>JBCFYV010001001.1:6439032-7039032 GCA_039000515.1 Timema cristinae | reverse complement strand
GGTGTCCTGGAATTTTATGACAACTTTTTCGCTTCACTTAAAAAGTTTCTCATCTAATGCTGCTACGCTCATGAAAGATATTCAACAACTGTTGATGTCATTGTGTGAATAAAATCTATGTTCATATTGGAGAAATATTTGATTCATTTTGTATAAAAAAAATTGTTTGATATGAAAACTGCAAAAAACACTGAACTTTCCTTGCGTCACCTTTCATACCAACTTACTGTCCGTTTGGACTGTACACATTTAACTACGGTAATGGAATGAGGAAGGTAGAATTTTGACCAAAAATGTAACTCTAATTTGCGTGTAGGGAGAGTGTAGAGGAATTTAAGAATAAAATCAACCACAATACATCCAGCTTACCAGTCTCTAGGATGGATGTGCTCGACGTTTAGCCGTGCATTCTTCACCCCCCACCCGCCCCCCGCTCTTCCCATTAATAGGGCTACACTTGGTGTTAATAGGGCGACAAGTTCACTCCCTCCACACCCATTCTAATAATCTATCTAACACCCCAACAAGGAGCTATCACATCTTAAGGGGACTACCAAAGTTGATTTGATATTGCCAATCAAATGAAGCGCTTCGATTAAATATTGACAAAACTTCTAAACGTAGGCTATCCAAGTTTGCTGTTCACTAGAATTAACACAAACTATTTTCTTTGATCCTATATGCATACAGTTCATAGACTTGTAAGGTGACCTGGCGGTCTAGGGGTAAGGTGTCGGACTTTTGTGCTGAGAGTCCGGGGTTCAATCCTCGGTACCGGCACATATTTATCTGATTACCAAACCCTTACTTTACCTCTGACAAGACGTGTATTAAACACAACTTGTGAATGTGTGGGATGCCAGGCCTCCACCGTGGTTCGGATCCCACGTTAAACTGTAGGTCCTACATTTCATATCACAATCACCCTACCATTACACATTAGCGTACGTGCGTATAACCCGAACGGGTAGTAAGACGCGGTGCTAATAATAATTATAATTATAATCATATACTTGTAAAGACAGTTTAAAAGTTGTCACTTTCCACTCTGAAAAGTGCTAAAGTCCACATATCTCGGCCCAAAAATCGAAATGTAGCTGGTAAAGGAGAGTATAATGAATGGATCTTTGTGAATGTATTATATTATTATTATTATTTATTATTATTATTATTATTATTAACACCGCGTCTTACTACCCGTTCGGGTTATACGCACTTACGCTAATGTGTAATGGTAGGGTGATTGTGAGATTAAATGGAGGACCTACAGTTTAACGTGGATCCGAACCACGGTGGCGGCCTGGCATTCCCCACATTCACAAGATGTCTTGTCAGAGGTGAAGGAAGGGTTTGTAAATCAGATAAATCTGTGCCGGGACCGAGGATTGAACCCCGGCCGCCAGCATAGAAGTCCGACACCTTACCCTAGACCACCAGGTCACCCTTTGTGAATGTAGTAAAGTTAGTTTAACGACTTTGCCCACTTGGGGATTTCTGAAGCTATTTTTCGAAACCGGGTTGCATCTTAACTTGAAGCACTTAAGCGCTCTAAGAACTATCACACTTAAACACTAATGTAAGATACAGAAAGAGAGGGAAGAAAATGAGCAGTTCACCTTGTGAGGGCTATTGTTTATCTTCCGATAACACTACCCCTATTCCTCTGACCAGTTTGCAAAGTCGCTTCACTATTTGCTCCTTTTAACTGTATTTTTTAAAACAACTTTTTTCTTGTATCCTATTATAGATAGAAATATTCTACCATGGAATTTTTATAATCTAAATCCTGGCAGTAAGATTCCTACAGACCATTTTAGTGACTAAACCAAATAGCCTAAGCTGTGAAGGATTTATTAAAAAAAAAATACGTTAGTAAAATTACTTCAAGATAAAACAATTATGTGTTTGTTTCACGTTGTATCTTTAAAATTCGCCAAATAAAACATAAATTCACTAAAATTTAAAAATCCTATCTTGACCTTCCGTAACTTCACATTTAGGCAAAGTCTTTAACAGGAGGATCACAACACCAATTGTATTGTAATTTGTATTTTCCTTCTACCATTTTGGTTTTCTTATTGCTGGACAGACACTCCCAGGAACGTTACGAACCCATTTGGTTTTTGGGCATTTAGGAATTTTTGCCTGACTATTCTAGCGCCCCAAACACCCTATTTGCGTTACGCTTGGCCTTCATTGGACTCAATCATGGGCTAACAGGCTGCTTCGAGCCAATTTCAATCCTAAGGATTACTCACTCTTATGAGATTGCAAGGTAATAGGATTAAAACTCGTAGGAGTTGACGAGATGGATAATTCAGGGAGGAGTGGTAAATGCACTCTACTAGATACAGTGGCGTGTCGTGGAGTGGTACCAGGGTAAGCAAAGATTCTTAAAGTTGTATCTGTGAATTATTCTCAATAATAAGTTGTTAATACTCACTGGTCAGGTTTCTATTGAAATATATCTTTATGTGAGGCATGTGTAGAAAGTATTGTTTGTGATTGGTCAAATGGAGACAAAGGGGATGCTAACAATTAATCGGATAGGTTTTTAACAAGAAACTCCCCACACGCCTTGCCAATGGTTAACACACGTCTCACATATTTACCATTTTGGCATCCTAGATGAATATCTGTTAACATGATTGTGTTTTATTTAAATCGAAACATCTCCCTAGATCTATGGTGTTCCAAGATTCCACTTTCACTCAGTGTCGTGTCGTGTCGTGTCATGGATTGTTTCCAGGATAAGCAGGGCTTGTTAAAATTATATCTTTAATATATTTTCAAACACTTAGACCCCATTTGACCAATCACACAAAGGCCCTATCAACTTATTATTATTAGCACCACGTATTACTACCCGTTCGGGTAATACGCACTTACGCTAATGTGTAGTGGTAGGGTGATTGTGAGATGAAATGAAAGACCTACAGTTTAACGTGGGATCCGAACCACGGTGGAGGCCTGGCATTCCACACATTCACAAGTTGTGATTGATACACGTCTTGTCAGAGGTGAAGGAAGGGTTTGGCAATAAGATAAATCTGTACCGCGACCGAGGATTGAACCCCGGACCACCAGCACAGAAGTCTGAAATTTAGATCACCAGGTCACATCTCCATGAAACTAGCAATAGTAATGTATTCTGATGCATACATAAACCAAAAATGTTCTACTGAGTGATGAGAACAATAATTCATAGTTAAAATCATACTAGTTCTACTGATCCAATCAACACTATATGCCATACTACTGAACTTTGCCTTGAACGTTATCTGGAAGTAATTCGAGTCACGTTGAATTTCTTTTTAGTTTTTATGGTGATGAAGATAGCCCTGGCTATAATACCGACTGTAGAACCAACGGCTACGTCGTTCAAATCTTACAAAAGCAGGACAGTTTATCCGTTAATTTCTATCCAACGAACGACTCAGGGGCGTATTTTACGGCAGGTTGACATTAACTGGTAATGTGTAGGTACTTTGTTATCTCATCCAGTCGTTTTTATAACCCCCTCTTCTCCCCCTCTCCCCACACACACATCTTAAAATAGACCATATGGTCCGCTACAACCATGGAAAGTATAGAAATAAATAGGGTTTAAAATGTAAATTACGGAATTAACATCAGCAAATAGATTACCTTAGAGTTTGATAAGGCTTTGCATAGAAAAGGTTACATTAAAGAACCAGAAGACATTAATTTACAAGGCTTAAAGACAAGGATTCTGATATTCAGACTCTTTAAATAATAACAGAGAACTAGTATTTCTGTGAACAGTATACCTCCCTACCTCCATGTTCTTATCATTACTACAGTCTTACTAGTAGTTCTGTGAGAAGTAGACCTCGCTCCCTCCGTGTTATTATCGTTACTACAGTCTTACTAGTAGTTCTGTGAACAGTAGATCTCGCTCTCTCCATGTTATTATCGTTACTACAGTCTTACTAGTAGTTCTGTGAGCAGTATACCTCCCTACCTCCATGTTATTATCGTTACTACAGTGTTACTAGTAGTTCTGTGAACAGTAGACCTCCCTACCTCCATGTTATTATCGTTACTACAGTCTTACTAGTAGTTCTGTGAACAGTAGACCTCGCTCCCTCCATGTTATTATCGTTACTACAGTGTTACTAGTAGTTCTGTGAACAGTAGACCTCCCTCCCTCCATGTTATTATCATTACTACAGTCTTACTAGTAGTTCTGTGAACAGTAGACCTCGCTCCCTCCTTGTTATTATCTTTACTACAGTCTTACTAGTAGTTCTGTGAACAGTAGACCTCCCTCCCTCCATGTTATTATCATTACTACAGTCTTACTAGTAGTTCTGTGAACAGAGACCTCCCTCCCTCCATGTTATTATCGTTACTACAGTCTTACAAGTAGTTCTGTGAACAGTAGACCTCGCTCCCTCCATGTTATTATCATTGCTACAGTCTTACTAGTAGTTCTGTGAACAGTAGACCTCGCTCCCTCCATGTTATTATCGTTACTACAGTCTTACTAGTGGTTCTGTGAACAGTAGACCTCCCTCCCTCCATGTTATTATCATTACTACAGTCTTACTAGTAGTTCTGTGAACAGAGACCTCCCTCCCTCCATGTTATTATCGTTACTACAGTCTTACAAGTAGTTCTGTGAACAGAGACCTCCCTCCCTCCATGTTATTATCGTTACTACAGTCTTACAAGTAGTTCTGTGAACAGTAAACCTCGCTCTCTCAATGTTATTATCATTGCTACAGTCTTACTAGTAGTTCTGTGAACAGTAGACCTCCCTCCACGTTATTATCGTTACTACAGTGTTACTAGTAGTTCTGTGAACAGTAGACCTCTCTACCTCCATGTTATTATCGTTACTACAGTCTTACAAGTAGTTCTGTGAACAGTAGACCTCGCTCCCTCCATGTTATTATCGTTACTACAGTCTTACTAGTAGTTCTGTGAACAGAGACCTCCCTCCCTCCATGTTATTATCGTTACTACAGTCTTACAAGTAGTTCTGTGAACAGTAAACCTCGCTCTCTCAATGTTATTATCATTGCTACAGTCTTACTAGTAGTTCTGTGAACAGTAGACCTCCCTCCACGTTATTATCGTTACTACAGTCTTACAAGTAGTTCTGTGAACAGTAGACCTCGCTCCCTTCATGTTCTTATCGTTACTACAGTCTTACTAGTAGTTCTGTGAACAGTAGACCTCGCTCTCTCCATGTTATTATCGTTACTACAGTCTTACTAGTAGTTCTGTGAACAGTAGACCTCGCTCCCTTTATGTTCTTATCGTTACTACAGTCTTACTAGTAGTTCTGTGAACAGTAGACCTCGCTCTCTCCATGTTATTATCGTTACTACAGTCTTACTAGTAGTTCTGTGAACAGTAGACCTCCCTCCATGTTATTATCGTTACTACAGTCTTACAAGTAGTTCTGTGAACAGTAGACCTACCTCTCTCCATGTTCTTATCATTACTACAGTCTTACTAGTAGTTCTGTGAACAGTAGACCTCGCTCCCTCCACGTTATTATCGTTACTACAGTCTTACAAGTAGTTCTGTGAACAGTAGACCTCGCTCTCTCCATGTTCTTATCGTTACTACAGTCTTACTAGTAGTTCTGTGAACAGTAGACCTCGCTCTCTCAATGTTATTATCATTGCTACAGTCTTACTAGTAGTTCTGTGAACAGTAGACCTCACTCCCTCCATGTTATTATCGTTACTACAGTCTTACTAGTAGTTCTGTGAACAGTAGACCTCCCTCCCTCAATGTTAGTGTCTTTAGTACAGTCTTAAGATTTCTTCTTGGATTTTAAGCTGATATTTTCCCTTGGTCACACAGTTAGAGAAAACGTGAATTAATGTTATGTACAATAGTACAATATATTCTTATATAATGACCGTGGCTCACGTGGTTGCAATATTTTAATGTAATTTAAAAAACACTTAAGGTATTTATTGATTATTTAGAATTATTTAGTCAAATCACCTGAGATGAGCAAATAAACGAAAAACCTTTTGAGCGGCCACCATATTGAAACGTATAGCCAGATCCAAAAACCTTGTAGGCCTACTGTACATTTGTTTAACGGCCTAGGTTTAAAGAATATCGCCACCAAATTTTATTTAAATTTGTCAACGAGTTTGACAGTTATTGTGGATTAAAGTTACGGACATCTGGACAGAAGGACAGATAGATAAAATTATAAATGATCAAGTTAAAAAAAAAACAGTGGCTTTTATAATAATATATCTTGAAACTCACCTTTGAGAAAGAGACGTATTTACTGTCAAGATCAACCCATCTGATTTGCTTCAGATGGAAGGTCATGGTTAGAATCCCAACCAAGGTGTACTGAGGGTCCTTTTACATAAATTATTGTTTTTCTCTCTTCCCTAAAAAAATTCGGGTGAAATGCCCTTAAGTGGCCACTGAAGTGGGTCCCTACCATCGCATCTCCACTGGCAGGGATAAGTGGATCGCTTGGATGGTTACTGAGACGTAGCGCATAATGTATGCTTTTGAATAGAACTGCATTTTTTAAATTACAAATAAAATATTTGAATTATCTCTCCACCATAAAACTGCAGCTAAAAGGCTTGCGTAGTTTGAAATATTGTTAGATCCTCTTTAATGAACACACTGCAAGGATAGGTGGCAAATCTACTATTGATTTTGTATGGCTTTCTCTTAATTTAATGGAGTTTCATCTGCGCTTTTGTTCTCGCCAGACGGAGCTTGGCAACATACGGTCTAGCAAGGTCCGTCTCTTAGAAGGTCATGCAGCGTGGCAAGCAAGATTGATATCTTTGGAGGTCATGAACCATGGTCCAGCAATGTCCATCTCTTAGGAGGTCATGCACCATGGTGTAGTAATGTCCGTCTCTTAGGAGGTTATGCATCATGGTGTAGTAATGTCCGTCTCTTAGGAGGTCATGCACCATGGTGTAGTAATGTCCGTCTCTTAGGAGGTCATGCACCATGGTGTAGTAATGTCCGTCTCTTAGGAGGTCATGCACCATGGCCCAGTTATGTCGGTCTCTTTGATGTTCATGCACCATGGTTCAGCAATGTCGGTCTCTTGGGAGGTCATGCAATGTGATCGTCAAGGCCCGTATCTTCGGAGTTCATGCACAGTGATCCAACAAGGTGCATGTCTTTAGATTTCATGCAAAGCTATGAAAAAATTCGCAAAACATTTACTAGTGCTTAGAATTTTAATAAAAGAAGATAAAACGCAGTTATGAATACTCGTAGCGTGTAAAACATATTAATGTCAAGGTTTTGCCATACTTAATACCACTTTATTCAGAAATTGTATCTAGATCACACGAGATTTTAGTATTTAAATATGTTTTCGCTTTAAAAATAGTTTCGACTATAGGTTTCTGAAATGGCATATTCAACTTTTAATTTGAAGGTATCATACCTTATAATTACACTTCATCAATCTATAATAGAGATCAAACTGTAAAATTATTCAATAATATATTTTTATGGCAACATATTTTTAGTATAATAGTTTAAATACATTGTGACATATTTTAATACAAATATTATTTTATATTTAACTTTAAATACTAACTCTGGAAAAGCCGCTATAATGTTGGCTAAGGGATGAAAAATGATAAAAATGTGGGCCTATATTTGAGATTATAAAAAAATATAGAATAAATATTATTTATTTCAAACCACGAGACCTTTATTCATAGCAATGACTAATAAGGAAAATGGCTGTGTATGGCTTTAATATTGTGCATGGTTTTACGATACATTATTCATATTTTTAACAACAATTGATTCTTGCTTATCACTAATATGACCATTTCTATGCTCTAGTGGTCAGAGATCCGAACTAAAGATTCAGATGTCCCGGGCTCGATTCCCGGTGCTTCTAGATTTTCTGCGGAGCAGTGGTTTTGGAACGGGGTTAACTCAGCCTCATGAGGACAAATGAGGAGCTACTTGAATGAAAAAGTAGCGGCTCTGGTCTAGAAAATTGAGATCAATGGCTTGAAGGTTTGTTGTTCTGACCACGCAGAAGTTGGTACTATCTTAGTCAATGAACAGTGGCTGCTCAGTAGATGTGACTCAATATTGTGGGCTGAAAACCTTGAGTATTTGATCAATAACATGAAAAGAACTATACCACTTTAAAAGGTATTTATGCCATTAAAAGACAAACATTTTCGATAAAAAAAAATAAAAAGTGTATTGGACCTATAAACATCAAGAGCCCAATTTATAGAGTAACTACTTAACTGATAGTAATAATTACTACTATTACTTAGTTAACTTATGATTTAGCAACCTAACCATTAGCATTTTAATTGATAGTTAATCTTAATAGCACCCCAAATTGGTTTATTCCTTTCAAACTGCTCACGGTGAGCGTTCATTAACTTTATTCCATGGCTGACTTCAAAAGCAATTTTCCATAACTCCTTCGTTATCCGATAATTAAGAGTAAACTTGTACATATACACATTTACTTTGCTTTACAGCAAGTAATGACATATCGCCTGCTTTCAAGGAATGTAAAACTCGGGATGGACAAAACAATTTTACCGGTTCTTTATTTTATGGGTGTAAAATGTGGTCTTTAACCTAACATGACGAGAAAAAAAAAAAAGTAGGGTGTTCTAAAACAAGATGCTTAAAAATATATTTAGGTAAAAAAGGGATGAGGTTACTAGGGAGTGGAGATAGTTACATATTGATGAGTTATATACGCTGGACACATTCCAAGAAATTGTTACGATAATCAAGTCTCGTATATTACGGTGGGCAGGACATGCAGCGCGAATGAGAGAATCTAAAACAATGTTCAGGGTATCGACTGGTACAACCAATGGGAAGAGACCGTTGGGAAAATCTAGACTCAGGTAGGAGGATAGCATTAGAATTGACCTGAAAAAGATGGGGTATAATGAGGTTGACTGGATAGAATTAGCTCAGGACGGGAATATAATATAATCAGGAGGACTGGGTGTAACTAACTTAAGATAGGAATAAGGTGTAATGAGTTGTACTGGACAGAAATATCTCAAGATAGGGATAGGTTGTAATGAGACGGACTGTATGGAACTATCTCAAGATAGGGATAGGGTATAATGAGTTGTACTGGACAGAACTATCTCAAGATAGGGATAGGGTGTAATGAGTTGTACTGGACAGAACTATCTCAAGATAGGGATAGGGTGTAATGAGTTGTACTGGACAGAAATATCTCAAGATAGGGATAGGTTGTAATGAGTTGTACTGGACAGAACTATCTCAGTTAGGGTGTAATGAGTTGTACTGGACAGAAATATCTCAAGATAGGGATAGGGTTTAATGAGTTGTACTGGACAGAACTATCTCAGTTAGGGTGTAATGAGTTGTACTGGACAGAAATATCTCAAGATAGGGATAGGGTTTAATGAGTTGTACTGGACAGAACTATCTCAGTTAGGGTGTAATGAGTTGTACTGGACAGAAATATCTCAAGATAGGGATAGGGTTTAATGAGTTGTACTGGACAGAACTATCTCAGTTAGGGTGTAATGAGTTGTACTGGACAGAAATATCTCAAGATAGGGATAGGGTTTAATGAGTTGTACTGGACAGAACTATCTCAGTTAGGGTGTAATGAGTTGTACTGGACAGAAATATCTCAAGATAGGGATAGGGTGTAATGAGTTGTACTGGACAGAAATATCTCAAGATAGGGATAGGTTGTAATGAGGCGGACTGTATGGAACTATCTCAAGATAGGGATAGGGTATAATGAGGTAGACTGGATATAGCTAGCTCAAGATAGGGATAGTTGGTATACTTTATTAAATGCAGAAATTAATTTTCAAGTGCCCAATGCCATAGAGTAGGTAAGTAATTAGATAAAATACTTTAGTTAATATATTAATTGTTTAGAAGTTTTGACTAAGAAATTACAAGTCGATTACAATCAAACGCGTTGAAATCAGGAATATTTTGTAATTTGCATAGTTTGATAAGCCCGTTTCCGGTAGTAGACATTACGATGATATGGCTCAACATATTTTTAAAACGACCCTCATTTTAAAGGTTAGGGGTCTAAGATGTCGGGAAAATTAATAGTTTCCAACTAAAATATGACTTATTATTTATTAATCTGACTTTCCTATATAATTTTCAGCATTAATTCCTTAATTATATCACCATGGATACCATGATTTATGCATGAGTGTATATTTGTAAATACAAAATGTCTCTTTAGTTACAAATAATACCAACCTAACATTTACTTTAGTGGTATGGTGCAACAAATAGATAGATTACGGCAATTAATTTTATATTCATCAAACAAACCATTATTATTAAGTTAAAAAAGTATTATTTTTTTCATGGTTGATTCGTTCCTTTTTTTTAAACCTTAAATATTTGCCTCTACTCTTATGTATAATTTGATGAGCCCTTTTCCAGCGATTGAAATAGTTGCTAGAATATGACTGAACTGATTTTGACAAACGATCACTAATTTTTAAGGTGGTTTATTATTATTATTATTATTATTATTATTATTATTATTATTATTATTATAATTATTATTATTAGCACCGCGTCTTACTACCCGTTCGGGTTATACGCACTTACGCTAATGTGTAATGGTAGGGTGATTGTGAGATGAAATGGAGGACCTACAGTTTAACGTGGAATCCGAACCACGGTGGAGACCTGTCATCAAGTTGTGATTAATACACGTCTTGTAATCTGTGCCGGGACCGAGGATTGAACCCGGACCCCCAGCACAGAGGTCTGAAACCTTACTCCTAGACCACCAGGTCACCTCACTCTTTTATTCACATCTACTTTCTTTCATCGGTCAACAAAATGTTTTTCTTTGGTTAAAAGTAATAACAAATTGATTCTTACTCGAGTATTTTGGTGCAACAAAAATGTAGATAGCTGGGAGAGAGGTCATTAAAAGTTCTCGTGATGTGAAGGGGGAAAATATACGTTTTGATTACAACCAAACACCGAAAGCTGAGTATCTATGTAGAGTTGATAGTCTTTGATGAATAAACTTTTAACTATAAATTCGAGTGTGTGGTTATTATGTAGAACTTTTCCCAATAAGAAATTTAGAATACACTTAAGTTCAATAATTTGCAACCATCGCGGCAACGATCCTTTAGCTTTATTTATTTATTTAAAGTAGTAACAAACATTTAAATTAGTAACTAATGGCTCTATTTTGCTGGAAACACTTCTTTGGTAAGGAAATAGGCATTTTGTATTAGGTCTACTCTCATTTAACAGTCAACTTCTAGCCACCTACACGTTAAGACGACTTTTTTTTTATATATATTTCGTCGACTAAACATCTACTTTTTAGTTGTTTTATAAAGTAAATATTCTTTAATTCAATTAATATGCTTTTAATGTTAGAAATAATTAGCAAATCTTGTTTATCCAACAATTTTGGGGCCTCATATTCTCAATGAGCCTTTTATTGCTTTTGCAACAATTTATTTTAGTAACGGTAAATCTTTCACAAAGCGTTATTCGTTAGTCTTTACAGTATAAGTATTTGACAATTATTCATTATTGCTTAATTATTATTTTACTTATACTCTTATTCAGTAAAATATAAAGTATCAAAATTAAAACGATTTAATTAAATGTTTTTAACTTAATTAATTATAATAACAAATAGTCGGTGACCGGGTGATTTAGGGGTAAGGTGTCGGACTTCTGTGCTGGGGTCCGGGGTTCAATCCTCGGTCCCGGCACAAATTTATCTGATTACCAAACCCTTCTTTCACCTCTGACAAGACATCTTGTGAATGTGGGGAATGCCAGGCCTCCACCGTGGTTCGGATCCCACGTTAAACTGTAACTCCTCCATTTCATCTCACAATCACCCTAACATTACACATTAGCGTAAGTGCGTATAAGCCGAACGGGTAGTAAGACGTGGTGCTAATAATAATATAATAACAAATACAAATCTCGGATTATTCTCTTAATATTTGTTGGTATACTTTCTTTTGACCTTGTCGAGGTTATTTATTATTATTATTATTATTATTATTATTTAGCACCGCGTCTTACTACCCGTTTGGGTTATACGCTTAAGTACTAATTACGCTAATGGATTAGGAATTGGGAAGGTTGAATTAAAGGAAGTGAACCCGTACTTGCGTGGAGGGAGAGTGGAAAACAATTTAAGAAAAACCACCTCCAGTTCACCCGACCGAGATTCGAACCTCGATCTCCCCGTCCTCAGCAGTTGGGCTCAACACGACAAGCGTGTTAGCCAACTACGCCATCGAGGTAATTGCTATTATTAAATTATTATTTCTTAAATTAAAATTTGTTTGGTTTTTTTCTCTGTTTGATTAACTGTACCTGGTTTCTATTTTTAATTAAGCTTTTAGACAACGAAAAAGTTCAAAAATTTTGGTAGTGAAAGTTTTATAAAAAATACGTTATTCTTTGTTTTGAGTTTTTATGTTTAGAACCCTTGTTTATATTTTTTACCCCGTGTCATTTCCAATCCGGTATGTACATATTTAATTTAATACTAATTGAATAAAAAAGAATAAAGTATAATTTAGAGAAAATCTATGTATATTTGCGTGGAAAGAGAATGGGAAACCAACTTCAGCAAACCCAGCTGTAATTCGAACCTCGACCTACCCGTCACTAGATACCAGATTTGATGACATTGACATCTAGTATGCATGCCAACCGGTACACGTAGGTGATTATATCAGCACACGACTTATAAATAACTTAAATCTATAACAGACACAACACTAAATCCCCGGCTGTTAAGTCATCACTATGAGAGGGAAATCCACATTTAACAATTATACATTTTTCAGTTATGACAGGAATTGAGCCCGATACCCTTATTTTAGTGGACCGACATACTACCGACTGATCTAAGTTGTCGAATAAATCTATAAAACTACTTAATATAAGCTTTGACATGTCCAAAAACGCTAAGAGGTCTATTAACAACTTCTGGTAAAAATTTTAGCAATCGTTTGAAACTAAGTATGACTGAGAAGTGAGTACTGTGTGTACTGTGTGGTTTTTCATTCCACCTCCACGCAAATTTGATTACACTTTCTCTTAATTCATTACTCTTACAAGAAATGGAGATGGCATAAACTTGATATATCACAGATAATCATGATAAGTATATTCATTTAAAAACATCAAACAAAATCGACTTTAAAACTAAAAAAATTTATTAAAGATGTGGTAAACTTTGTTTATTTATTTAGTATAAAAATGTTTATTTTCCTATTAACAGGTAAAAATACACTTTAAAAAATGTCTGATACTAACATGCAGTGAGCTGAAGTGAGATATATCTAATACTCAGATAATGAGGTCTATTCCTCGCTTCCCCTGACATAAATTTGTGGATACAACCAGTCGAACATACTGATTTTTCAATATAATTTGAAAACAAAAATTGCTGTAATTGAAAATACGAGCAAACGGCTGAACCTATTTTGAATATCGAACACTCGTTTTAAAGGATAAAGGTCCAAAAAGTAGGAAAAAATAGTATCTTCCAAAGGAAACACGATTTTCTAGAGAATTTCCTGATTTTCTGACGTGGATAATCTGTTCAATCACCATGGAAACAATGATTTGTGTATGATTGTGTGTTGGTGAATAAAATATGTATCTTTGGTTAAAAATAACATAGTAATAATTCTTATTTGAATGGTATAGTGTAACAAAATTAATATATAGAATGCTTAGAGACTGGTCGTTTTAAAGTTCTCATTTTGGTTAGAAAGAGGGGAGGGGGAATACATTATGTTTTGCTTGAAATTAAACACTGAAAGCTCACCACCTATGGGAGTTTGATAGCCTTTAACGAGTAAACTTTTAACTAGAAATCCGACTGAGATAGAATAATTTTATAACCTATCTCAATACAAAATTTTGGATACATTTAAGTGAAATAATCTGCAGCCATTACTGCCACAATCCACAAGCTTTTGCCATATATCTTGTAGCCACTCTCACTAGGAATTTGAAACAACCCTCTACAATTTGGTACACACAGAATTTCATAAATCAATTACGATTACGATTACAATATGTACACATTCACTCACTCACTTCTCATAGTATTCCCCCAGCTCCCAGGCCTGGAAATTTTAAATGTTGCTCGAAGATTTCTTTTAGAGCCTAGGCAAGAGTGCGATTTTGCGAAATTTGTTTTCTAAAGGGGTAAGAAAATATGGTTTGGAAGTTTTAAAAATTCACTTAAGTATCTTTTGAATTAGCGGCCACCAAGACTTGAAATTTTAAACAAATGTTCATTTTTAAAATTGAGTTAGATCGTTTTAAGGGTTTTCAAATTCTATCACCTAAGAGGGTAGAAAGGGGCTGAGAGGTTTGGGACTCACTGTTTCATTCACCACCATATTTTCCCAACTACTGAGTCTGGAAACTTGAAATTTTGCTTGTTATGCAGGTAGTGGGATTCCCCCATATATCCAGAAAGATCTAAAATTGGGAAATTTAAAAATGGAGCTTGAGAAATGGAGTGCTTATACTGTAGTTTAGAAAATATTTTTTAGATGAGGTAGAAAATTAAAATTCAGCAGTCAGGTAGAAACACAACTCTATATCAACAAATAAATATTAAAATTTGAAATTTCCAAGAGTGAATTTGGAGAAAAGAGATTGCAAGAGTTTCAAAATTTCAATTTAAAAAAAAAAACTATTTTGCAGTGTGGTAGGAAACTGAAATTCAGCAGGCAGGTAAAAATACCACTTTAAATATATAATGAGAGCTGAAAATGTTATATTACTCTAGGGACTTTGGGTAGCAGAGGGTGGGAGGGTTATGTAAACAGAAAAACCATTTTGGGTGTGGTAAAAAAATTAAATTTAGCAGGCAGTTAGAAGGACTACTATTGAGAGCTATATTCGTCTTAAAATTCCAAACTTCTAAGTAGGATTTGTTCATGTGGTGGGGGTTACAATTTCCAAGACTAGTATATATATATATATATATATATATATATATATATATATATATATATTTAGCACCGCGTCTTACTACCCGGTCGGGTTATACGCTTTAAGTACTAATTACGCTAATGGATTAGGAATTGGAAAGGTTGAATTAGAGGAAGTTAACCCACATTTGCGTGGAGGGAGAGTGGAAAACCATTTAGGAAAAACCACCCCCAGTTCACCCGGCCGAGATTCGAACCTCAATCTCCCCATCCTCAGCAGTTGGGCTCAACACGACAAGCGCGTTAGCCAACTACGCCACCGAGGCGGGTAAGACTAATAGAAACAACTAATTTTCTGTGTGGTATAAAACTTAGAAGCAACTATCTTTTGCACTACATCATAGATGGCAAAGTTGAGGGAAAGAATTTATAAAGAAGAAGGATTCAAATATTGGATGATTTGAAGGAAAGAAGAAAATGCTGGGATCTGAATGGAGCAGGCAGAGGACAGGGCGCATTTGGTGGTCTAAGCTCATTGACAAAAGAAATGGCCCTGTCGTAAGACAAAACACTTAATAATAGCTATCATCATCATCATCATTTCCTAATGGCCAAGCCTTATCTCTACAGTCACATCTCTTGGTCTTAAAGCGCTACTCTTCATGCCAGTAGATGAAATGTATCCTATCTCACTGATCGTGTTCTTGGTAAGACATCATTGGTCTTACCCTCAATAATTTTTTCCCTGGAATTTTGCCTTAAAAAATGTTATGGATATAGTTGTCATGTCCCATGTTGTATGTGCCCAAGGAGCTTAGTTTTCCTCTTTCATATTGTTTCCAGTGATTTCCTCCTTTCGTATATTTATTTTATAATATGTTCATTACTCTTCCTGTCTGTCCAACTTGTTCTTGTTAGACTTCTACAAAACCACATTTATGTGGTTTTGAGACTTGTTATAATAGCAATAATAATAATTAAATTCAGCAAGAAGATATATAAAGAAAACTCCAAATAGCCATAAATTACTGAAGATTTCAAATTGAAATAATAGGTAAGAAGTAAGGAAAGGGTAAGTAAAAAAGAAAAATAAGCCTTTTAGGTGAGGAAGAACGTTGAAATTTGCTCCAATTATGCCAATAACAAAATAAGTGTTAGATATGTACTATTTAGAAAGAGAGCCGGTGAAACGCAAGGTTATAATTTTCTTCAAAACTATAATAATAAATTACTTTTCAGAGTGAGAGAAGATTTAAATTTGTCTGGTGGTTATAAGAAACATCCCATACAACCAGTAAGGTTTGATCCTTAAATTTCAAAATGAAGGAGCATTAAATATTCAATCAATATTCATAAAACTGATATAAAAAAAAACTCTTTTTGGTGTGATATAAAATTGAAGTTCCACATGTAAATCAAAAGATTTTTCACAGGGAGACGAATGACGTATGAACATAACAAATTTCAAAATTAAAGTCTGGAGAATTTAAGAGCTATAAATTGATATAACTAATATAGAAAACTACTTGTTAGTGTCGTTTAAAATGAAATTGGTCAATCACGTAGGTAAAACATATCATCATCATCCGGAACGGCTTCCAGCCACTGGCTGGGTCTGTTTGGAACATAAACCTATCCACCATCTCCTTTCCTCCCCCACCTCGCTTCCTCCACTTTGGCCCAGTCTTCTCCTCTTTTCTCCACTATCCTCCTTACTCCCTTCAACCATCTGTCCCTTGGTCTTCCTCTCGTCCTCCTGGACCTCCTTTCCCTCTCCATTCTTCTCACATGACCATACCACCTTAGTCGTGCCTTCTCTGTCCTGTCCTGGTCTGGCTCTTCCTCTACTATTCTCCTTACTCCTTCAGCCTTCTGTCGCTTGTCCCTTGTCTTCCTCTCAGCCTCCTACCCCCACCTCAATATCCAACATACTCCTAGACATCCTTTCCCTCTCCATTCTTCTCACATGTCCATACCACCTTAGTCGTGCCTTCTCTGTCCTGTCCTGGTCTGGCTCTTCCTCTACTATTCTTATTCTCTCATTTCTCATCCTGTCAAATTTTATCACACCAATCCTACTTCTCAGAAATCTCATTTATCTCGCCTGCATTCTGCTTTTATAATGTTCCTTCATTGCCCACATTTCTGCGGCGTACGTTAATATTGGGAGGTAATGTTCATTGTAGATCACTCCCTTGCTCTTGTCTGGTATATCCCTGCTCCAAATCAGGTCTTTCACAATTCTGGAAAATGCCTCTACTTGCCTTCCTCTCTCACTTATTTCTCTCCTGTTCCTTCTACACTCCTCTACAATACTTCCCTGATACTTGAAACATTTTTCTATATTCAATCACTCCCCTATCACTGTCACACTGTATAACTGTCCTCCTTCCTTATCGTAATCACCACCTCACTCTTCCTTACATTAAACCTCATTCCATACCACTCTACCACTTCTTCCTAAACCTCCAGCTGCTCCTGTACTTTTTTCTCCTCACTACCCCACACCATCAGGTCATCTGAAAACACCATTGCTTTCATATTTTCTTCCCCAATTCTTTGTACCATCTCCTTCATTATTTCATCAATCACTACAATGAACAGTAGTAGTGAGAGCGGACTATTTTGTTTATGACCATTCTTTATCTCAAACCAATCTCTCTTCTCCTTTCCCACTTTCACACAGCTCACACTAGCCTCGTAGATATTACTCACTCTGTTTACGGTCTCATCCTGCACTCCTTTCATCTACATCGCTTTCCATACTCTTACTTCTTTTACACACGCTGTCACAGGTAAAACATATAAGATTATAAATCAAATCTTAAGAAATTTAAAATGGGAGAGTGAGAACTGAGAAATGGTGGAGAGATAGTAGTTTAAAAGCTTTCAAAAATTATTTTAAATATTTTAAGACGTCTGTTTCAAGCTGTATTACCTAACTAAGCTAGGTGTTATCCCTGGGGTAAGATGAGCTATTAAGACGTCTGGTTTGAGCTGTATTACCTAACTAAGCTAGGTGTTATTCCTGGGGTAAGATGAGCTATTAAGACGTCTGGTTTGAGCTGTATTACCTAACTAAGCTAGGTGTTATTCCTGGGGTAAGATGAGCTATTAAGACATCTGGTTCGAGCTGTATTACCTAACTAAGCTAGGTGTTATCCCTGGGGTAAGATGAGCTATTAAGACATCTGGTTCGAGCTGTATTACCTAACTAAGCTAGGTGTTATCCCTGGGGTAAGATGAGCTATTAAGACATCTGGTTCGAGCTGTATTACCTAACTAAGCTAGGTGTTATCCCTGGGGTAAGATGAGCTATTAAGACATCTGGTTCGAGCTGTATTACCTAACTAAGCTAGGTGTTATCCCTGGGGTAAGATGAGATCTTAAGACGTCTGGTTCAAGTTGTATTACCTAACTAAGCTAGGTGTTATCCCTGGGGTAAGATGAGCTATTAAGACATCTGGTTCGAGCTGTATTACCTAACTAAGCTAGGTGTTATCCTGGGTAAGATGAGCTATTAAGACATCTGGTTCGAGCTGTATTACCTAACTAAGTAGGTGTTACCCCTGGGGTAAGATGAGCTATTAAGACATCTGGTTCAAGCTGTATTACCTAACTAAGCTAGGTGTTAGCCCTGGGGTTCGATGAGCTCTTAAGACGTCTGGTTTGAGTTGTATTACCTACCTAATTTAGGTGTTATCCCTGGGGTAAGACAGACTCTTAAGACGTCTGGTTTGAGCTGTATTAACTAACTAAGCTAGGTGTTATCCCTGGGTAAGATGAGCTATTAAGACATCTGGTTCGAGCTGTATTACCTAACTAAGCTAGGTGTTATCCTGGGTAAGATGAGCTATTAAGACATCTGGTTCGAGCTGTATTACCTAACTAAGCTAGGTGTTATCCCTGGGGTAAGATGAGCTATTAAGACATCTGGTTCGAGCTGTATTACCTAACTAAGCTAGGTGTTATCCTGGGGTAAGATGAGCTCTTAAGACGTCTGGTTCAAGTTGTATTACCTAACTAAGCTAGGTGTTATCCCTGGGGTAAGATGAGCTATTAAGACATCTGGTTCGAGCTGTATTACCTAACTAAGCTAGGTGTTATCCCTGGGGTAAGATGAGCTATTAAGACATCTGGTTCGAGCTGTATTACCTAACTAAGCTAGGTGTTATCCCTGGGGTAAGATGAGCTATTAAGACATCTGGTTCAAGCTGTATTACCTAACTAAGCTAGGTGTTATCCCTGGGGTAAGATGAGCTATTAAGACATCTGGTTCAAGCTGTATTACCTAACTAAGCTAGGTGTTATCCCTGGGGTAAGATGAGCTATTAAGACATCTGGTTCGAGCTGTATTACCTAACTAAGCTAGGTGTTATCCCTGGGGTAAGATGAGCTATTAAGACATCTGGTTCGAGCTGTATTACCTAACTAAGCTAGGTGTTATCCCTGGGGTAAGATGAGCTATTAAGACATCTGGTTCGAGCTGTATTACCTAACTAAGCTAGGTGTTATCCCTGGGGTAATACAGACTCTTATGACGTGTGGTTCGAGCTGTATTACCTGACTAAGTTAGATGTTATCCATGCGGTGAGACGGGCTCTTAAAAACAACTGAGTGCCTTTTTGACAAATATAAAGGTGCTATGAGGTAAACTCTGACATATTCTAACCACCCGAAATACACTTATTAATATGGTATGGTCAAAGCTTCCATGTTGCAACGATTGGTTTGTGGTTTTTAGAAAATAAAATAAAGGGTACACACAATATTAAAGCTGCATTTTACTATAAATACCGGATTGTGAAGAAATCATTTGTTGTTTCAAAGTAAAGTTAAGCTTTTAAAATAATTTTAGTGCAGTATTTAATCGCTTCGATGTTGTTGTTTTTTGACACAACGTCTTACTACTTCTTCAGGCTACACGCATAGATGATAATTACTCTAATGGGGCAGGAATGAGGAAATCAGCATTTTAGAGGTAATCTACCAGCATTTGTATGGAATGATAGTGGGAAGCAATTAAGGAAACATCACCCTCTGTAGGCCTTACCAGGATTCCAACCCCAAGCTCACCATCATCAGCAGCTAGGTCCAACACGAGAGTGAAACCTTAGACATTCGGTGACTGAACGGGGTGACGACTATATTACTCCCAATTTTGGTATATAAGAGCAACTATGTCTTAATATCGCGTGGAAAATAAAAGTATTCAAAATTAAGATCCAGCAGCTAAGCTGTGGCCAGCCTCATGATATAGTGGTGAGTATTCCTGAGTTCTAGATTAGAAGTACCAGGTTCAATTCCTGATGGTACCATAGTTATGGTTCCTGGCAGTAAATTATTCCTATGGTTGTCATAGTTTGTTTGATTATGCTTAAGTTAGTTTTAAGAATTTTACTGGCATTGTACAGTCATAATCATCATCATAATCATAAACACACCATATGATCGGGACGAAGTAACCACACCTATCCCTGATTTTTGTTGGAAGAAAAGTAGAGAAAATTCAAACATATTTTAATGCTCCAAACACATATAACATTTTACTATATGATTTGTGTTATTCTATAGCTATTGATAATTCTATCAAAAGTGACAGCTGCAGATAACATGATTAGATGTATGAATTATAATATATATATATATATATATATATATATATATATATATATATATATATATAAAAGTATTATTATTATTATTATTATTATTATTATTATTATTATTATTATTTTTATTATTAGCACCGCGTCTTACTACCCGTTCGGGTTATACGCACTTACGTTAATGTGTAATGGTAGGGTGATTGTGAGATGAAATGGAGGACCTACAGCTTAACGTGGAATCCGAACCACGGTGACGGCCTGGCATTCCCCACATTCACAAGATGTCTTGTCAGAGGTGAAGGAAGGGTTTGGTATTTTAAAGTAATTTAAGTGACTAACTTCTATTGTTCTTCCTACCAAAATCATACTATACAGGGTGGCTACCCCCATAGGACGGTTACACATCTGTCACTGCCAGTAGAAGAACTAGTTGACAAATCCTGGTGGTATAAGCTAAACAAAAAGCTTAAGTGTAGCACGTCCACCTATTATAGTGAAGACCTAAATTTCTACTCCCGCCTTATCCGTAAAATGTTTCGTTTATGAAATTGAAGCTGGTGGAATGCTAATGATCGCGAGTTTAGTGCATTGATTTTTCAGTTTTTATTCCATAAACATTTTTTTGGCCAAAATAAATCAAATATTTCTTCTATATAAACATAGAATTTAATTTACTGCACATGCTAATCTCAACAGTTCTTGAATATGGTTTTAAGCATAGCGGAATTTAGTGACAAACTTTTTAAATAAATAGAAAAAGTTGTCATTTAATTCTAGGACACCTTTAGCAGATATTCAAGAATTATTGAGATTAGCATGTGCAGAAAACTAAATTCTTTGTTTCTATAGAAGAAATATTAGATTTTATTTGGGCCAAAAATTGTTTATAATATAAAAACTTCAAAAATACTGCCATAAACTCACGCACACTAGCAGCCCACCTTAAGGTATGTAAAGTTGGTGTTATCTTTTATAGGATCAAGATATTTTTAAAGTATTGTACTGATAGAATAAGTCGTTTCATAAAGTGCACGTTTAAAATGTGTGTGTATAAAACTGCTCTCGTAATAAATTCACCTAAGAGTGAAATTAGTTCTGTATAAAAAATAGTAGATTACCGATTGTTTGGAAAATATAATTCGTCGAGCTCAGAACAGTGAATGTCCGTACCCCAATTATGTTCATAGGAAGGCCCCTATGTGACAGCTACTAGAAAGTTACTAGATCCACTTTCACGTACTCATAAGTAAAGCATTGGAACTGCAGATTTAACTTCTGATTGATACTTATAAAATAATATTGATAATACAGTAAAATGTTAAAAATTTCATCTGCAAAAAAGTTTGTATTGTATAAAAGTTTATTTCCAAATAATCTTACAATACCTTCACTTTAGCGGTATCTTCTGTAAAAATAAGGGGGGGGGGGGGGGGGGCAGGATCTTGCTTTGGTTGCGATAGTCCTTCCCATTGCACGAGGATATAAATATTTAACATAAATAATTTATTTTCAAGGAGAATTTATTGTAACGAGGGATGGAAGAGACGCTGGGATAAACGATCAAGATAACGACGCTGAAAGGGGGAACGACGGCGTCCTTTCTAGAGCGAAGAGAAGTCCGGCGTCCACCTGTAGGGGAGGTTTTGGTTGTCCCCGCTGATCGATGGAGCAGCGTCAGGGACAAGGGACAACCCTTACTTGCCTGTGTCTCTTCAGGAGTC
Organism: Timema cristinae; assembly: GCA_039000515.1. Taxonomy (NCBI): domain Eukaryota; kingdom Metazoa; phylum Arthropoda; class Insecta; order Phasmatodea; family Timematidae; genus Timema; species Timema cristinae. The sequence continues at coordinate 7,016,736 of JBCFYV010001001.1, read as the reverse complement.
CTCCATGGTCCTGTCCTCCCCTGAAACACACGCAACCACACAACACACGTACGCACGGCACTGATTTGTGTACAACACTGTTGTGAGTCCTTGTACCCCCGGCTCTTAGGAGCGTCGCGGCGACGTTGTTGCGATCGTCGGGGTGTCCTGTTAGTGTGTGTTTATGAGTGTGTGTGTGTGTGTGTGTGTGAGAGAGAGATCTCGTCTCAGGGCATCTGGGGCGTGACCAAACCACCCCTCCACCCTTCTTCTCCTCCTCATGAGCACCACAGGACCACTACTAGCTCGAGCTAGCATCGATCCCTGGACTGTGCGCGTGCGCGTCTCTCTCTTCTCGTCCCACATCCGCCAGAGGGGGAAAGATTCATTCACGAGTAATCTGGCCCCGAATCACTGATCCCACGATACAGCGTCTTCTATCATCACAATTATCATTACTATATAAATATATCCAGACAATATTAGTGACTCGGCCGGGAAGACAATCAAAGGGGGGACTTTCAGATATAATAAAATGGAGGTCAGTTATAATTGTAACAGTTAAATCATTTAAATATGCCATTGACAGAGGAATACGACGACCCTCTAAGTTTGATATGTATATATTAGTAACTATTAAAGTTGTGTGAAGGTAACCTTTTAAATGCGAGGAAGCGAATCATGCGAAGCGAAGTCGAAGCCAAGGTGGAAGATAAGATTTTTGTAGTTGTTACATAACAGATTTTTTTAAACTGTTCATTAAATGCAGTTAGGTAAAGATAGATCTTAGAGTAAAGATCAAAGTCCTATATTATTTTATGCTAACATATCTGCATTTTTATCTGACTACACAATAGATGTAATTTAATCACGAGTCGGTGTTAAAATACTATTTTGTACCTGTCTTAAAAGTGCTTGAATGTTGAAATGTCATATTTAGCGAGATTTTTCAAACCTCTTCATAATGGATCGACGTTTTCTTCTTAAATCAAAATGTTTCTAAGATGCGAAGTCAAAGTGAAGGAGATTTGACCATCAGCTTCGACCTAGATATTTCAAAGCTTTGCGCACCCTTAATAACTAACCACACCCCAATTGTTTTACGAACGGGCATATCTGACAGACATAAACATCTACAAGATCTACTATCACGCATTCACACATCAAGTCATGTGATCTGCGGTGTTGCTTTTGATATATATTATAAATAACTATCAGGCTCTGATTTAAAGGTAAGAGAATAACGCCCCAAGGCTTCCATAAATAAGGACTTTCACAGAATGTTGCATTAAAAAAAATCTTCTTTGGCTTTAGAGATTTCAGTCATGGGAAGATCTGATTTAAAATTATAATTTATTACAAACATTTTTATATATTTTTGACAAAATATTATTTACTAATGGCACGTGTGGCAAACAAATATTTTATACTGATATTTAAAAAATATAAACAACACCCTAGATCTCAAATAATCTAGAGACTACATCTGGATTTATGTATAAAATTTATTGTGATTACAACAAACACTATCTTTGACAATGAGCTTTTTTTACAGATTAATTTTGTAAAGAAAAAAAAATGATAAGTGTCAAAACGTTAAAAACAATAATATTTGTTTAATGTTGGGGTCTCCAAATTTGTACAACCTCGAAAACACCTTACCTCCTTTTATATAAATACTACCCTAATACCTATAAAATAATATAGTAAAATGTTATCAACGTTGACTGTAAGAAATGTGTTTGTATTTTTTTAAAGGTTCTTAAAATGTCCATTCATAAAAAAAATCAAGGCAGACGTCTCTTTATTGCAAAGAAACTTATTGTAATCAAGATAAAGGAATGTATTTATTTAGGTGGGATGGAATGAAATGCGATTTCGGGTCAATATTTTGTCTGTTTTTATACCAAATAATCTTCTTGAGCAAAACATATATAGCATAAAGCTTCAATAAATATAGTATTTAGCTTAATTTTACACACAGAGTAATCTGAACAGATCTTTAATATGTGTAATGAGCATCGCAGAATTTGAATACAACTTATTCTCTACATTTGAAATGTTTCTGTTCAAATTAAGCGCGTGGCATATAACAAATATTCTAGATCTGTTCAGATTACTACGTGTATAAAATAAATAAACGTATCTACTTAAACAGCATTTAATTTATTTCGGCCTAAAAGTTTTTTATTTGTTTGTAAAATATATGGACGTTACCACGCAGTCCGCTCACCCCCCCCCCCCTCGCCCTCCTTAAATATTTTAAATTTGCTTTTACTAGATTCGTGGGATACTACGACCTCCAATGATTTTTATATATTAGCAACTATATCCATAGAAAGTCATAGTAAGCGAAATAAAGACATGTTTTTAATCCAATTTTAGCTATAAATTAATTGCCACATTTTGTATTGATCAACCCATTTTATGATCCTTATATTTAATTTATGTTCCTGTTTTAGTCAAATTATTTGACTATTTTGAATTTATTACTCTCACCAGTATGGCTGTTTACATATTAATTCAGTGGTAGGTTTCAAGAAATGAACATTTTTAATATAAATCAAATTCTGATTACAATATTATTATTTTTAAGTTCACAACCCAAAGGTTAGTTTGATGTGATTACATCCATTCAGGTGATCTGGCGGTCTAGGGTAAGGTGTCGGACTTCTGTGTTGGAGTCTGGGGCTCAATCCTCGGTCCTGGCACAGATTTATCTGATTACCAAACCCTTCCTTCACCTCTGAGAAGACATGTACTTTAATCACAACTTGTGAATGTGGGGAATGCCAGGCCTCCACCGTGGTTCGGATTCCACGTTAAACTGTAGGTCCTCCAGTTCATCTCACACTCATCCTACCATTACACATTAGTGTAAGTGTGTACAACCCGAACAGGTAGTAAGACGCGGTAATAATAATTAATATTAATAATAATAATAATAATATATATCCATTCAGCGCTGGGCATCCACACAAACCTTCAGCTGGTTAGTGCTGTCTGCGCCATCTGTTATAAATACCATGTACTAGGGGAATTCAGGGAGTATGGTGATCCCCCGTTTCCTTCCACACTGAATTTCCAAGAGCTAGCGCCAAAAGACATAACAAATTTGCAAGGAAGGCTATCTTCCAATACCCTACCTTCCAGGGATATTTTACATGCCAAAATACAAAGGAAGTTTTTCCACAGATTTTTATCGCTCAAGAAAAATCCGCCGACCCTGATTGTGTTTAAAACATTGGATCCTGAGGTGAGCACTTTACCTCAAAACCACCAAGGTTGATAGTATTAATATAATCATTTCTTAATTTTCATGCCCTCTGAACAATTCAGCGACTGCCTGTCTTCACTTTATTTGGTTTTACCTGACGTGGATATCTTATAGGCATAGACAGTGGTGATTGGAACATAATAAAAGAGGTCGTAGTTGAGTGTGCGAAATATGTGTGTGAATATCTGGTGGTTGGAAACTTAAAATAATATTATTATTATTATTTGTACCGCTTATTACTAACCGTTTGGGTTATACGCACTTACGCTAATATGTAATGGTAGGGTGATTGTGAAATGAAATGGAGGACCTACAGTTTAACGTGGGATCCGAACCACGGTGGAGGCCTGACATGCCACACATTCACATAAACTTAAATTAAATGCATGGTGGAATTAACAGGTGAAAGAATCTTTGTGATAAAATAAAGAAGCATAGTGGCGCAGATACGTTTTTATTTGGGAGGGTGGAAATAATAATGTGCTTTTATAGGGGATAACATTTTTGAGATTAAAAAAAGACCAGGACAATGTAATTAGTTGTCCTTCACACTGCGTGAGTGATTGGTTCTGATAAATAATCGTGTAAAACGAAAACTAAAGTGAATTGATTTTAACATGGGTGATATAGGGATTATTCCAAAGGAAAAAGTAAATAAAGTAACTAAAACTTGTAAATGAATACATTTTTTATTAATTTATCTAACTAGTACAATGCTATAGGTAGCCTACACCTATTGTCAATATTCAATCCCCTGAAATTGGTAAACAAGCACAATTTTTAGTTAATTCATCTAATTAATACAATGCTACAAGTACACTTACTGTTCATCTTCAATCACATGATAAATTAACTGGATTAGGCAAATCTGGATTATCACTATCTTGTTCTTGACGGTAAGCTCTTGCTCTCTTTACGGCCCTTGGATGGTAAACTCTTAATCTCTTGAAGGTCGTGGAACGGTAAGCTCTTGCTCTCTTGAAGGCCCCTGGATGGTAGGGTCTAGCGCCTTTGAAGACCCTTGGACGGTAAGCTCCTGATCTCTTGAAGGCCCTGGAATGGTAAGCTCTTGCTGTTGTGAAGGTTCTGGGTCTTTAGATTGAGGATTCTCAACTTCTTTGATGAAATGTTCAAGGCTCAACTGACGGGCAGCATTCTTCCTCTCTCTATAGAGTTCTTTGTAGTAAGCCAAAGAACTCTGGATCTCTCTGGTAACTTTGGCACTTCTATCCATGTTAGGATCATTCTCTTTAATGATTCTAATTGCACTGTCAATGTTCTTGAAATATTCATCAATTTGTTTTGTTAAAAGTTATTTGATAGGCTCAACAGTCAACACCATAGGGCTCTTCCTCTTCATCGTTTATGCCATTCTTCATTTCCAGAAGATCTTTATTGGTGAGTTCTGGTGAGTGGAATTGAAGCAATTCATTCACACATGCCTGGTCTATGTCCTCAAATCCAACATCTTGCTATGTCAACGATGTCATGTCTTGAATTAGAAAGCTCGTGTTCAGGATTAAAATCATGAGAATCAGAAACTTCCAGCCAAATATTTTACCAAACTCTCTTCATATAGGACTGTGTAACTTCTGCCCATGCATCGCAAATGTTGTCGATACCACCTCCCTAACAGCAAACTGTATTGTAAAGATCATTGCCCTCACTGGAATGTGCATGCATAAGGTCACGCCACCACCACACAGGGTGAGGGCAAAATTACATCTGGACATGCAGTTTTTTTTAAATCGTGTTATAGCGAAAACACGTACAGTGAGATTACGTATAAGGGGGATAACTGTATTTAATGGTCCCTTTGTTCATTTTTCTAATATATTTTAATCTTTCCAAACATTTAAAATTAATACACAAAAAACAAATTAAATTATATCTTATGCATCTCAACTGAAAATTAAAGTAGGTTTCCATACACCTTTGCCTTATATTTGTTACTAGTTACAAAACCACTAACTAGTTTTGAAATTTCAATTTTGTTGATTCTCTCAGGGAATTTAGTCTACGTTGCCTCGTCGTGGAGCGAAGATAGTTTTTAATGCGTCCAACCAATGAAAAATTTCTTTCTGCAGTAGTTGATGTAGCTGGTATCACTATCATAGTTTTCAAAATCTCTTCAGTGTGTGCTCTAAGCACATTTTATTTGTATTATGTTAACTTAGTGTGAACATTGTATGTTGCCTCAATTAGATCTTTACATTATCCAAAAGTTTTACTATATTATTTTGGGTGGATAAAAATGATATTTTTTACCCCATCCAATTTTTTGTGTGTGTAAAATTTACCCCCGTAACCCACTCAATCCCCCCCCCCCCTGTTCCCGTGCCACTGAAGAAGCATACAAATTAATTATTGCTTTGAAGAGTGGAACAGAACGTAAGAGGTTGGCGGACATATACACATAGAAAAAAAGAATGCAAATAAAGTAGTAAAGTATAGTAAAGGGCAAATTAGATTAAAAGAAGAAGAAATAATGAAGAATAACTTTGAAGAATTAAAGAAGAAGCTGTTCTGGAAGTGAGCAAAGCAAGCAAAACAAGAAATGAAATAAATAGCTATGTGAGATGATCTGGGATTAAAACAGTATAAGAGGGCGATGAAGGGAGTATTTTGAGCAATTGTATGGTAAAAACATAGAGAGATTAGCAGAAAATAGTGAAAATGCTATGATGAATGAAATAACTAATGAGGTTGAGGTTTTAATAAAGTGTTAAAGAATAGAAAAACTGCAGTCTAGATTGGATCACAAGGTAATTCTTAAATGTATGGCAGTAAATAAGGAAGGTTATCGTGCATTTGTTGGTCTGTAGAAAGCTTACGATCATGTGAATAGGAGTATGTTATGGAATGTTCTGAGAGTGTATGGTGTGAATGAATGTTTAGTAAATTCAATTATGGCTGTATGTGATGGAAGTAAAGCGTACTTTAAGGTGGATTGTGCTTTGAGCAGTGGTGGCTCGTAGCTAAAATTAGTTTGGAGTGCTGCTCCAGAAAATGTTTAACCTTTGTTTTAAAATTATGTAAAAGGAAAAAAAAACATGCATAAAAAGAAAATTTATTCAGGAACTTGATAAAATCTTAACAAAAAAACAAACTTTTTACTTACTTTAACTTAAATTGTTAGAGTTCAAGCTTGATCTATTAATTTAAAAATAAAATCCATTCTTCTTGTTTTGATTTGCGCAAAAGTTCAATAATTTTCTCCTTTATCTCTGGAAGATAATTGGGGAAATTTTTCTCCATTGAAAGTACTGCAAGCGCATTTAGTCTTTCTGTTAAATAAAAGAACCGAAAAAAAAAAAGAATCAAATAGAATAGCTGAAAGCAGAATAATAATCTAATTCTACACGCTACGAGGATGAGTGGGAATCGAGTGACGAAGCAAAGTTATGAAGGTAGAGTGTGCATATCGTATCAAAAGGAAGGAGTAGGTCATGTAAAACGTGGCTAACTGTTGTAGAAGGATGTGTGAAAAAGAGAAACAATAAGAGTTTTAAGAATAAAAGAGTATGTATGACTCCATGGATAGATGTTGATAAAGCGAAGGATGTATTCAAAGATAGGGACGTGTGGAGAAAGTTAGTAAGGATGGATTAAGTCTGGAGTTGTTGTTTTTTAGCTCTATGTACTGTTTCTTCCTAGCTCGTTAAGGAACAGCGTGATTAGGTATTTATGAATTGTTATTATTATTACTATTATTATATTTAAGTATAAAATGCAGTGTACTCTTTGAGGCAGCCATTACTTAGTAGTCGATATAAACTACGACTTTTGCTGCCACGGCTATAATAGATTCGTGAGCGAAGAGTGTCCATGGCTATCTCATAATTTTTGCAAAGGTTTTACAAGTAAAATCACCATATTGTTATTTATGAAGGGATTTTTCAGTTTGTTCTGCAATTTTTATCTGCGTATAGTGTCCTATAATAAGAGGGTAATGTCCCTTATCTATGGGTAATGTTTTTGTTCTAGTAAAATAATACAACCCTATCTTATAATCGGTTAACGCATGAACTAACACAAATCTAGAAATCCGATCAGATCTCGTTTCACTAAAAGGTTTACAAAAGATCAATTTTGTAAATTACTATATTTTGACTTTGAAAGGTCCTAAGTTGAAAGATTACGCTTTCATACAAGCAGCACCTATTCAAGGTAGGCTTTCCTAGGTACCTTCAAGGATAAACGAAGGGTAAATTATATATACAAATCTCAACTACAAAGTGTAAAATTAAACAAATGAAAGTAAGACAAACTTTTGGGAAATAAAATGCATTAATAATAGTACCTGCTGATATAATAAACCATTACAAGCTTGGTTTTGTAAGGAATTTAATTCTGCTGGCTTATATCTTATTTAGTTTATATTTATTCTTAAGTGTGTATTTATTTTCACATGACTAGCATGCCATGCGGCTAGATATCGTACTACATTTAATTCATTCTTGTTGTATTCATTTTTAAACTTATTGTTTTCAACGGACATTGCATTGCCTCAAAGGAAACACCATGCAATTATATCAATACTTTCATTGTAACAAGAAATATATTTAGTTACCTGGTTTTAGTTTAAATATTCCGTCCACATTTAAAACAATACTGATCAAGGGTAATCTTATTTTTTAACTTCTTTTACGAGAGTCTACAAGAATCGTAATGGCCAACATGACACGAAGAAGAGAGAAGTGGACTAATTGCAGTGGGAGGAAGGCGGAGACTGTTACGACAAAGAGACACAAATACGTCATTCGTTCTCGTACATTTAAAATTTTAAAAGGCCCACAAGGAAAAAAAGAAGCGTTGGAGTTTGTATACAAACAATGAACACATGTTAACGCCAACCAACTGTCAGATGTCTGATTATGTATTCATTTATAGTTATTGTATCTGATTTTATCAAGTTTCTTAATTATTTTTTCTTTCCCCATGAATAATCCCTGTTTCATATTTAATTCCTAATATTTCTAGACAAATATTTCAAATTTAGAACTTGAATCCGTGAGATTTCGAGTGCCTCGACGAGAAATGCCGAGAGGTGGGAATTAGAAGATAGAAGTGGGACCGGTGTTTTGGAAATGAAGAGAGGATTACACAAATTATTTTTAATTCCCCAAAAATTGAAATTTTAAAAGTTAATTTGAAAAAAATTCTCTTTAAAGTGTTCATCATAGTGACTACCAGAGATGCGTTGACAACTTTAGACTTCTACAATGACGATTTTTGGACTTTCAGTGAGTTTTGGACCAATTCATAGATTCAACGACGACGACTTCCTTGGACATCCTGTGTGGTGATATCAACATATATATTTATATATATATATATATATTATATATATATAATATATATATATTATATATATTATATATGTGGTGATATCAATATATATATATATATTATTTTATTTGCACAATTTCTCTGGGAAGACTCTTATGGCCAGAACCATTCCTTCGACACGAATGCAATGTTTTGTTTTATATTATTAATTTAATTTAACTATTAACCTCATAAAGGAATGCTATTAATTATGTGTTTCAATAAATAATATATATAATGTTTTATTATTTTATCTTTTGTTATAATTTAAAACCTAAATGATATTTTCGGCTTGTACAATACCAAGTAATAGTATGGTCTCCGATTTAATACAAGATAGACCCAATCTTAAATTAATTAATAATTAATTTATATTTATTTATTTCTATATACTTTATTTTCCTTGATATGCTGCATGACCTTTCGACACCTAGATCCATAGCACCTATCGATTTTATATGAAATATATATCTAGTGTCATAGAAATATTAAATAAATCTTAAACAATTATAAAAAGTAATTTTTCAGTTAATTTTATATTAGTATTCGAAGTTTTCATTTTATAATGGGATAATACTGTTTAAGTACTACATGACTTGGTTGGTGTAAGTATCCGTTTCCAGAAATATATGGAACACACTAACCACGGTCTAAGACTCTGAGGTAATAAAGTACATGGTCGTAACACGTCCCATAAAGAGTAACCAAGAAATAGTTATAATCTTGTCCCTATGGTGTCTCTTCTTTGACCATAGTTATTTTATTTTTAGCAATTTGTTTTACTACATATGCTCCTGAAACGTGTATTATTTATTCCTTTCGCATTCAAAAACTGTACAATTTGATTATTTTAAAAATTTAGAACATGGCTATTTTGACAAGAATTGTTTTTTAAACTTTCTCATAAGTGAACATAAAATAGCAATCATAAATACTTTTAATCTGAGCACAAACCTTCTAGAAATATTATAGTTGATATTATCAATGAAAAATAAACACACAAGTCCAAAGGCAAAAACAATATAATACGATTTCGACCAAGCTAAAAAAACTAAATAATAGCAGCGACACCTGGAGTCCTAATTATTAACTATAACAATAAAGACTGTTTTCACCCCACTCTAAGGCCCTATTTATTACTACGCTGACTACTTTCTGGAAACATTGGAATTTACTTGGTATATATTTTAACTATTCACATTTTATAACCTTTTAATCATAAACTGTTTTAGTGCATGTGCATTTAATTTACAGGCTATTTGGTGAAGTAGCTATTTGTTGCGGATTCAACAAGGATATAAATTTTCAAAGCTAAATACCGTAAGTGCTTTTATAATTAATTGACTATGCACTAGAACATGCGAATTTTATTTGTTAAGTCATTAATTATTTCTCTCTATTTTTAGCACATCAAATAATGGATTGTACTAATTATTTAAATTGAGAAAATTTTTAAGATAAGAATTTTGAAAATTATATTTCATCAATACAGTTTAGATGAAATGTAAACTGAAGTCTTCACCCAAGCATCCTTTCTTTTGATATTTATCATTCTTTGTCAGAGTATAAAATATATTATGTCTAGTAGATACTATATTGTAACTATTGTTAACTATAAACTATGCATAAAATAATGAATAAAAACTTATATAAATTAAGTTAAATTTTAAACATCTTATTTTCTGAACTAAGGTTAACTTAATTTTTCTTTTTATTCCACAACAATTTGTTTTAGTATCCTACATTTGGTTTCTAAGGTAGAGAGGGTAGGGGGGAGGTCTTGAAATATGAGGGAGGATTTTCCGTTTAATTCTTGGGGAATTATTAAGCAGATGGCACTCTGGGAAACCTTGGTGAGATATTATGTGGGGGGTTCATAATATTTTACTATGGATATCTGAACGAAGCAATCGGGTCAAGAACATTTAAGGGCTTCCTTTTAAAATAGGGAAAAAGGGACAGGACTATAGTTTTTTTTATTCAAAACTCTAACCTTATGATTATTATTTGACACAAAACATTAGCCGTCCACATAATTAGCCTTATGCCAGGATCATGATCAACTTAACATCGGCTTAAGGTTAACTTACTTAAAGGTTCTTCTCGTGTTTTTAAATGGAAGCAGGGGCGTATCCAGGGGGTGGGGGGGTCGCCCCCCCCCGAATCTTAAGACGGAAACTCAGGGAGTAGTTTTTTTTTAAATTAGCACCGCGTCTTACTACCCACTCGGGTTATACGCCTATGTACTAATTACTCTACTTAAATCTAGAACAGACACAACATCCACCCCGGCCGTTAATTTATTCACTGTGAAATGGGAAAACAACATTTCATCAATTATAAATTTTTCGGCCATGAGGGGAATCGAACCCGAGATCTTTAGCTCCGAATGCAGAGACTCTGCCGACTGAGCTGATGTTTAAATCAAGGATATCAGAGAAGATTTCCTCACATTCATCCCAGTTTATGATATGATTGGTGCTGGGATTGTTGATACAATAAAATTACAAATTTCACATTTTGGACTTGATCTTCAGAATTTGTGAGGCCAAGGCTACGATGGAGCCTCAGAAATGCGGGGAGCATTTACTGGTGTGCAAGCAATCATAAAACGGGATTTCCCTGAAGCAATATATACTCACTGCTCATCTCATTGCCTAAATCTGTGTTCAAGTGATGCTGCCGAAACACCTGATATTGTAGAGAAACAATTGCAAATGCAAGAAGTCAGCATATTTTTTAGGGCTTCAGCAAAGCGTGCCAAAGCTTTGAAAGATATTTAAGTGTCTGCAGGAAAGGTTAATACTGTCCTCCACAAATACTGCGAAACAAGATGGGTGGAGAGACACGATGCTGTTTCAGTATTCCATGAATGTTTCGAGTGTATCATTGAAGGATTGGAAACTATTATGAGCAATGTAGCAGAGGCAACGCTACTTATTTTCACACATGTTTATGTAAGTTTGAATTTATCATCACTCTTACTGTTATGTCAAAAATGCTATCCATGAAATACATAACATAAAAATATCTACAAAAAGAATCTGGAGATATAAGTTCAGATTTGGTTAAAATTAGTATGACAGAAAAGTTTTTTGGCCGACGTGAGGAAAAGTGGGAAAGAAGAATTTAAAAATTTGTTTACAAATGCTGGAGACATATCTCATAAATTAGAAGTTTCTATAAAAGGACCAAGACCAGTAGGCTCTCAGAGATACAGAGCAAATGTTGAAGCCGAAACCCCAGAAGAATACTACCGACGGATTGTATTCTATCCTTATTTTGACGAGATATTAGCTTCATTGAAAGGGAGATTTTCAAACCATAGAGATCTATTAAGAGGACATGACTGTTTAATCCCAGTAAACTCTGTCAACTACAAGTTTAGCGACTTGTAACCGGCTTTGGAGTTTTACAAGGATGATATGCAGCACACCAGCAGAGATATTGGAAGCGGAATGGAGCCTTTGGGCATCACACTGGAAAGCTACAGACTTGCCAAAGAATGCTGTCGACACATCAACATTTTTAGATCGAAAAATGTTTCCTAATCTGACAATTCTATTAAAAATTTTGGCAATAATACCAGTGACCACAACATTCGTTGAAAGGTCATTCTCGACTTTGAAGAGACTGAAGAATTACCTGCGCAACAGCACAGGTGAAGACCGGCTAACTTCTTTAGCTTTAATGACTGTACATAGATACATAAAAGTGAATATATCAAAAATTATCAATCACTACAATTAAAGCAATAGAAGATGCTCTTTCACTTAAGGGTTTGTGACTTTGTGGCTTGTGCTAATAGTTTTTATTAACCTTATTTGCTTTATTTTAATTTTTTTGACACTATGGTTTCCCAAGATTTTTAATGCCTCTGAAAGAATAGTTGTAAAAATCGTACATTGTTACTATGTGTTAAGAATTATTAAACATAATTCTAAATTGTGTTAGCCTCCATATTTTATTTTATCCTTATACAGTTATACAACCTAATGTAATGACCAAACTAAATGTCTATAAAGTATGAAGTATTCCTCTTACAAGCTACATCACCGGTTATTGGTTAATAATTATTATGAATAATCTAAAATTATGATTATTGCTGAGAATTGAGAAATACAGTTTCTTTACATATTTAAAAAAATAGGCTTTCAGATATTGAGCCCCCCCCCCCCCCCAAACTTGAATCCTGCATACGCCACTGAATGGAAGTGATCACGTCATGAACTTTACATGAAGGGTATCACATGGTCTAGCCAGCCAATCATGCGAGTGATGTCTATAGGGCTATTTAGTAATTCATTTGTTGGTTTTATGATAAAGGTTTACTCTTTAGCTTATGTTCTAGTGATCAGACATTGAAACATTTAATAGTTAAAACTAAAATAGGAAAGCTAAATTTATCAAAAAAGTTTAATAATACATATTTATTATACTGATTGAAAAATATAAACATTCACCGATCATCACTTTACAAATAATACAAATCACAGATCAAAACACATAGGTACTCTAGAATGCAGATGTTCGACTCGAGTAGTTATGTTAACTTATGTGAATCCTGATCACACATCTCTTATCTTAAGTTAAGTGACCCTTAAGCGAACGCTACGTTAAGTTAAGGCGGGGTGCTATTGAGCGCGAGTTTAGTGCATTAATTTTGCAGTTTTTAAAGCACAAACATTTTTTGGCCAAAATAAATCAAATATTTCTTCTATAGAAACATAGAGCTTTGTTTTCTGCACATGCTAATCTCAACAGTTGTTAAATATCTGTCATGAGCATGGCAGCATTTGGTGACAAACTTTTTAAATAAAGAGAAAAGTTTGTCACCATATGCCGACATGCTCATGACAGATATTCAACAAATGTTGAGATTAGCATGTGCAGAAAACAAAACTTTGTTTCTATAGAAGAAATATTTGATTTATTTTGGCCAACAGATGTTTGTGCTATAAAAACTGCAAAAATACTGCCCTAAACTCGCGCTCACTAGCACTCCACCTTAAGTTGATTGTAATCTCGGCATAAGATTATTTAATTAATAATTTAATAAACTCTAAGCAGTGCAGTAAGTCAGCACTTCTTTATTGGTGTAGCTGTTAACACACTCGCAGAAAGTTAGGAATTTCTCTTTACCCATGATGCATTAAAACATCAAACATAAAAACTTAAATATTACAATCAGTGCAAGTTACTGTATTTAAAATAAAATTAAATGTTTTACTTACTGCCTAGGTTTGATTTTGTCATCAATAAACCTCATGGCTTCCAATAAACTGTAGCTTTTTATCATCACTATTGAGATACGCCATATTGAGAATATGCTGTTTTTTTTTATAAATAACATATGTTTGAAAGTTTGTGCATGCGCTGATTGGGTCTTCTTTGCTGGTTTCCTGTAGAAGCGCTGTAAAAGTTGAAATTATCTCTACTTGAGCAGTGCGGGCAATGTTGCCCACATGGACTTGTGACTGGATTAGAGCTGTCACGTGACCAAATATTAGCACTGCTCTCATTTTACAGCGAACATGTGAATCCACATCAAGACATTGAGAGACTTCTTTGAAAATTACACATTCTCAAAAATGTGTCGTGGTTAAAAGGAATTTGTAACATTTAGAATAATAAAAACAGCACAGAATATTGTTAGACACTTTAAAATTCTTTATTACAGATTTATGGCAGAGACTGAAATAAAAAAAATTATCATACCAAACTTTGTTAGAAGTAGATTGTTTTGGGTGACTCGCCCTCTTGCAAAAGACATGGAAAGATATACTTGCATTACGCATTACAATTTTGAGTTTGTGGTTGTGGCAATGAAACAAAATAAAATAGTTCAGGAAATTAACCTCCAGACCAACTCGTCCTTCACGGGCATGATATCTCAGAAGCCTTTCAAATACATAGTGGTACTGTTGTGCATGAGGCGTAGAGTTACAAATTTGTAAAAGAATAGGAATCACATCCAGAAAACAACAAGCTTCTGTTGTGCGAAGATGTTATTCAAGTGAGAAAACTAATATTTGGCAGTGGGAAGTTACATGCACACAATCTATCTTGTTTTAAGTGTACACGCTCAATGAAATGTTAACATTTTCATTTCAAACAAGTACAATATGATGCTTATATTAAAATTAGAGTCTCCTCTACCTCAAATAGAAAATGGTGCAGTCCTGTACAGAAACGTTCGTCTGAGTCATCCTTAGATGAAGATGTTAAAGTAAAGCCCAATACATTTTTTTTTACTAAAGGCAGGTGATGTTTATACATCTTCAGATGAAAAATACCAGCAGTATCTAGATAATGATCCTGTACTCAGTCAACCGTTCGAACCGTCTGAACTTTTATCATGGTGACATTCAATAACCATTTCAAGAAGATGAATATTACTAGTCCTAATTTTGTTGGTGTGGGGGATGTGAACAACGAAGTCAAAATTATATCCATGAAGGGATGTACAAAAGACAACACACCCTATATTATGTTGATGAGAATGACACTTTATTTGTTTCTTGGAATCAAATAGTTGGAGTTCTTCCAACACCAAAAATTGTTCTTAAGAGAAATCATATTTCTTTTTATAAAGTGTAGATGTTTGCCAATTTGTAATTTAAAACTAATAATTTATAGCACCAATAACACTTTATATGTTTTATCAGTTACTTGGCCTATAGCCATTTTCATTTATTTTATTAATATTTGGTTTTGTTGAATCACTGATGTTTTTAATAATGACAGTTTTTGTATTTAAAGAGAAAAAAAGGTATAAAACTTATTTAATTACCTTTAGTTTTTGACATTTGAGCTAATTCAAATAAAAAATGGAATATGTAAAACTTTATTTTCTTTGGATTTTGGAGAATTTAATGTTACTAACCTGTGAATTTTGTATGATTCTTCACGTACAACATCCTAATTTCAATAAATTAAGTAAAATGTATCCTTTATTTATATTATTGTTAAAAAATATTCTCTACTTAATAAAAATACATATTTTGTTTAGATTTTAGAGATTATAACAACATTAATGGGCATCTGAAACAGCATTATCGAAGTAATGAATTATGTGTAGCCACTTGGTAAAACTTTTAAAAAAGAAAGTAAAATAAAGCTCTGCTGGTATTATTTCTTACTTTTTAATAAATTCTGTGTAATTATAGGTTTCCTGAAATTTTTATTTTTTATTTTGGGATTTCTTATATGTCCCTCAATTTGAGAATGACCCATATAATTAATAACGTTGCACGGTTAGGTTTTATTTTGTAAAGTATTTTCCCAAAAGGAAGCATAAACGTTCTCTATCATAGCAATCCTCATATTAAACAATATAATCTGATTTAATAAATTTTAAGAAAATGTATTGCTTTGTTGCTTAAAAACATCTTAGTGATGTTTGATATTTTTGTATAAGTATACTTATTTTACTGTAATACAATTCTCTCTCCAGTGCCTTTTCACTGATTTTACTGACCGCCTGGCTAAAATTAATGTGTGTTGCTAACATCAATCTAATATTGCAAAGTATTACAATCCCGCTGCCCAGATATTCAATAATGCCCCTGGCTGGCAACATATTTTGGGTAGATCACTGTAGTAAAAACACATTATAAAGGATAACATTGGTCAGTTATGATACTAAAAGTACATTAAAACATTCTTATGTCAAATCAAATGTCTCTTTTTATAGTAGCAACATTTGTGGATAGATTGTGTCATGTGTTCAGCATGTGGTTGGCTTTCAATCTATCTTCTCTAGACCGGAGCCCAGGAGCTTTTACTCTTTATTCAAGTAGATACTCATTTGTTCTCATGAATCTGAGTTGACCATATCCCAGACTCACTGTTTCACAAAACATCTGGACGCATCTGAGACCTGTCAATTTGTCGTTAGACCACAGTCATTTTATTAACATTGCCAACATTTTACTAGTATTGACAAAAATAAGTGTTTATATTTTCTAAAATATCTTGTATTCCTTTTCTCTTCTCAATCATCAATGATTAAATTATGTCACTTGCAAGCCATAACAAACAAATTAATTCATGTGATTAATAAAAATAAACCTAGGAAAAAAAAATCAACCTGAAATGATCAGTGAGCTAAGAGGCAAAATTCCTAACTAACATATAAAATATAAATAAACTAGATAGCTGTTGCTCGCGGCTTTGCTCGCGTGGAAGTTGATTATATATTATTATTATTATTATTATTAGCACCGCGTCTTACAACCCGTTCGGGTTATACACACTTACGCTAATGTGTAATGGTAGGGTGATTGTGAGATAAAATGAAGGACCTACAGTTTAACGTGGAATCCGAACCACGGTGGAGGCCTGGTTGATTATATACAAATACGAAAATATACATATTTATTTACAGATTAATTTAAAATATTACGTTACGTTGATGACCATAACTTGACCTCAGATCAAAAATAATGCAAGTCCGATACAAACTTTCATCCCCTTCTTCATCCCTTATTAAATAAAATTTCCAAAATTCCTGAAACACGTATTTATTTGTTTTACGTCAATAACCGAAATACAAAATTTTGTTTATGTAACTTTCAAAATGACGGACTTTCATACATATTATCATACATATTATCATCCCCTATTTTGATCCCTTTGGGGTGGAATTTTCTAAAATCCTTTCTTAGTGGGTGCCTACATAACAAAATGTATATACAGTCCGAATTTCATGCTTGTAGCCTTGATAGTTTGCGCTCGGCGATGATGAATCAGTCAGTCAGTCAGGACATGTTATTTTATAAGTATAGATTATTTAATAGCTCCAATTTACCCATATATTGACAGAATATTTTGTTACCATTATAGGTGTGCATTATATTTTTAACATTGATATTGTGCGATGGCCAAGTGGGGTGAAGGTGACCCTCGGTGGATTGTAGAAGAGCGTCCTGATGCTACAAACGTCAACAATTGGCACTGGTTAGTACTAGAGTAATTTCATCAAACCAACTTGACTCATCATTAGGTACCAAGGATTAACTTTTTCGCTTCAACTTTACTTATTTTATAGATCTCGCTATTGATTGGACTGAAGATGATATGGATATTGGGGGTTTTTAATACCTGTCAGTGCGTACGGAGGGAGGTTTTTACTAACTCGTTTTACACTTTCCCTTCACACAAATGAGGGTACACTTTCTCTAAATTATATATTCTTCATCCCCAACATGTTATTTTAATTAGTAAATAAAGTAGAACTGGAAGTAAGACATCGTGATAAAAATGTGTGAGAGTGTGTGAGATTGAATGGTTGAAATTTATTGGAATCAAACTTAATGGACTTTTCTAAACAAATAACACTTTTGATTATGAAAATATGTACACTGTCTGGCATGCTGGCAAACGCATCAGTCTTGTCTTGTCTGGTCTGATTTGCCAGTGACTGGGAGATCAGAGTTCCCCTCAATGCTAGCTGATGTTTTTTTTTTCTAAATTCTTTTTCACTCTTCCTCCACACAAATGTGGGTACATAACACTTTCTATAAATTCTACTCTTATTACATGTGTGTGCATGTTTTACTTTAAACAATTTACTTTTTTTAAGGACTGAGAAAAATGCTTGTGCCTGGTCAGTAGATAAATTGAAAGAACTGCTTGTCAACTTGCCAATGGAGAGTGATATTGGTAAGTACAAATTCACAACACTTTCTTATTTCATCTTCTGTCAATCAACCACATACTCTTGGGCTTTGGACTTGCTCTGCACTTGGCCACCTTCGACTGAGAGACCAGAGTTCCAATCCTAGCCAAGTGTGTTAGGCTGAGCAGAGGGAGGGGGATCACTTAGTCTTTTCTATCTCTCTCCATTCTAATGTGGATACTCTATCAACCCCATGAATTAGGTTGTTAAGGTGAGAGTTTAGGGGGAATGAGAAAAGGCCAGTGGTTTTCAGTTTTTATAGCAAAACATTTCTTTGGCCAAAATAAATCAAATATTACTCCAGTAGAAACATATAGTTAATATTTTCTTCACGTGTTGGTTTCATAATTTCTTGAATTTACCTTATATAAACATAGCAGTACTAGATGAGAAACTTTTTAAATGAAGAGAAAGTTGTCATTAAATTCCAGGACACCCTCGACATACATTCAACAACTGTTGAAATCACTATGCTTAAGAAAAATAAACTATATGTTTCTCCTGAAGCAATATTTGATTTATTTTGGCCAAATAAATGTTTTACTTTAAAAACTGCACAAATACTGCAATTTTCTGTAGGGATTTAGAGTCGTTACGCCAAGTCCTCGACACAGATTTTGATTCCTCTATTTTACTACTGTCTGACTAAAGACTTTGACTCATTCTGAAATGGCTTAAGTATATTAATTAGAAATAAAATATTTAACACAGTAAAATTTTCCAATACGTCATGGGAAGCTTCTTTGACATTGTGAATTTATATTTGAATAAATTTGTCAATCCAAATTACAAATATTGGTGCTAAAGAAAAAAAAAGTTTAAAATCAAACTGATATAGGTACTCTGTAATGTTAGAATTTTAAGTGTTTTTCTTTTAAATCGGAGTTTGTACATTTTTATCAACTTGAACTGCATCCAAAATTGCTTCCAACTCCAATACTCTGACTATCACTTCACAGCTCTACTTTTCTTGCATCCCCTACACTTCCACTTTAATCTTTGGTTGAACATAAGAATTTAAATCTCACAATCTTGCAATTACCTGCAAGTAGGCCCTTTATGTCTAGATAGTTTCATTCATTACAGTGGGGCCCTCATATCCGCAGGTGATGTGTTCCTAAATCTAACGCGGTTATGTGAAACCGTGTATAATACCAAACTACTACTGTATATAACTTGATATCCATGTAACATATATAAATATGGTAAAGTTTAGTTGATAAATTATTCCCAATAAGACATTACTGGTACCAACACTAAATAAAGTAATGTGTACTGTAAACTACAGTGTACTTATTATTCTTCATTCTTCTTGTTACAAAAGGTCACTGATGATGATAATGATGAGTCAAGTAATGAATTACATGATAGGAGCAGTTTTGCTGCTGATAGTATGGCTGGTTCTCGCTTTGTGTTTGGTTTGAAACTAATAAACTATTTTTTCGTCAATTAAAAATAAATAAAACTTGGCGGTAATCCGTGGATAACTAAATCGGTGGATACAGGGCCCCTATTATATTTAAATATTTTTAGCTGCCCTCCAGGTACTCGATCAACCTACAGTTTTTTTAAACTTAATTTATAAAGGTTGGTGCACACTTGTCTGTATCGGCTCACATAGGCTATGAATATATTCTTTATATGTTTACGCACTGTTGTCCACATTGCATGGGATCGACTTCCTTCTGGGTTGATTGCCTTTCCCAGTTCTACCTCCTTTGCTATGGACCAGTAGCAGCCATGAATTTATCTGCGGAGGAGGACGGTATAGTTGATGACTGTGTGCTCTGCAGCAGTTGCAGCGAAGAATAAATGAAATAGAAAATAATCAGATTCTACAAGATACCTTTGGATTTTCTTTTTATTTTGACCTTAGCCCTAAATTAAGGCTAGCTCACTGATGAGTGATTTTATTGAATTACAAATCTTTTGAAAATGTCCTTAACGAACTAGGATTTGTTTGACATGACAAATAATAAACTGTATCGTTGGTTTTTAGACAATTTTGTTGAAGGGAAGCTTACTGATGGTATATTTTTGAAAATTCAAAATATTTTGAAAATGGTTCAAACTTTTTTATTTAAAATGTATATGTTTGTGGATTTTGTAGTATGATAAATAACACTAGGTTTATACTTATTTTTGGAGTAAAAATTCGTTTATGGGTAGTTTATTCGATTTGTTAAAAGTTTGAAATATTTTAAAAACGGCTTTAACTATTCAGTTCCAAATTAGTTTCTTGGGAGTGTTCAACATGACACATTAGCATGTATACTTGTTTTTAGATTAAAAATTTGTATAAGGCAGGTTTACTAATATGTGATTTTTTCAAAAAAAATTTAATATTTTTAAAATGTTTCAACTATTTTATTAAAAATGGGTAGCCAATCTGGCAGGCTTGTTAGAATTTAAATAATAGTATGTAGGCCTATTTGTTTTTCATATAAACATTCATTCATTAGTAGTTTATTGAAGACTAAATTTTGAAAAAAAAATTGATTTTTACTTTATCATATCAATCATTAGTATTGTAGTCTTAAAACTTTAGATCTCTTAATTATGGCAAATCTTTACATTTCATGTGTATCTGGACCCAAAACAGCGGCTTTTAGATTATGTCTGGCTTTTTGTCTCGTCCTGAACCACGGATCCAAAACTTTGATGGATTTTGTTCAAACTTAATATTTAGATTTTATAAGAAATTTAGTTGATTTCGAACCTAAACCTGCTATTAAGGGTAGTTTACAAATGAGTGAAACAACAGATTCTTTTAGAACATCCTGACATAACCTATCCTTAATTTATTTACAGTTTTACTTAACCTATCAAACATTGTAAATATATGAGGAATAAGTTACATTAGGTTTGATTATGTTCTATTAAATACTATGTTCTAAAAAAATTACTAATGTCGGAACTAGTACGAAAATAGCGCCTGTTCTATCCTCACAACTAGTTTGGTAGCCAGTACCAAGAGGCAGAACCAGTATACTTTTTCTGATTCACACGACGCTAGATGATGACGTGCTAACTAGCACACTGGATTTCAAGTACGAGCTAGTGTTGTGTGATACAGGTTTAAGCTCATAGCAACTTGGTGTCAGAAAGACATTTGTGAAACAACACATAAATATATGCTTAGTACAAGAAAATATTTGCACCTATGTAATAAGACTGACGAACAGGTGTGTGGTCGAGGGGAACTAATATACCAGAATACAAGTCCAGCAGGTTGGAAGGTGGCGCACACTTGACCTGCTCGCATCACAAAGGAAAATATTCTCTCCCTGCAATAATTTGCTTCTGATGCGGGCTGTAACAAGCCGATGCTGCAAAGTGTGCGCTGCTTTTTTGAGTATAACATTTCAGGTTTCTTAAAAATCATATACATTAATAAAGTTATTTAATTTAGATTTTAAACCAATGCATTCTTCTTAAAAATCTAAGAAGTTAATTCCTAATTCGACTATTCTACTTACTTTATTTTTGATAAAAATGGGGAAAAACAGAAAATTAGAATTGATAATATTTTTCGGGCGATACAAGCCGAAGTGATATGGGTAGTGTATTCCTGTTGCACACCTCTTCGCACCGCATCAGCCTGGCTTATTGTTTTTCCCAGTTCTACCATATTTGCTCCAAATTAGTAGCAGCCATGGATATCTATACTCATAAAGAAACTTCATCTCTTGTTGACGTGTATGCTGTGGCAGTTGCCAGAAAGAAGAAACAGAGGCATGCATTGTGAGCTAGTTAGTTGTGGAAAAATCAAGCACTTTAAATGTACTATGGAAATAAAATGATAGGAATACTAAAATAATAATAATTTAAAAACCAATGAACCATGCACATTTATTCTGTCTATATCATGTAAAACTGTACTGTAACTCATTATTTAAATAAGCTTATCTTCATACATTTTTAATAATCTCACCATTGAGTTTGTGATAACTCATCACAAAGTGTGGTCGAAGTGTAACAGGCATAAATAAATACAACTTAAGTCCAGTAGCCGGTGCGGTGCAAGCTGGAAGGTGGAGTACACTTGACCGGCACACATCACATCGTAACGTAAATGATTCTGGAAATCCGTTGCGGTCTGATGCAGGCCGTAGTAAGCCAATCCAGCCAAGTGTGTGCTGCCCTTTCAAATCTAATTTCTTAAAACCTCTTAAAATGTATGTTGTTTATAAAGTTATCTTATTTAAACTTTAACCAATACATTGCTCTACCTACTTTATGTTGATAAAAATGGGAAAAAACAAGTAAAATATAGAATTGTGAATAGTATCTGAGCCGGTGCAGAGCGATACAAGCCAATACAATAAGGACATATGTCTGCCACCCTTGACTTAAGCTAGTTTTTGTAATTAAAAGTTTTTAGGGTTCTATAATTTAAGCAACCTTAAAAAATGGTTTGAGCATTTTCTAAAATAAAAATATCTGGACATGTTTACATTTCTTTTTCTTTTCTTTCCCTTTAAATCAAAGTGTCAAATTTATCTATGCTCTATGGTTTTAATGCTGCTTGACTAAGGCTTGCAAAGCTTATAACTATTCTTTATAAGATTTGTAAGTTAAAAGAAATTACTTATTGCAGTGCTTTTTTGATAGAAAGCATATTTATACATTAAAGGAGTGTTCAAATTCCACTTTTATCGATAACAAGTGGAGCTAAATTAAATATATAGAAGCCAAATCAAAGTTTGAATATTATTTATGGTTTAATGTTGCAAATTTTCTCTAAGTGAACATTAATATTTAATTTAAAACATTGCATACATTTTGAATTTTAGTTTTAAGTAAAGATGGAAAGAAAAACATAAAATAAACTTTCAACATTTTACACTGCTGCCATTGAAGAAAAAAGGAAGGCTAGTTGTTGCCTTTTTCAAAATAAAAATAAATACAAAATATCAAGTCATTATTGAATTGTAAAGATTTTTTTAGATATCTCACTGTGTATTATTTTATACTTATACTGTAATAAGCATTAATTTTATACTTATACTATATTAATAATTTGTCAACTTGTTACAGCCAAGTGCAAAGTGACAGAAATAGAAAAATGTGAGGGAGAAGCAGTTGTCAATAACAGAAAAGGAAAATTAATTTTTTTCTACGAATGGGACTTAAAAATAAAATGGAAAGGCAGTTTGAAAGATGAAGACGAGAAAGAAATTGAAGGTTCTGCCCATATTCCTAACCTCAGCGAAGAAAATGATGTTAGCGATCTCGATGTGAGCTCAAACCTAAAATATAAAGTATATTTTTATAAGTGCATGATTTAGGCAGGTTGTCATGAATACTGAACTGTTTGTAGTACATTTCAAGTAGAAAAGTTTGAGTTATGTAACCAAACTACTTTCATACATTCATACTTCGAGTCGTGTGATTTGGAGATGTCACATTTCATAGAAAATATTAATACCTCTAAAATAATGCTACTAAAATAGGAAAATGTCATCGTTGTGGACTGCAAAACATTTATATATCTAAATTTTTCTTTCTAGCAGAATCCTACTTATTCTTATTAAAATAACACAGTACTTTTTTATACATTTTAAAATGTTCATTTCATTTGTACTAACTATAAATTCATTCCTTATTAAGTAGGACCTAATTATTACAATTTGTTTATGATATTTTGTAGACATTGACATTACAGAAATAATTATAAATAAAAGTTCCCAAAGATCTTTCTTTTTGTTAACAAAATTCAATTTATGTTACATACAATTAGCAAATAGTACATTATTAATAAGAAGATGTTATCCTTTGAGTCTTTTAAATTATCAATATTTTTTCAAATAACTATTTGCTTTCTCTTCAAGAAATAATTCTGTTAAGTGGGGAACACCTTGCATAAAATTACATAGTAAAACACCCCTGTCCCTCCGGTTTGTCCGGCCAGGAATCAAACTATGTCATATTTTGTGCTAACCTCTTTCTGCTGGTAATATCGATACATATAATGCTTATCAGCCCAACAATTAACAGCAGGACTGGATTTTGATGACACGTCATATTTTGGTTCATCACAGACAATGCTCATGTGTACATAATTTCCTTATGATCCCTTGTTGGATTTTTTTATAGGTTATTTTTGGACCATTTTGTATTTTTAGGTAATATTTTCTTGGTTTGTGTAATTTTTAGCCAGTTGTAAACATGTTTAAGCATTAATATTGAATGAGAGTATATTTTAAAAAATAATCATCATCATCAACAATTGTTTCCAGCCTGTGGCTGGGTCAGTTTAGTAAAATGCCTCCATCTTCCTCTATTCTTCTCCTCTCACTTGAAAACTTTCTGTTATCTGCTCCTCCCATCTCTTTTTTGGCCCCCCTTGCAGTCTGTTTTTCATATTTCATTTCCAACATTTTCTTTGGCATCCTCTCTTTTTCAATCCTCGTTACATGCCCATACCATTTCAGCCTTGCTTTATCTACTCTCAAATACTATTGATATTTAATAAATACATAAATAGCCTTATTCAAGCATAATATTTTTTAGCAGATCATTGTCGAAATGAGAAGATAATGTAGGCAATAAACTTTTGTGTTCCTCTTTACTTGGATGGCTTTAAAACACCCTCTCCCAGTGGGACACTGGAATTAAGCTGTAAAGGGTTGTGTTGGGAGAGGATTTCTGAAGTAAACATATGTAAATAATTAATTTCTATTTGGCAGAGTACAAGCCTAGAAAAACTTTTTATTGTATATGTGTAAAAGTTTACATTGGTAAAGTATACATTTGATTCTATCATATGCATTCATTATGTGCTTTTATTTATATTAATTTTTTTAATATAAGTATTTATTTTTTAGAATGCTGAGCTCCTTTTACATGTAATTTTTTTTAAAAACATTTTTAAGTAGAGTTGTGTCGAATCCATTATATTTAAAATTGAAATCTCCAATTTACCTTCAAATCAGAATCTTGGAAAAAATTATTAACATAGTCCGACACCTTTGCTCAACCTGTATCATGTATACCTACTGAACTGAGGGTTCAGGGTTTGATTCCTAGCATGGCTGAAAATTGATCATTAATGAAAATATGTGTTCACCCTTTCACATTGATAAATTGACGGCCGGGAACTGGGTGTTTTGCCTGCCTAGTTTTAAGATAGACAGTACAGGACTATCAAGCTGGTAGTGAAAAATATATAACTTGAATAAAAAACCGACTCAGGCCACCGCTGGAAACAGTAATGGATGTAAAGTAAAGGAGAAAATATAAATATAATAGAAAATACAAATAGTAAACTAAATGTTAACATTCCTTCTTATAATCCATTCATTATAACATTCATACATTGAGTTAAGTGTTAAATTATTTGTCAGTGGCCTGGTTGTTGAGGTCATCTTATAATTAAATCAGTCATTTGATAAACCCTTTAAGTCAAAAACTAATAGTTTTGGGAAAATGAGGAAACACTTTACAGTATTTGTACCTTATTTATTGCATTTTTTAAATACACGTAAAAAAGTTATAACCTTTTACATTGACAGAGTAAAGTAAAACATGGAGTGAGAATTTATTTGAACAGAAAACGGCTTTTGAACATTTTGACTAATGTCGTTTATCAAGTTAATGTTTTTATACTTACAAATTTCTCACAAACTTTTACCATTATAGAAATTAATGATTACTAAACAAACATTTGAGGGGAAAAAACACTTTATGACTAAAGTTTTATTAAAATAGCTCACGTTTCTTTACTTTCCATTTTAAACCTCTATGTTTAGATTATATATGACAGTAAACAATAATAAAACAGCCATAGCTATTACTACAAATCTAAATATTCATTTTCATTAGTAAATTCTTTGTAGATTGTTGGCCAAGCAAAAATGTCATCATAGATTAGTTTGATATCCTCTTCATGTAGGAATGGTCTAAATTTGATATCGTTCATTTTTATTGTATTGATAGGTACAAAGTCCTGAGGATAGGCCTTGATTGTTGGAAGAGTGAATATGTGCACCACGAGACCATCAATATAATTTCTGGCTTTGATAATATCTTTGTAGTCATCAGAATGGGAGAAATGCATGAACTGATTTATCTTAAAAGAGATTTTCTGTTCTTTAGGTACATTCCTTCCTGGAGATTCGACAGCCATGATATTATTCTTATAGTATATGGACCCCCATGCTTTGAAGTCTATTATGTCACTTTAATCTTGTAACACTACAAGAAATGAGTGGTTGTGGCTAGATGATACGATTATTTCGGTAAAACCTTTTATAGTGTAAATTCTATCACAGCGCTTGATTTTCATCTTCAATACAGCAAAATCCCAGTCACAGGGGAGCAATGAATGCCCCCAGATAGGAAAATAGTTTTGTACTGTTTTAAACATCTTAAACTAAACAAGACCTCATCGACAGACCAAGTTAACATGCCCAGCCGATGTGTAAAACAAAGGAAAGCTGTATATAAAATTAATATATTTATATTTAATATGCACCTGCTCCTCTGCTGGGTTTTCTGTTTACTAGAGAGTCATTGACTTCTTATGGTTTAAATTAGGAGGGATAGCCAACACACTTAGCTAGGTGATACTGGAGTAGAAATTGTTTAGATATAACATTAAAAAAACACACAAACACATTTTTAAGGACAAGCTTTCACTGTCACAGACAGCTTCATCAGGTCAAGAGAGTAGACTGATGCTTTTGGTTGAACTGTAAGGTTGACTATCTACAGCTGACCTATTGTGGTGTTTATATGAACTTTATTCTCAAGGCTGCATATTCTAACAAAGGAAATGCCAGACTAATGTGATTTCTCAAATAAAAGGTTCATCTACCCTTGTAGAATGTGAATCCACCATTATCTCCTTTTGGCAAGAAAATGACTTAAGGGGTTTCTCAAATGACCGATTCAATTATAATTGCTTCTAAGCCACCAATAAGCAATTTTAGAGCTCTAAAACAAAACAAAAAATGTATATATTTATGAGTCTTAAAACTGAAATTTTCTTAAAGTCTTTAATTTTGAATATACTTAAGGGATTTGAAGGCGTAACCATATTTTAAGTCATCAAAGTCTGGGCCCTGCTCATCACAATTATATATATTTAATGCGTTAGGCTTTTATGTTTTTTCAGGTGACAATTAGTGTAAATGAGTCTAACCCGACTGCAGACATACTGAAAGATTTTATGCACAGACACGGGAAGGAAGTTATAGCTCAACAGTTGGGGAACTATGTGAGTGCGTTGAAAGAAGGTAGGCTATTCAATCAGCAATTCCTAGAAAATATTCTAAAAAAGTTGTTTAAGGAAGGAGCATTATAATGTAAAGATAGTAAGACTTTTAAACTGATGTGTTAATAATTTTAATAGAAATAAAAATTGATTAATATAGTGTGCATTTACATTTTATAAAAGGTTAAAAAAGATTGAATATACATACAAAAGATTGACTAGAATTGATTATTTCTTTTTTTTTTTTTTTTCAAGAATTGAAAATGTTGAACGATGCATAAAAAAATAATTTTTATTAGTATCAAACAGCAGAAACACTAACGTCTGTGCTTCAAATAAATGTTTCTCTCTTCAAATATATTTATTTACTTGACACTTAAATTTCAATATTATCATAATCTTTATTTCTAAGACATAGTTTTTATCTAATGCTTTCATTTTATACCATTCTCTCAATTCCTGAAGATGGTATTTACATACTGAAACATGTAGAAATAAGTAATTTAACAGCTGGTCCCTAACCAACTTGAGAAACCAAGCAATATGGGACTACTTATTGAAAATAAGACATTTAAATGATGCAACTTTTCTCTATCAGAATATATAATTTAAAAAAATCATATTTCTTAAAACCTTGTATTAAATGCGATGAGAATAAAAATAGCTAAGAAGATTACTAAATAAATGAATGATTCTTTTTACTATATTTACCTGTTCCCTTTCTAAAATAATAATTTATGTTAAATTAAAATGTAATATCAAAAATATCTTATATTAAATGTTTTCAAACTTAAGATATTTAAAACTTGTATTAATTAATATGCTTAGCTACAAAACTAGCTCTAGTTTAGTTACTACTTAGTTATAGAATTAAGTTGGTTAATCTGTTTAAAATCACAACATATTTCACCAAACTTACCATATTTAAATTAAAAAAAGCATTTATTATTATTGTTTGCTAGAAATATTATTTTAGTCATGTTATTTTTAATTTTAAAGTATCAGCATCAACTTATATTACCATTAAAAATTGAAGTGAAGTAAATTTCTCAATAAAATGATGTAATGAGATCCTGTACAACATGCATGTACAACTGGGCATAGAGGAATGGAAATGGAACCGAACACATGATAATAAAATATGAGTGAAGAATGACCCTGGGCATGGGACGAATCCTAGATAGCTCAGTGGTAAGAGCATTGGTGTACTAAGCCAAAGGTCCTGGGTTTGATTCTCATGTTCAGGTGTCATTTTTCAATTTTCAGAATATGATAAATTAGTCATTTTAATAATATTTTATTCTTTTTTTTTGTGTGAGTTTGTTACTCTCCCAACTTAAAAAGTCTATACACTTGCTGTTATCAATTGCTTCAAATTATGATTTCAAGTCAAGCTTTTCATAATTATATTTGAGGTACTTTTTTGAGATCCATATGAATCTCAAATTTCTCGAATGATACCATATGATTCAAGGAATTCAAGTGTCCCATCTCTTAATTGTGACCATTCTTAATTATTTTGCCGTTTCAATATAGTATCGGCAAATTATAAATTTATTCACCATGACCTTTGTGTTTAGTGATTGTGCACAAAGCATTCTACCTCGATGGTCTTAGGGTAAAGCGCTCGCCTCAGTACCTGATGATTGTAGGTTTAAATTCATCCGGAGTCAACAGATTTCTTCTTGCGCTATAAAAATCTGTAGTACAACTTTGTTCAGAGAGGAAATATAGCCATTAGTCCCATGTCAATTGTGACATGTAAAAGAACCCTGAAAGATAGGTGGAAATACCTTTCTCGCAAAATTGGTAGGCCCTTTCACACATAGAAATTCTTTGTGTGCTGATACAATCAGTTTGTTCAGAAAGTGCATGTTAAATACCTCACTAAAATAAATTCTACTGGTATCCACTTTTTTTTTTTTTACAACCCTGTTATGGTATAGTAGATACATTTTGATAAATCTAATAGATTTTTAATGCGAGGTTGAATACATGGAAATGGATTGAAATTGTAAATGTCAAGGGATCTGAATTGAAACATAGAGCTATAAATGTAAAGATTGGAATCACAAAAAACAGGAATTGCAACATCCTTACTCATTATAAATGTTATACCTACGCGCTAAAACAAAGCTAGAAATTGTAGTGAATGTTTGCACTTTATTTTTCATGTGACGTACTCTTCACCATGTTATATCCCAATCTTATGTGTTTCGAACCACATTATATTGAGCATTTACTGTACTTTGGGTATAACACTTACTTATGACTGACATATTGTAGTTAGAAAGTGACTGCTAGCTTTCCCTCAACAAATTAATACTTATATTACTTTAGCCTTTGTTATATTTGCTTGTATTCAAACTGGTTTAGGCGAGTCGTAAGAGCAATTTGCTAAAGAAACGAGTGAATCTGTATCAGTAGCAGGTGGAGTAAGACCATAAGATCTGGATGAGATTAAAATTCCTTACAGCATCATCTTCAGTGGTTGAATGGTTTAATGTGTCATCTCACAATAATCTGGACTGGCGGAGATAAAAAGATTGGGGTACAAAACCTGCTTTGGTGTACGTACACAGGATGATTTTCCTAAAAAAAATCCCAAAATTTAACACCCTTTAAACTCTTCTTTCTTCATCCTGACCTCATTAGTTTAAATAGGCGAGTGGGTGGTCCAGACAGGTAGAGAGAGACGCTGTACATGGGAAAAATAATCTTTGTATACTCAGTTCACCCTGAAAGGTAGTCTTTCCTTGACGTATTACAGGGCAAATGAAGGGTAGCCTATGTAGGCACAGGCATCCTGCTTAAACCTTTCCACTCCATAAAACACCATATTTGAGACATTTAGGAAAATTAGAAATAGAGAAATAAAGTTGATGGTAATTTCTATGTATTACTCTGCTGGAGAACTCCTGTTTGGTTTGATTTCAGAGTTTTCTAAAGGCATGCTGTTGCCAAAAAAGGACGAGTGCAACAAATCAAAAAGTGAAACCGTTTCAGGTTTATCCGCAGTCTTCAATAAACAGGCAAGTGCTTTCATTGCATAAGATCATTTGTTAATTTAAGTGAAATTTAATTTAATGTAGAAATTAATCATAATTCAATAGTTCTGTCTTATTAAACTTTTTTTTACCTTATTTATCGGTTGCAATGATCCGGTTGATTGGCAATTCGAATAATCAAGAAACAAATATTTACAGTTCTACTGTAATTTATCTCCCCATCTGTTATCTTTTAATTCTCTTGCAACTCTCCCAACAACAGATTGGTGGTTGCATGTTTAAGGAGTACCCTTGCAATTGATGGAATTGTTTATGATAGGAAGATCTAGAATTGAAAATGGGTCACTTTTTCTAAATGGGTTTTCACTCTACCTCAATGCAAATGTGAGCGCACTTTCTCTATTTCCTTTATATCCAACATTTCTCTTCCCTAAACACACTCGTACATATGTGTGTGACCAGGGCTGGCAGTAAGATGCTTGTTGTTTAAAAAAACCTGCTGTGTGATACAGAATAGATGTGCCATTGTGAATTTGAACTCTTTGGATCTTTCAAGATCTTTCTTGTATCTATATTTAAAACTAGGAATATAAAATTCGATTCTTCGATACCGCATTACTCTTAACTCTTACTGATTATGAAAGAATCGAGAATCGATCTTAATATTGCGATTCTCGATGATTCGATTCTTAGTAGACCTACTCATTGAAAGTACTGGCAACTAAACAAAATGTAAACAATTCAGAACGAGTAGTAATCGATTATTTCTATTAGCTTATTTACTGTTATTTGTAATAAATATTAGTTCAATTAAATACCCTATATGGTGAATTTAGAAGACTCGTGTTTTTGATAGTTGATTACTATACCTTTATTAAATTATTCCCCGGCACAGATTTATCTGAAAACCAAACCCTTCCTTCACCTCTGACAAGACATCTTGTGAATGTGGGGAATGCCAGGCCGCCACCGTGGTTCGGATTCCACGTTAAACTGTAGGTCCTCCATTTCATCTCACAATCACCCTACCATTACACATTAGTGTAAGTGCGTATAACCCGAACAGGTAGTAAGACGCGGTGCTAATAATAATAATTTAAATTATTTATAAATGTTTGACTCAGCGAGGCTTTATTCTTAGGTAAAAATACATTCTTACTATTGTAATTCCAAATTATTTGATCAATTATACATAATATAATATTATATACTTTAATACTTTGTAAAATGGGTTTTTTCTTTGTACTATTTACATTTTTAGTTTTTATTGCTTTGCTATAAAGTTGAACAAGAATGTTTTTATGAGTTTGGATACTTGGAAAAATAATGAAATAGGAAATGGTCAAGAATCAAAAAGTCGAGGTTGAACTTAATAATTGAAATTGAGAATTGGAATCAAGGAAAACTTATTGTGACATATTTATTTAAAACGATTAAGTTTTGTAACAATCTGTACTTTTTTATTTACATTAATAAAGTGTTTTTTGTTATTTTTTTGTGCAGGTTAAAATGCAAACTAATAACCGCCCTAGTAATAATGTTACAAGTTCCAATCTCTACACGACTACGCTCAATTTAGGGCACACATTTCAATGTACAGCTGAAGAGTTTTACAATGCTATGACTGTACTAGAGGTAAGCTTTACTCCCCATTGTCAGATAGATCGATTTGATATTATTTGGCATGGTAGATATTCTTTTTTCATCCTGTTAGGGCTGTGCATAAGTCACTTTTTAAATGCAAAGTCAAAGCGAAGCTTAGAATATGTAAAGCAAAGAAGTAATTTTTATTGTTGTTAAATGACACAATTTATATTTTTTTAACTATCTATTAAGTCCATCTAGTAGGGTTGTGCGAGGTTCACTTTTTGAATTTGAAGCAAACTCGAATCGCATATTTGAATGAAAAGTTAATATACTATAGTTATTTATGTAACTTTATACACTAAAATTAGTTGGGTTTTATTGCATAATTGTTTGTAAAATTTTGTTTTAATCTGATAAATTAAGTTACTATTACAACTTAAGTCAATTACTTCCGGATTTCTTTTCCGCATAATTTTTTTTATGTAATGTACATAACAGCTCAAAATGGGATCAATTGATCATAAATGGAGTACTTTAGCTCTAAATATTTTTATTGAGGTCGTTTTGCATTCGTCAAAGCCGAAATTTTTTTTTGGAGCTATGTTGAACCTGACATGTTTCAAAGCCAAGTCGAGATCTCAAAGATACATACACCCTATCATCTAGGAAAAGAGAAAAGCACAGAGAAAATTACAAAGCTCACCATATTATTTTAGGTTTACAAATTTGAATTTTTACATGCCAACTTTAAATTATATCATTTAATCACAAATTCTAAAAATGCTAATATGTTGAAATATTATATTTAGATCAAATATGTGCACAAAATAACAAAGTTTTCTTATTTTGAAATGTTTTGATATTGCAAAGGTCTATACGGGTGTTGAAGTCGAAGCGAAGGAGAGTTGACCTTTAACTTTGATGTGTCTAAGCTTCGCACACCACTACATCCTGCAATATATTACCATTATATTGTTTAGTTATTGATTATCCTTAAATATATTAAAAATGAAAAATAAATCACTCCTATAAAGAATTGCAAGAAAATACACAGAAACCACCAGTATAAATATGATAAAGGCTCCACTTCTTTTCAAAATCATTAAACTAATATGAACACCATATTTTTACCTTTCGATTTTTCAAACTACTCAAGTCCAGTAATCATTGACCAAATTGTTAAATTAATAATTGAAGTTGACAAGGATATATTCATTTGGATAAGGTAGAATCTTAGAATGTTCACATTGTGAGCTCAAATATTTGTACAGTTCCATCTATATTTTCAAAGCTTGAAATTTGTATAGTATTTTACATAATTAATTCATGTTGATATAGTTATTTCCACCTCAAATGTGTAATTTCGTCTTTAAATTCTACTACATAGACTTTGATTTTTAAATTAAGAATCATATTAACAGTTTCACCAATAGGCTACTATTCACTACTATTATTGAACTCATTTCTTTTGCTCAAACTTACGAAGCTCTGCATATGTTTCAGTTGGTTCAAGCATTCACTCGCAGTCCAGTCAAACTTGAAGCCGAAGTTGGGGGTAAATTTGAACTTTTTCATGGAAATATCCATGGCGAATTTGTAGAACTGGTGAGTTTGCATTTTGGAGCTGAGCCGAACTAACATCAATAAGATCAGACCTGCTTCGGTGGCCATGTGGTCTAATGCGCTAATTTCACTGTTGGACTAGACTGCCAAAGACGGGAAGGTCAGGGCTTGATTCCGGTCAGGTGCACTGAGCGTGGGTTTTCCTAAAGGTTTTTTCACTCGGCTTCCATGAAAATGCGGATACACTTCCTCTAAATTACACCTTCCTCATCTCTAACACATTAATGTAATTAGTACAGAAGTGTATAACCTGAATATGTATTAAGATGCGGTGCTAAAATATATTAATTTTTTTTCTAAGTAATGTTTTATATACATATCAAAATCATTGTGTTTGAAAGTACAATTTTTATTAATATTTTACAAGTAATTTTTTATTTAAATCAAGTGTTTATCTTTAACACCATTTGTGTACAATTATTGTTATACAGGTTCCAAACAAAAAAATAGTTCAACGATGGAGGTCTAAAAGGTGGCCAGCCGAACACTACTCGACAGTAACATTTACTATTGAACAAAAGGATGACCATACAGAAGTACGCGTTTTACAAATAGGTGTACCACAAAGGTAAATTTTTCTCACCACAATCTCTCATCATTCTGAAATGTGTGTTAGACTGGATTGCTGGTGACGGGGAGATTGGGGTTTGAATCTCGGTCTGGTGTACTGAGAGTGAATTTTTCTAAATAGTTTCCCCTTTCCTGAAATTCTAGCTTCCACGTTTCTATTTAATTAGCTTAATTAATAAGAAAGTGTGAAGTCGTGTTTTTCAATTTTAAGCAAATTCTAATAGAATATATGAAATATTATTAAGTCACACTACACACATTTTCCAGGATGACTTATATTGCAAGCCCCACGAGGACCCCGGCAAAAACTTTTTTTTATACAGCTTTTAACCATAATCTAAAGTGCATTTGAAAGGTCTCTTGATTGTCATAAAAAGAGTTGGCAGAATTAGCTCAATTTAAGTCAAAATTTTACATCATATGTTTCCAGTCTGTGGCTTTGTCATTTTAGTAAAATTCCTCCATCTTCCTCTATCTTTGCACATTTTCTGCTCTTCCCATCTCTTTCTTGGCCTACTTTGCAGTCTTTTTCCTACCTACTTCATTGTCTTTGGCGTCCTCTTTTTTTCCCATCATTATGTGAGCATACCATATGCCTTGCGTCATCTACTATCTCATGTACTCCCTGTACCTCAACTATTTCCCAGACAATCATTCCTAATCTTGTTTCTCCCCGTGACAGTTAACATGTTCCTCACAATCTACATTCCTGTGGCCTCCACTTTCCTTGTCTCTCTTAAATTCATGTCCATGTTTCTGCTGCATATGTGACAATGGGTAGAAAGTACGCCCTACTTACACTTCAAGGTCACTTCTCTTCATAGCAAGTATCTTGCACGCCTATAGAACAACTCCCACTGCTGCCCTATTCTTATTAGATCCTCTTTACTTCCACTCCTCACCTTAATCATGCTTTGAATGGGGGGGAGGGGGGTAAAGAGGATCTAATAAGAAGAGGGCAGGAGGGGGAGTTGTTCTCCCCTGTACTCTTCAAATGTTGTTTCGAGTAAATCACTTTAATGTTAATTATAACATTTATTTTCTGTGTTTCAGTGAGACAGACTCGACAAGAGCGAACTGGGAGTACTACTATTGGGATTCAATCAAGAGAACGTTTGGTTTCGGTTCATTCATCGTCTGATTTGAAATATTTGCAAATAAATCTCTCTATTTGAACATAGAGGACATTTTCTATTTATTTCTCTAAATGAAGGGAATTTATTTCATCTGATTCACAAATCACTGCTTATTAACTTTTTGTGGTATTTGGCAGGAAACAATTACTGCATTTAGATTAATATTTGTCAAAAATGTGATTGCATTAAGTATTAATAAAATAAAATTGTTATGAATTTTGGCATTGTTTGTGAATTCCAGCTCCACGTTGGCTTTTTTGAAACTGAAATAATGTAATTTGTGAAAATATAGATGTGATAATTAAAAAGAAATGTTTTTTTCCCCCTTAGAATAAAAATAAACTCTGGTGTTAGCCCGCAAGTGAGCTACACCAACCAAGCAGCTGCCGCTCTTAGCTGATAGTGCCAACATTTGCAGACAAAGGTTGTCTTATGATTGATTAAATAAAATGTTAAGTTCATAGGCGAAAGTTATCATTTTTAGTGGTCTAGGGGTAAGGTGTCAGACTTTTGTGCTGGCGGCCGGGGTTCAATCCTCGGTCACGGCACAGATTTATCTGATTACCAAACCCTTCCTTCACCTCTGACAAGATATTTTGTGAATGTGGGGAATGCCAGGCCGCCACCGTGGTTCGGATTCCACGTTAAACTGTAGGTCCTCCATTTCATCTCACAATCACACTACCATTACACATTAGCGTAAGTGCGTATAACCCGAACGGGTAGTATCTTTTTACCAAGTTCCTTTTCATTAAAATTAAACCTTTGAATTATTTATTATTATTATTATATTATTATTATTATTATTTATAAGGTACTTTTGTAGACAATGATTAATATAATATCAAACAAATTGGCAAGTATTTCCACACACCTGAAAAATTGTGAAAACATGGGAATTTGTTGTCTGCAAGATCTAGTAAAAATAATGGAATATTTGTTAATTTGGGACATTTAACTGAAAGTGTAAGGTTTTTGCATGGATGAAAAGTGAACTGAAGAACTAAGAAAGCTGATTCAAACAAGTCATATTACCCCTTAAACTGGGGTTGTGGAGTGACAGAAGTAGCATTTCTCCATCAATCTTAAATCATCTTGTTTTAAACATAAGTTAAATGATTTTGAATTTAGTTGGATAAAAAATGAAATTTTATTATTCTGGTCTTGAATCTAAGCTGCCTGGAAAAATGGGAATTCCTTTGTAAAATGGGTAATTTTATAGCAAGAAAAAAGTGGCAACCCTTATTTGTGATCCTTCAACACTATTGATTACATTTTCTCAAGTTTTTTTTAAATGTGTATGATGATTATTTTGTAATTTTTTAATGTTGTCATACTAATCGTTCGGGCTAGACACACATGTTCTAATTTTGCTGATATATAAGGGATAAAATGCATCAATATTTGCATGGAGAGAGAGTGGAAAGACTAGTTAAAAAATACCTCCCTCAGTAGACCCTACCCGGTATTGAGACTGATGCCTTACACCATTTAACCACCAAAGCGGTATGTTAATGATCTTGATTTTTTTAATAATTATTACTGTAAAATGGTATCAACTCTTGCATACTCCATTGAACCCAAATGTAAAGTAAGATTAAAGCACAAGAATGAGGGGTGACTCCAGAAGTAATCTGCTGATTCATACCGTGGTTTACCGCTGCCCATTTTTATCTATTTTTAATTAAAGCAAAAAAAAAAAGTTTTCTAAGTCACAATGCCGACACCATTACCCCACTTCATCTTCTCGTCTCGGGCATTGTTCTATCATATCACTATTACCCAAAAATGAGGTGGCAACAATGCCGAAATATTATTATATTTGTGTTTAAAATGTGTGTGTGACTACTTCTACTATAGAAGACAGAAGAAAGGAAGAAGATGTCACCTTTGTGCATTGGATTCTTCCCACATCTTTCCTCTTTCCCTAGGTGGGCTTTCTTCATCAAATTTATTCTTATTCTTAGTAGTTTATTTTTCCTATTTCTTTAGTTTTATCAATTTCCTTTATTATAAAAATATCACTATTACCATCATTGCACAAAAGAATGAAGAATAGTAAGTACACTGTAGTGTTCAGCAGTTTCACATAACCGCAATAGATCTAGGAACATGTTACCGCAGATATGGGTGCCCTATTGTACTGTACAGTAGTTATCGCCCGCCTAGAAGATTGTGTGTACGTGTTAAACCAAGCATGTCAAACTGGCAGGCTGCATGTGGTGCAATCCATGATTTTTTGAGGCCATGCATGCTTCATGATGAACCAACATACAATTCTGCCAGATTCTTCTTTTTATAAACATTTAGAAATATTATTTTATTTCCAAGCCATCATTTTTTTATTTACAGATTATGGCATTTTGAAATTAGCCATTACTACTTGGGGAAAATTTGCAAGTGAGGTTGATATACCAAATATTTACTTTTAATAAAACATCAATGATTGATTCCAAAAAATTACATTTTTGCACAAACTGTCCACTGTTTGGCAGCACATGAGTGTGTGAATGGTTGTTTTCCTACTTGGAAAGGAACAGACACCTGAGAGATCGCTGCTTATGGACACACATTTGTCATCAGTTAGAAAGTGAACTCACCTCAGTGAGGGTGGGTGAAAGTTGAGGGCCCCACTTCCCCTGGCTGGTAGTGTGTACACATGCGCAGCTGGTCAGAGCATCTCCACAAAGTCCCCACCTGGTGACTTAGGGTTAAGCTTAGGCAATCCCTAAGTCTGAGTTTCTGACTTAATTCCATAATGCTGCATTAGAGATGGCCATCTCCCTTGAGCCAGGGTGTGGTGGGAAGAGGTTATACTGAGGTATTCATTGAGGTCTTAGCATTAACTTGACTAAACTCGAACAACCGATGGTACAGCCGCAGTGGCTTATAGGAGCCCTCTGATGGGGTGTTTGTCTCCACCTTGGATGCCAGGAGTACCGCCATTTAAGTGCAATCTTGGGTGGTTCCAGAAGGTTCAAAATTCTCTGACCTATCCATGGTATCCTATAGCAGTATTTTGGTAGGAAGAACACTATCTGACGACTACAATAGTTACTAAAACAATGTTAATGAATTCATGCCAAGTCATATGTCCTATAACTGTCATGTTTGATAATATTATCAATACCTATAAAATAAAAATATGATATTAGATGATATCAATGTCAACCTCAAAAAACTAAAATGTCTAAACCCTTGTTTGTTAAAGGGTTACGCAGCGCTCACTACTTTTTTTATTCAACGTGCATTTGTGATGAAACAGCTGATGCGAGACTTACAGTCTTTGTCATACTGTTATTCTGTGAATGTTGTCATATTAGTGAGCATGGCACTCACTCTTGACCAATCTTGTTATTATTTAATCTTAAAATCTACTATAGTATATTTATATTTTTTATTATTTACGGTGAACTCTCGAAGAAGACCAGAAAATTCAAGTTTGTTTACTTTTGTTGACGATGCCTTATTAGTATCTGATGTACAAAAAAAAGGTACAGAAATGTAATACTAATTTCAACAATGCATGATTCCGATGACATTGATGAAAATACAGCTGACTTGCGGAAACCAAGTGATATTACCTTCTACAACCTTACAAAAGGTGGTGTAGACGTAGTAGATAAGTTAAAAGCCCAATACACTGTGGCATGGGTCTGCTACAGGTGGCCTCTTCGAATATTTTTCACGTTGCTTGATGTCGACGCAATCAACGACCAAATCATTTTCCGAAGCAACAGGGGAGAAAATATTTTTCGAAGGAAGTTCCTGAAAACTTAAGGCTTAGATCTAGTCAACAATCTTACTAGAAGAGCTTCATTCAACCAGCGGTATTCACACAGATCTTCGAATGAAAATTCACCAGCATCTTAACTTACCACAAAATGAACGAGCACCATCTGTGGTGAGTATACAATAACTATTTGCCAGAACTGTAATGGAAATGCGGGTGTACACTCCGAGAATAGTGACTAAAAATAAGAGTAAACAAATCTCAGTGATTCACGTTGAAAAACTATTAGGATTCATAAACACTTTTATCGTAATAAA
The DNA here is from genome assembly GCA_039000515.1 of Timema cristinae. Classification (NCBI taxonomy): domain Eukaryota; kingdom Metazoa; phylum Arthropoda; class Insecta; order Phasmatodea; family Timematidae; genus Timema; species Timema cristinae. The sequence goes on along the minus strand of JBCFYV010001001.1, from coordinate 6,977,273 downwards.
TAAGTATCAATATTTGTCCTTTTTTTTAGTTCAATTTAGTTTCTCCTTGTATAAGAATTTTATAATTTATTCTAAGTAATATATCATTTTAGAAAACATTCTAAAGATTGGTTAAGTAAGAAGTAATTTAATTTTGTAGTTAAGACTGTCGAACCTATAAAGCTAAGATTATAAATGTGGTAGGTCATATAATAAAATAAGTTAATATAGTAAGTAATATAGTTTAATGTGTTCTAAAGATGCTAGTACGTTAACTTTAAAGTGTAGTACTTATAATAATTTTGTATAAGATGATAATTATTTACCTAGTTTGTGATTTTCTACAATTAATGAGAAATTTTTTATATTTTTCTTAGTAATTTTTTTATGATCGTTAAATTTTTTAATAAAAGATTGAAAATGAAAACATCTCAATCACAAAAAGTACAAAACTAATTAAAAAGAATACACAAATTCTGAAATTATATGAATATAACACGTATAGGACGTTCACATATTGACAGTGAGCACGGCGCTCACCCTCGACCACCGGAGAATGATAAATATTATCAATACCTATAAAATAAAAATATGATATGAAATTATATAAATAATAAACTAAAAAAAAATTTTTCTTAAAGGTCCTTCCTATAAAAATAATGGTATGAATATAGTAGGATTTATATATAAAGGTCCTTTTAAAAAACATAAGCTTTTTGTGTGGCTAACCTTGATAAAATTTTACTATGTAATATTAGTGTTATTTTATAGGTAGTGATAATATCTATTAAAAGTTACAGTTATAGATCAAATAACCTATTTTTAAATACGCGAAAGTAGAAATGGAGAATTTTATACCTGTCAGATAAGATATCTCTGATACAAATTGGGCAAAATATATATTCATTGGCCTACACTAAATAAACATTTTACAAAATAAGAAAATCGGGATTTCACCTTACTTTTATGTAGATATTTTATGAGCTATACATAGATTAAAATTAAATATAATACACTTTATAGTTTTTTTTAACAAATCAACTAATTGTCTTAACTCGCTAATGTAATATACTTTAACTCTGAATAGAATTCAGGTAAGAACATTATTTTTTATTTGAGTTGAAACCTGGAGCTCTATGATTGATTCTAAGTCCACTACAATATTTGTACGAACAGATGCTAATATTACCACTTTTAGAAACGCCTTTAATAACTATCATAATAATCATCATCTACTGTTTACAACCCGTCAGTCTAGTTATCCTTATACCATTCTTTCTTCTTTAATCGTTCTCCTTCTCCTTTCAACTGCACCTTTTCTTTTCTACTCTCATCTCTTTCTTGGCCTCCCTTACGGTACTTTTCCTACACTATCTCCATCATTCTCTTTGGTATCCTATCCTTTTCCATCCTCATTGCATGATTATACCATCTCAACCTTTCTTCCTCTCATGTACTCCCTGTACATCAGCTCTTTCCCTAATAACCTATTTCCAAACCTATTTCACTTCTTGACAGCTTACATACTCCTCACAAACTTCATTACCCGCGACCTCTACTTTCCTAGTCAGTTTTACATTCAATTACCATCTTTCCTCTGCATATGTAAATATGGGTACAGCACTTCACATTTCTATAATAATTTAAAATGTCTGGTGCTTGTATAATATGTTTGGTATTTATAATTATTGCAAAAGATGTCTTCTATCTTGACAAGTCCTTAAGAACCGTTCTAAAATATTACTTTTGATAAGATTTAATTAATTTAAGTATTATTTCAAGCTCATCTTAAGCTATCTTCGTTTTATCTATTGGTTTCACCATTTAATTCTAATTATTATTATTAGCACCGCGTCTTACTACCCGTTCGGGTTATACGCACTTACGCTAAGTGAGTAATGGTAGGGTGATTGTGAGATGAAATGGAGGACCTACAGATTAACGTGGAATCTGAACCACGGTGGAGGCCTGGCATTCCCCACATTCACAAGATGTCTTGTCAGAGGTGAAGGAAGGGTTTGGTAATCAGATAAATCTTTGCCGGGACCGAGGATTGAACCCCGGCCGCCAGCATAGAAGTCTGACACCTTACCCCTAGACCACCAGGTCACCCTTTTAATTATCATCCATCACATTAACATTGATCTTTATTAATCGTGATTTTAGCTGGGATTTTTTTTTGCACCGTCTCTTATCACCCATCACATCTGCATTATACACACCAATAGATTAGGGCTAGTTAAGTTAGATCTTTAATCAAATGCACCCTAATTTGCATGGAGGAAGGATGGTAATTCGTTTATGAAACAACCTACCACCAACCCCTCGGTATAGCCTAACGTGATTAGAACCCCGATCTCATCATCGGGAGTCCAGTCCAACACGAGAATGACGCAATAGGCCACGCGAACACCGATGCGGGTCTAAACATTAACAAATAAATAGTACGGTACACTACACAGACTTTCTCTAACTTTCATAATACATTAGTGGCGTTTACTTATAACTAGTCAGATTTGTGAAACGAAATAATATATAGTGTTGCAGAAACACTCCACCAAAGGGCATACATGAGATAATATACGCTGTTATAGAAACATTTAAAAAAGATAAATTTCTCTGTCCACCAAAGAACTTAATAATCCATTTATGTTTTCGAAGAGCTGTTTAAAAAATTAATATATTTGCTTATTGTTCAGAACCTATTGGCTTTATAAAAAAAAACTGGTTTTGCTCGTTAGGGGGTTCGCCCCTAAACCCCCAATGAGTTTCATTTTCAAGTGGATGTAAACTAATGTAATTCAAGAGTACATTTTTTGATAGGTCTTACCGTTTAGCCACAAGAGACCTCCAAAGAAAGGTCCGCATTGAATTAAAGTTGCTCCAACATTTTGAACATTTTTCGGGGATTAATTTTTTTTTTTAACTTTTTGTAGTTTTAACGTCGGTTATAGGCTAGAAGCTATAAGTTTGTCAAATTTCAAGTTTCTAGCTCATCTGGAAGTGGGTAAACATTAATGTATCAGTGAGTGAGTCAGTTATGTGGATTTATAGTAGTATAATATGCCAAATAAAAATTTTTAATATTTAATATTACCACAGCTTTACAATGAACGCTTATATTTCGTATCTGAAATAGTTTTGAGGTTATGATCAAAATTGGAAGTTTCTTCATAGGTAAAGTACCCTCAAAGTAATTTCATGGGAAAATGAGAATAGAAATTTTGTTTGTAATGTTAAACAATGCCTAGATACAAAAGGTAATCAAAATAGTTAAAACGGATTTTGGGGCAATCAATTTTTCTTGTTTGTTTTGACCTTCCGTTAAATTACCCTTAATTTTAGGGTTAGCTATGTAATCGAGTTAAATTATTTTTACAATCACAATACTTTTCTCTCCAAGGGGTTGAAAATAAGTGGAAACGATATTGTTACAATAATTGGTGAAGTCCATATTAGATATCCACACCAGATTTTGTGGATAGTAAGTTTTCTAAAAAAAAAAAAAAGAAAAAAAAAAGAGAGATCAGTTATTTGAATTAAACCGGTGCCTATTAATAATTGTCTGTGTCATCGAGTTTCGTAAATAATTACATCTCGCCGGTATGGAAAGGTTAAGGCGCGCCGCGCCTATCTCCCACGCGCAGCTCGTTAGCGCAGCTATAACGCCACGACGCATCGGAAATCAATAGACAACGAAGAGACCGGTTGATGAAAAGGACCACAATATAGAGTCAGGTCAGTAAACGCAGCCTACCACCCAACTGAGGGTACAGACCTAGCTCTACCGGCTCATCAATATAGTTTGGCTTTTTTTTTTTTCTTTTTCAACAATCGGTATATTTTTGAAAATAGAACATAACTGTTGAGTTTGTGTGAAGATGGCAGCACACTCGCGCATGTGACGCGCTTGCGCAGAAAAGGTTGCGGTCAGTGGTAGTTAGCTCAAGACAAGGGTGGTGTGAACATTATGGAGGGGGTTTCTTTTACATTTTTGAAGACTTGTCTGCAGAACTTCCGTCGCCTGTTGATGTGAGTAAAATACACGCTAACCTCACACACGATACGATTAGCACGTTCACTGTCACAGACACACATGTCACAAGAAAACCAGATTCTTAATTCGTGTGTTAAACAATATTTTCTGGAGTTTATAAAGTCGGAGCATATTTATGATATATAATCAATCGTAAAGTATTTCTTGATATCAAACTGTTCTTAAAAACACTCAAATAATGAATTTATAATAATTAATGATCTAGTTTATAGTTGTCAGGTTTTCCTATCCTAAGTTTGATGCTAACATATGGTAGACTGGATTGACTCCCTGTTTTAAGCGCTCAACCAAACTAATGATAGTTAAAATATTAATAGTCAAAATTAAATAATAACTATTTTAGTAAACATGTTTTGAACTAAGAGTGCATAAACATGTTTTTTAAATGAAATAAACTCAACCAACATACCAATAATAATTGTATGAAATAACATACACCCTAAACCTATTATTTCTAGTAAGCATTTTAAATTTAAAAATAAAATTGTTTTACTAAATCATTGTATATTGTTTAGTCAAAGTCGACAATGCTAAATGAAGGGGGTGTTTAACATTGTTTGGGCTTTATAAGATAAAAAATGACACCAATATAGTGTTTTATTCTAGATGCCGTGTATCCTAAAACGTTGTGTGTTAAATATAGTTCTATTTTGAGAATAAGATTTTTTTCGCTATAGAAAATACTGAATGTAAAGAATATGTCAAAATTATATTTTTAGCGATATCTGTAATTCAAATTATGTTTAGCAGGTATATCAGGAATTTTACCAATAGCTGAATATATAAAATTCGAAAATACATCCTAGACAGTATTTAAAATCGTGTACCTTTAGCTTAGTGGAATAGTTGTATAACAACTTAGCTATTGATATTTTACGTACATTAAAGATACATAAGGTAAAAATAAGAACTCTAGTAAGTTATAACCAAACTATAAATTATAAAAAAGCACTTCCTACCTTGGGAAAGTCTTAAAGATAGGCTTAAGAAGTCAAAATATAATGGTGACATTTTCTTCTTTCTCATTTAAACTTTTAATATAACATTTAAATAAGGCCTACACAAAATAATTTAAATTATATTTAAGTCTCTTTTGACTTTTATAAACTAGAAATAACAACACATAAATAGTTATAGCAATACGCGTTTCCAATTTTTTTTAAATAATTCTTACTATAAATGATTTTCAGTCCCTTTTAAATAACATTTACTCATGAATTTATATAAAAACACATTTCTTTCCTTTTAAATATCATGATTTTCTTCTATATAATTGTCTCCTTATAATTGTTACATTATATTTAACATCCCTATTATTTTTAGAAGAATATTGTTATTGTTTTTATTTTGACTCCCAAATTCTAAAACGTCTATGCTTGGTTAGTAAAGGTTACTATTTTTTCTATCTTTTGTTGATCGTATTATTAACTTAACTAAACTAAAGAGTTTTAATTGGAATCCAAATGAATGTGTAATTTAATGTTATGTGTGTTATTATCTTCCTTTCACTTTAACTAAAATTGTACACTTTTAAAGATTCGAGATTCTAAAGAAAGCTTAATATTTGTATTCGAGAAATATACGATTTCAATCATCTCTAATTTAAAAAAGTTAAGAGTCTTTATCTCGCAGGTGTAAAAAATAGCGTCAATCATTCTTATTAAAAAAAATACAGCTATCAATTCCACTTTATATCTTCTTTTAAATTTTGACAAATTAATTATTTATATTTTTTAATGGTGAAATAATATTATGGTCGTGCCTATCTGTGTCTCTTTTACAACTTTTGAACTAATGTACGCATCTATAGACAATATATAACCTTTTTTCGTATCTTTTATTACCCTTCACCCTCCATGTAACACCAAGTAGACATTTAACCCAACCCCTTGTCTCCCTTCAACCTGTGTTACGTAACTTTTCACATCAAGAGTGAATGTCATTATTTCATAGGGCAGCTTTTGTGACATTATAAAAGAGGGACTCAAATTTAATTCAACTCAGAACCTGTTATAAATACCGAGTCTAGATTATTTCAAAGAATTTTATAATACTTCATTATTTTTATTTATGAAGAGTAATATTAATTTTTTCAACTTTAGAATTTAAGTATAAAATCTGTGTTACGTAACACTTATGTATTCGCCATTTCATCCATGTAACACCATGTAGACATTAGATCTTCCCTCATGTAACACTATGTGGACATTAGAGCTCCCCCCATGTAACACCATGTAGACATTAGATCTTCCCTCATGTAACACTATGTAGACATTAGAGCTTCCCTCATGTAACACTATGTGGACATTAGAGCTCCCCCCATGTAACACCATGTAGACATTAGATCTTCCCTCATGTAACACTATGTAGACATTAGAGCTTCCCTCATGTAACACTATGTGGACATTAGAGCTCCCCCCATGTAACACCATGTAGACATTAGATCTCCCCTCATGTAACACTATGTGGACATTAGAGCTCCCCCCATTTAACACCATGTAGACATTAGATCTTCCCTCATGTAACACTATGTAGACATTAGAGCTTCCCTCATGTAACACTATGTGGACATTAGAGCTCCCCCCATGTAGCACCATGTAGACATTAGATCTTCCCTCATGTAACACCATGTAGACATTAGAGCTTCCCTCATGTAACACCATGTAGACATTATATCTTCCCTCATGTAACACTATGTGGACATTAGAGCTCCCCCCATGTAACACCATGTAGACATTAGATCTTCCCTCATGTAACATTATGTAGACATTAGAGCTTCCCTCATGTAACACTATGTGGACATTAGAGCTCCCCCATGTAACACCATGTAGACATTAGATCTTCCCTCATGTAACACCATGTGGACATTAGATCTCCCCTCATGTAACACTATGTGGACATTAGAGCTCCCCCCATGTAACACCATGTAGACATTAGATATTCCCTCATGTAACACTATGTGGACATTAGATCTCCCCCCATGTAACACCATGTAGACATTAGAGCTCCCCCCATGTAACACCATGTAGACATTAGATCTTCCCTCATGTAACACTATGTAGACATTAGAGCTTCTCTCATATAACATCATGTATCATTTAGGTCCTCCTTGTAACATCCTGTAGAAATTAAAGCTTTCTCCTCCCCTACAAACGTCGTTACGTGGTTTATGGATGACCTCTATATCAATGACCTCCCGAATCAGATTATGATCTGCGAACCGCTACTATCAACCTAGATACACATCAATACTCTCTCTTTACTTATCTATTTTATTATTTCACGTTAAAAAGTCTAACTAAAATATTTGCAGTCCAGCTCTAACAGTAGACCCTTATTTTATTACTTTACCTGGTTTATAGGACGGTGGATCCAGTCTGGTGAAATTCCCTTGCTACGGTTAAATTTTAACAAAAAAGAGCCTTATTTGACGGATAGAGAAGTTACTCTAGCTACGGTAACGTATTCATTGGTCAATTCATGTGATTTGCAGCTGTAAATTTTGATATATGTTATCAAATTTTACAAAATAATAATCTAATAAAATGTTATCAATACTGAAAGCAAAATATGTGTTGTACTTTTCAAAAGATCCTTCCTACAAAAGTTGGACTGTACTAACCATCGTAAACATGATCGATTCTTACAAAACCATCTTAAAATACTTTCACTCGATCATGTTGACTCCACTAAATAGATAATGTATTGAAGTTGTAACCATTTAGGGTTAGGAGATGATAGTCTTGTAAATGAAGGGTATCATTGAATAAACTCACCAGTATTAGTGAAACATAGATACACATAATGGGAATGTGCCAATCAATACATAATTAGTATCATGTAGAACAAACAATATAAATAAATGAGGTATATATATATATACAAGCATCGCGTTTTACTACCTGTTCAGGTTATACGCATATGTACTGATTACACTAATGAGTTAGGGATGAGAAATGTTGAATTTAGAGAACGTGTTCTCGTATTTGCGTGGAAGGAGAATGGAAAACAATTTTGGAAAAATTGAGTATACCCAACTGGGTTTTTATCCTGACCTCCCTATAATATACAGTACCAATATATCTAGAGAAAAAAATAAATACAAACCTATGTTTTTAAAATCAAACAAATTAATCATAAAAAGTTATAAAAATCTTATGGACGCACTTAATGGATAATCTTAGTTTTTACATTTAAATGGATATAATATTAATTTGAAACAAGGTTTAAAAACCGACAACGCATTTATGTACAATATAACACAGATCATAGAATACATACATTAATTTATAATCTTTGAAATAATACATTACTATTTACTAGAAATAATCTATCATGAAATGTGATAATTGATATTTTATTTGAATGGAAATGTTTTGTTTGCTTTTTTATAGTATTTTACAAATAAGTAGCGCTATTTCAAACGTCTGTATATACTATACTCGATTTGCTCGTTGGGAGCCACGCCTCCAAACTCCCAGTGAGTTTTCTTTGCAAGTGGATGTAAACTAACGTAATTACAGAGCCGTTTATTGATAGGTCTTATCGTGTGGCTACAAGAAACTTCCAAGGAAAGGTCCGCACCGACTTTAAAGTTGCTCCACCATTTTGAATATTTTTCGAAGGTCATTTTTTTTTTTTACTTTTTTGAATTTTCCCGTCGGTTACAGGCTAGAAGCTATAGGTCTGCCAAATTTCAAGTTTCTAGCTCATCTTGAAGTGGGTAACATTAATGTCAGTGAGTGAGTCAGCCGTGTTGCTTTATAGTAGTATAATATATGCTTATATATAAATATACGATGTATAGATATGTATTCTATGTATAAATATAAACTTTATTTAAATATATTGTATACTATATATATTTATATATAGTGTATAAATATACATACTAAATGTATATATAGTATGTATATATGTATAGTATAAATATGTACTGGTTGTATATTATATATATTTATGTATAAATAACAGTCCATGTTAATAAATATTGAAAATTACATATTGGTGAGAATGTCAGATACACAAATAATTATATAATAAATTTTATGTAATTAGTTTTTAAATCAATTTCGTGCTTGTTTTATTGGAAATATAAATATATTTGGGTAATGTTTGAGTATTATTTACCCATAGCTTTATATGTCCGTTGTAAAGCTGGTTGGATAAACCCTTGTGTATTCTATCCACACCCTTTGTACACTTTAGAGTGCCCTAATATTGATTCCATAGGACCGGCAATGACCTTTACGTTCACAACCCAAAATAGTGGTCTCTGCTGTAACCTTTGATGAAAACTGGATTAAATGGATGCTGTGATATTCATTTCAAACGAAATTTCTATTCACAGAGCTAACATATTTTTCTACTTTATTACTTACCAAAAATAAGTGACTAATTTTTTTCTTATTATGAGTTAAGTTTGACATTAATTAAACATTCATTAGAGTGATTCTACTTTATTTTACTCTATCTCAACCCAACGGAGAGAGTAGTATTGTTGTCGTCAAAATAATTGAGCACGAGATTTTAATAAGTGTCGAATGTTTCGTGCTCCCCTGAAATCGAAAAAGTTTTTTTTTCGTGATGCTTGCTTTCTGTCTTTGTGTATGTTTGTTGGTATCTCGGTCTAGAGCCTAAATTATTTTACCGATTGGGATGAAACTTTGTATCTATGGTTTTAATAAGGATCTCCTGGGGTGTTTTGGAATTATTTATCTAACTCTAAAATTAAGAATAGTTTACTGAAGGGTAAAAAGAGAAAAAAAATTTTTTCATACAAATTCGCTCCAACGATTTTAATTAGATTTTATATTAGATATTTGTATTTGTTTAACACTACAAACAAAATTACCCACCTCGGTGGCGTGGTTAGCTAACGCATCAGTTTCGTGTTGAGGACGGTAAGATTGAGGTTTGAATCATGCTTGGTTGAACTGAGATGATTTTTTTTAAATGGTTTTCCACTCTACCTCTACGCAAATGCGGGTTTATAACCTCTAAATCTTACAGTCCCAATTCCTAATCTATTAAAGTAATTAGTACTTAAGTGTATAGCGCCCGAACGGGTAGTAAGACGTGGTGCCATGTATTATACAAACAAAATTACAATTCTAATTTCCCCTTAAAATTACTTTAAGGGTTCCTTACATAAGCAGAAATTTCAAATTTATTATCATATCCCTGCAGCTATTTCAGATACGAACTAACTTATCACTATAAAGTTGTAGTATCCGAAATTAGAATCTTTTACCTGTAATATATGTTTATAAAACCAATAGTTTCTGAGGAGCTACAACCCAATATATATTTTTATTGGAATTCTTTAACAACTGAAATTGGCTGTTATGCTATTTAGTGGACAGATATATTCCACTTTTCTCAATGTTTCTGTAACAGTGCATATTATTTCACTTATTCTTTTAAATGAAGGGTTTCTGTGACAGTGTATATGATTTGGTTAAAAAAATTCTACGAGTTTTTAGTAAATATCTCTATCTAAGACGAAAGAGCGAGAGAGAGAGTACGTGCGTTGCACCGTCCTATATAGTTATTAATTTATCTTTTCCCGTGGGTTACGTGCCAGGAAGTTTGGGTGTCCGAGAAAATATTTGAATTATGGCATTAATAGCTACATATGCCAGCAGTAGAAAACATAAGATCAGTCAAAAGCTACGACATTAACTCAGCGATATAGCAAGGAGCAAGGCGGAAATTGGAAAAATTATTTCAATTTAATATAATCGTTTTATAATTATTAATAAATGGTACGGAACTCCGCACGGACTTTCTCGCTCTATTGTTTAAAAAGGGAGATATTTACTCAAAACTCGTAATATATGTGAAACGAAATAATATACACTAGCAAACCCAAGCATGAATTGTACTATATTAGGTAGAACTTTTTTTTTTAGTCTCGGTTTTAAAGTTTATAATTTTGTTTAAAAAAAAATTAATGTCTCCATTTGTATGTTTGGACCGATAAAAAAGATCAATATTGGGTCCACAAGGGTAAACATTTCGTATTAAAATTTCAACTTCTGGTTAAAATTTTCAACATTTTATTAGGTGTTGCAAAATTTCATGCCATCGCATTGCTATTAAATTCCTCATTTATAAATTTTGACCATTAAAAAATGTAATTATTGACTATTGAGTCTTTAATGGATATAGATCATTGTTGTACAATCATTTCTCTTAAGAGGTTTAAGTAAAAACAACATACACTTTTAGAGACTTACTTATATTTAATTACTTTATGTCATTGGAGAATTATTGTGTTAAAGTTTAAGTAGTATCTCTTTACAACTAGAGGTCACAAAATTATATTAATATATTTGCCAATATCTCAGAAACTGTAGGATTTATAAAAATAATTTCAAATAAAAGTTCTTTATTTTTAGTAGTACTACAATTTTGAAATGATAAGTTATTTAGTATCTCAAATAGTTGCGGAGATACGGAAGTTCTGCTTCTGTAAAGTATGCTAAAATTCATTTTCATGTTAAAATGAAAATAGACAGTTTATTTATAATCTTAATCAACATCTAGATACGAATTTTAATCAAAATCGTTAAAGTCGATTTTGAGGAAATCGATTTTTTATATTTTCGCTCTTTCTTAAACTACTCTTAATTTTAGTTTAAACAGAGACACAGAGAGACGTCATTGCAAAGACCACTTTTTAAGGGTTTGAGGGTCTTGAGACGTCGACATCCTTCAACATTTCAGGTTAGATTTTCTTTTGCGGTCGCAATACTTTTACCTTTTGTGTTCGAAAAGTTAAAAAAATAATATATATATATATATATATATATATATATATATATATTTACGTATAGATTGAAAGTTATTGGTTTTATAAAACTATGCATTTCATAGAATATTTGTATTATAAAGAGAACTACATATTTGTAACGACAAGTAATTTCATATCTCAAATAGTTTAGGAGATATTATAAAAAAAATCACTCATCTGACCGGAGCCCTTAAGGTAATTTTGCAAAAATATTGAGGGAAGCCATTTTGTTTGGAATATTTATAAATGTTTATAAATGAAATTTAATCAAAATCGTTTGAGCCAATTTTGAGAAAATCGACTTTTTCGCTTTTTTACCTTCAGTAAACTACCCTCAATTTTAGGGTTAGATATCCAATTACAAAAATTTATTTGGGAAACCCTATGTAAACCCCAGATACCAAGTTTTAGCCCGATCGGTAAAATATTTTAGGCTCTAGCTGGAGGTACATACAGACGGAAGGAAAGTCAAAAAACACTTTTTTTGGTTCGGGGGATCATGAAACGTTAAGATTCATCAAAATCTTGAGTTCGATTTTTTTTCTGACGATCACTATACCTGTAAGATAGCTAGAAAGTAAAAATTAAATATTTTAGTTTTTAATATGACTTTTGCCTTTTAGATATAAAAAATATGTTTCACCTTATTATTAATTGTTTTTAATCCCTTCACTAGCTCATTTATTTTCAGTTGAAACAAAATTTAGAAATAACTACTAATGTAGTAATTAAACATTTTGCTAAACTTGAGGCCACAAATTATGAAAATGGGCTGTCAAGGGGTATGTAAGCGAAAAAAAAGTTTTTAACCGCTGATTTAAATGGAAATAACCAATTTGTTTAACAAAGTGACTGGAGCCAAGAGACTAGTGAGCTTGGGTAAAGCGACAAATCTTTTGAACCAAGAACCCCTTCGTTGGCCGAATGTTCTAAGGGTACCGAACCTTTTATTTATAATTACAGACCCATCAATTGAGTCTCCAAGATATCGCCATACCCCTTTACTTGAGTGCCAAATTCATCATCCTCATCACCAGTTCCTATTAGTACCAGCACAGTGTTGCCACACCTGGAAAACCGAGAAAAAACCGAGAATTTGGGAGTAAGAAAATAATGGCAACACTGTAGTTTGACGTCAAAAGATGTCAATATATTGGGTTTAATTTATGTATGGATATCTAGGAACAGAACAACTGAAATAAAATCATGAGGAGTGTATCATATTTATTCATAGAAAAACGGCAAATCACAAGTATAAAATCCGTATCGATAACGGTGTTAGTTTAGTCTAATCTAACAACAACCTATTTTCTAAACTGTTCATATGTGGCGTCCGATACCCCCGTTATTTCGCTCCCACTCCCTGAGGTTAATAACCCCTGGGCTAAGGCGCCACTTTTGCAATATACTGGATTGCCGATGACGGGGAGGTCTGGGATCGAATCCCAGTTGGGTGTACCGAGGTTGTTTTTCCTAAACTGTTTTACACATTCTCTACGGGAAAATGCTGGTAAACTTTATCTAAAATCAACCTTATTCATCCCGAACACATTAGCGTGATTAGTACATATGTGTACAATCCAGACGGGTACTAAGACGCTGCAACAAAGAACTTTTGAGCTGATGTGACAGAGGTTTTGTTTCCCAAAACTAAACGCTGTCAAACCCGCGAGTCAGTTTATTTGATTTATTAATGAAGAAAATGGCATGGTTCATTATTTAATGCCACAGGATACTAAACTTATACTAAGCTTGTTTTAGATTTATTTAAAGCAATAGTTTATTTTACACAAATTAATCTACCCTCGCACACTAGGCTTATATTGTAGTCAGTCAAGGTAAGACTGTTACCTTGCTTGGTTCCACTATGTCAAAGCTTATAAGATAGAACCATAGTGTAATCTATCAAGGTAAGACTGCTACCTTTCAGGGTAAACTCAGTGTATATATTGAGCCTGTTTTACAAAATAACAGGTCTTGTCAAGCTACTGATGTAAACCCGACACGCGACAATTAGTTGTAAATCTTGTTTCTCGAAGATATTTTGTTTACTAGTCACTTGTCACACCAAGACAAGGGCAAATTGGCAATTAGTGTGGATGCTGTTCAACTAATGGCGATACAAAATGAAGCAGCAATGTTACATAAAACTAAAGGCCATTAAGATTGTATTGTTTGTGTCTTTTAACAAACAAATCAATAAACAAATAAAGAGTGGAAATTTACAGAAAGTGTTGGTGCTAGTAGAGGCTGTAGGAATGATTCTCAAGAAAAAGTACATGTAATTACATTAGAGACAAACTTTTGTTCAACTGGCACAAAATAACTTACGTAACTCTATAAGTTACTTTTAATTTGAACAAATTAAAAGTAAGAAACATTGCCAGTCTCAATAAATGATATTTTTTTTCACCACGTTTCACCATACGTTCGGATTGTACACATGCGTTAATCATGACACTATTTGGCAAATGATGTGGAAGGTAGAATTTCGGAGAAAATATACACCCATTTGCTTGGAGGGAAAATGGGAAACTATTTTTTTTAAACCACTCGATACACCCGAACGGTATTCGAAACAGGATCTCCCCGTCATAGGCAACCCAGTCCAACACGAGAACGGTATTCGAAACAAGACCTCCCCGTCATAGGCAACCCAGTCCAACACGAGAACGGTATTCGAAACAAGATCTCCCCGTCATAGGCAACCCAGTCCAACACGAGAACGGTATTCGAAACAGGATCTCCCCGTCATAGGCAACCCAGTCCAACACGAGAACGGTATTCTAAACAGGATCTCTCCGTCATAGGCAACCCAGTCCAACACGAGGACGGTATTCGAAACAAGATCTCCCCGTCATAGGCAACCCAGTCCAACACGAGAACGGTATTATAAACAGAATCTCCCCGTCATAGGCAATCCAGTCCAACACGAGAACGGTATTCGAAACAAGATCTCCTCGTCATAGGCAACCCAGTCCAACACGAGAACGGTATTCGAAACAAGATCTCCTCGTCATAGGCAACCCAGTCCAACACGAGAACGGTATTATAAACAGAATCTCCCCGTCATAGGCAACCCAGTCCAACACGAGAACGGTATTATAAACAGAATCTCCCCGTCATAGGCAACCCAGTCCAACACGAGAACGGTATTCGAAACAAGATCTCCCCGTCATAGGCAACCCAGTCCAACACGAGAACGGTATTATAAACAGAATCTCCCCGTCATAGGCAACCCAGTCCAACACGAGGACGGTATTCGAAACAAGATCTCCCCGTCATAGGCAACCCAGTCCAACACGAGAACGGTATTATAAACAGAATCTCCCCGTCATAGGCAACCCAGTCCAACACGAGGACGGTATTCGAAACAAGATCTCCCCGTCATAGGCAACCCAGTCCAACACGAGAACGGTATTATAAACAGAATCTCCCGTCATAGGCAACCCAGTCCAACACGAGAACGGTATTCTAAACAGAATCTCCCCGTCATAGGCAACCCAGTCCAACACGAGAACGGTATTCGAAACAAGATCTCCCCGTCATAGGCAACCCAGTCCAACACGAGAACGGTATTATAAACAGAATCTCCCCGTCATAGGTAACCCAGTCCAACACGAGGACGGTATTCGAAACAGGATCTCCCCCTCATAGGCAACCCAGTCCAACACGAGAACGGTATTCGAAACAAGATCTCCTCGTCATAGGCAACCCAGTCCAACACGAGAACGGTATTCGAAACAAGATCTCCTCGTCATAGGCAACCCAGTCCAACACGAGAACGGTATTATAAACAGGATCTCCCCGTCATAGGCAACCCAGTCCAACACGAGAACGGTATTCGAAACAGGATCTCCCCGTCATAGGCAACCAAGTCCAACACGAGAACGGTATTCGAAACAGGATCTCCCCGTCATAGGCAACCCAATCCAACACGAGAACGGTATTCGAAACAGGATCTCCCCGTCATAGGCAACCCAGTCCAACACGAGAACGGTATTCGAAACAGGATCTCCCCGTTATAGGCAACCCAGTCCAACACGAGAACGGTATTATAAACAGGATCTCCCCGTTATAGGCAACCCAGTCCAACACGAGAACGGTATTCGAAACAGGATCTCCCCGTTATAGGCAACCCAGTCCAACACGAGAACGGTATTCGAAACAGGATCTCCCCGTCATAGGCAACCCAATCCAACACGAGAACGGTATTCGAAACAGGATCTCCCCCTCATAGGCAACCCAGTCCATCACGAGAACGGTATTCGAAACAGGATCTCCCCGTCATAGGTAACCCAGTCCAACACGATAACGACACACTAGGGGTGGAAATTTTCTCTATTAGATAGATATATATTTATTATAGACTATTGTAAACAGTGTTGGGCTTAGACTTGGTGAGGCCTTAAGTTATATAAAGCTTGGAGACCCTTGCTAAAAAAAAAAATTACACCAGAAGGTCTATCAAAGCTTGAAAACATTGTACTGCTATGCCTTTTAAAGTGAAAAATACAATTTATTTTCAAATTAATGCATTTATTGATTGCATATTTATAATTTTGTTGCATTGATACCTATCTATACTCTATACTTATTAATTAATTAATAATATTATAAAGAGGAAAGATTTGATTTCTTGTTTGTTTTTTTGTAATGGATAAACTTAAAAACTACTGGACCAATTTTAAAAATTCTTTCACCAATATAAAGCTACATTATCAGCGAGTAACATAGGCTATATTTTATTTTGAAAATTAAATGTATTCCTCATAAAAATGTCGATAGTCGATAGTCGTTGGAAAAAAAAAAGTTGTTGAAGGGAAAGTGGGGTTGGTGAAGGGGGCGGGGGGGGGAGTAGGGGTGAGGAAAGAGGAATAAGATGAAAATAGGAGGGAGGATAAAAAGAGGGTGGGGGCTATACAGTGATGGTAGGACTGTTAAAAAACGTAAAAAAGTTTTGTTTATATATTGACATGATGGATGATTTGAAGCTTTGTTTTACAGGATTCTTTACAATATTTTTTTACGGGGAAGGGGACTAGTCATAGAATATATAGATTATATTCAGCACCCAACCAATTCGGAATTTTTTAAAGGCCACTGTGGATTGTGAGGGTCTAAACTGTAGGTTATTTAGCTTAGGCCTAAATCCGGCACTGATTGCAAGTTAACCTTCGTCCACCCTAAAAGGTATCAAGCTTACCTTATTTTATTGCACTATGGCACAACTTACAGGAGAGGGCCATAGTTTAGTCCATCAAGATAATACCGCTATATTTGAAGGTGAACTGAGTGTACATAATAGAAAGATACAATATATCGATCAAATTATTTCGTTACATCGGATGTCTGCAATATATTGAAGTACATTGTTCCGGGAAGATTGGAGTGGTTGTATTAAGCTGGCTTTTCTTCTGTAATGCTATTGTTCACCACGTTTCGATTTTTAATATAGGATTTAGCTGTTTAAATAAAATATAAGTTTAATAATAAGAGAAATAGAAAGACACAGTTACTAAAAAAATGTAAAAAATCTTTAATTTATTGTTATTCAAAAGCTTTAAAGTGGTATGAGTAATATCGATGAATTGATCAATGCATCGTATACTAAAACATCGATATATTTATATCTATGTTTTCATAAATATATTTATAAATGTTTATATTTATATTGTTGCCCTCCATAGTACCAGTAGCTTGACAAAATCCGTCCCCTTGAGAAATAGGCCCCAGATTGTACCCTCATATCTGATAGAGATTCGGAAGAAAACCGAGTCCCTTGGAAGTATTTGTGTCTGATTTGATAATTTGCTAACAGAAATATAGAATGTATCCCATGTGCGTCATGAGATGACAGGTGAGGTACAGTAATATAGAATGTATGCCATGTGCGTCATGAGATGACAGGTGAGGTACAGTAATATAGAATGTATGCCATGTGCGTCATGAGATGACAGGTGAGGTACAGTAATATAGAATGTATGCCATGTGCGTCATGAGATGACAGGTGAGGTACAGAAATATAGAATGTATCCCATGTGCGTCATGAGATGACAGGTGAGGTACAGTAATATAGAATGTATGCCATGTGCGTCATGAGATGACAGGTGAGGTACAGTAATATAGAATGTATGCCATGTGCGTCATGAGATGACAGGTGAGGTACATGACACTCACCATAAGAGGGCTATGATTCCTATTTGACGTCACGGGCGTAGATTCTGTGGGTCATTTCTCCAGACGGGCACTCGTCTTTATGGTATTAAACGTAACAGGTGTTTGGAGCTCAATTCCATATTGACGTGTGTGTTTACGTTAAGGGTCGTCTCGGATTAATAGTCCGGTAACCCAAGTGGACTAGTGCTGACATCAACGGTGTGTTGGTGAAATAAAGGCTATTGTTCTTATATTCAAATGAGCCTAAAGTAATTTCCTTCGTTCTCGGAGGTTGCGTGTCAAAACGAGGGGATCGTTAGTTCCTGATGGGACAGGATTTTTGTCTTTGTTTTCCTCCAAGGTCAAACACACCAGTACATTGTTGATGTTTTTTTTAATTTAGATGGAGCCCAGTAAGGTTTGTTTTACCCTAAACCTGACGAAGATCATAATTGTTCTGGCCGTACGTACAGTCAATATATAAACCCGAAGAGTCGTACCACCAGTATTTCAGAGAGATTCAACAGAAAAAGGACTCCAATTTTGGTGTCAGCTGTGGAATTGTTAAGAAAAGGGCAACATTTTACCCACAGTTTGTAAATACACGTTAGAGTATGGGCCCAAAAGTGCGTTTTGACGTCCCCTGTTCCGAGAACTGGAAGTGCAAACCGTGGTGTAACAATTTGAACATTTAGATACACCTGCTTCGGTGGCCACACGGTTGAAGGCGTCACTCTCGTGTTAGACTGCACTACCGATGATGGGAATATCCGGGCTTGAATACCGGTCGAGTGTATTGAGGGTGGTTTTCATAAATGGTTTTCCACTCTCCATCCACGGAAATAAGGGTGCACTTCCTCTAAATTAAACCTTTATAATTCTTAATAAATTAGTGTAATTAGTACATAGGAGTATAACCCGAACGGTTGTTAAGACGTTTTGCTAATAAAAACATAGGCCAAAGCATTTTCATCATCAGAGGCGAATATCATTGATAGATTAATTTATGCTAAATCATTCCGGTCTCACGTGAGTATCGCAACTCATGTAACTGTCGTATTTCTACCATTATAATGCCAGATCATGTGTTATATCACTTTAGATGGCGCTACTATTAACGCAACACAAACACAATAATACAAGCCCAATATGACTAGCGTCAAACAAAACTATTTTAAATTGTTTTGGATTCTCTTGAAAATAAAATATATCTTTTGTAGGCATTGTAAAATTATGGTTTCACATATTTTGCAGAGTAAGATACTGGCATAAAGAAACTTTTTAATAGGGCAAACTTTTTTGAGGTTAACATTGGTATTATTTTCTTAAGTATAATTAAAATCCTTTAATGTTTATTGATGTTATAACGTGACTGTTGTAAATCACATGACTTGACGCACGAATAAATGAAAATAGTTTTAGTAACTTTTGCAACTTCAAAAACATTTCTTCCTATTTGACTGTATCCATTCAGATATACCTTATAGATTAGCCCACTATTTTGGATTATAGTTAATTAATGATTGTTGATGTCATTAAGATATTTTATTCACATACATAATAATTATATCAATTCATGGGAATCGTACCCGGAACTCTTGGCTCACAGGGCCAATGATTTGCTACTGAACTATCTAGGATTTTTCAGTGCTAAGGATCATTATTTGCTCTGAACCAAGGATTCCAGGTTCAGTTTCCGTGTATGGGTATTGTTTTTCAAAAATAAGAATATGAAACTTGATGCAGTTATATCCGTAACATAATATAGGTGATTGGGGTCTTCCAAATTTGGCTATTCACGTGAAATTATTTGTACAACTGCAATAGGATCTGGCTAATCCAACATTGATTAACTCAAATTTTTTGATAATTCGAATCCACCATTATTCCCTATAAAATTCATATTTAAATCAATGATAGAAAAATTACATTTAATAAGAAATTTAAAAGGAAATATCTGGATAATTCGAACCCACCATTATTCCCTATAAAATTCATATTTAAATCAATGATATAAAAATTAAATTTAATAATAAATTTAGAATGAAATATTTGGATAATTCGAACACAATCAATTGTTAAATTTTTCAAGTTTGTACTAATTTTAAACCTAGCTTAAAGATTTTTATTAAATCATACTTATATGGCAAGCATGTCATATAAATATAAAGCGGAGAACTAAGCACCGGCGTTGATCGGGTTTCCTAGAATAGGGGATTTGTTGGATCGGCCTTCATCGCTTCTGTGTGACAATGTAATCACACCCTGACTGAGGTCTTCAATTTTTGTTTGTACATTTTTTCTAGTTTTTATTTTTTGTGTTAATATTTTTCTTATTTTTTCATACAAGTGTATGTTGTGTTGTTGTGTATGTGTATTTTATACAGAATTTTATAACATGTGTGTTTATATGTAGTGTATTTTGAGTTTATTGATTTACCATGTATCATTTGACTGGATATTCATAATAATGGCTAATTCGAATTAGGGTATTTTAACTTTTTTTATACCTCTTGGACTTTGACTTTAAAAAGTTCTACTGTATTAGCTTTTTTTTACAAAAATACATTTGGTTTTACAGTATATACAGACGTTACCCAATTGGCATTCTAATAGGTGTTAATGTTTTATTTTAAAAAAAGAACAATTTTTTGTTCTTATTTTGAAAAGTATTTAGTTTATTTTTATATGTTCTTTCCAACAAATATAATGTCATTCCTAAATAGTTTAGCATCAATCTAAACTGATTGGGATAAGTCATCTTGTAAAAATTAATTTACTTTCTTATGTAGCTAAATTTTTCACGTATTTCAATTAACAAATTTTATGTTTTTACTTTATTATTTTTAATATTAAAATATATCATAGTGGTCCTACTTGTTATATATGTGTTTCCAAACTGTGATAAGCGTACCCCTGTGTTTAAATAATAATTTTATTTGATAACACTTAATAGTGATGGATTAAATAGCCAAGATATTATTGTTAAGTACGGATTCAGCTGCACTTAAATATCACATTATTTATATTGAAATTTGAGACCAGGATATGGGTATTGAGCTCGGGAGCTTTAGCTTGGTAAGTTAATTCTCTTACCACTGAGCTACATAGGAGCCGTCCTGCGCGCAGGATCATTCTTAACTAAGTGATAAAAAAAAATAACACAGATTTTGACGCGATGGACTTTTTCTTCAAGCATTTCTTTCGCTTTGTCACCTCTTTGTTAAGTTCATCACTGAATATTATCTAAAAAATAGCGGGTATTTCCCTTTCTTTTATGAAGAATTTGAAAGGGCCCCAGAGATGGCCCCAAAAGAATTACGCAAAAGGCGAATATTTAGAAATCACTGTTACAGAGAACATAATAAACCATCGAAATGTGCAATATGTTGTGGTAAAATAGATAGTATGTGCTTATGTCATTTTAAACTTGTGGCTAGACTTTGTCAATGACATACACAATTTCAGATTTTGCACAAAGTATGACCCCTTCTATTTTTATATATTTTTAATAACAGGAGGTAACGTGGCTCATGTCCATAGCTTTGCTAGGCTATCAGAATGTATGTACAAAAACCACACTTTTTTTTTAAGGACATGTGATTTAGGAAACGTATATCAATGATAACATTTCTACGGGATCCATGCTCAAGTATTTGGTGTTATTCTACTAAATTGACCATCTTGGGTTATCCATTTTTTCCTCCATAAAGTTAGGATGCTTCATAGCCTATATACAAAATTTAAACTCTCATTGAATATTTTTTTACGTTGCATTATTTATTTCAAATCCTCTTTGATTTTTCAAATTTAGGATCTTTCTCAAATTATGGCATGTCCCATAGCATTACGGGAGAGCTAAGGCGACTCAAGCCTCCTCACCCCCCGCCCCCACCCAACCCAAAAATAAAGAAAGAAATAGAAATAACGCAAGAAAGATTTTATTAAATTACTGACTGTCTTATCATTTTGGAAAGTGATAATTGAAACAACTAATTTATAGGTAGGCCTAGATGTTAATATACTCTTTACAATATCCTTTTAATTAAAAAGAAAAGCTGGAACTTTGAGCAATTTCAAAGTATTCGGAGCACGCCCATACCCACCGGCCAATCATTAGGGCCATGCTTCTCAAACCTTCCTCACACATTACAGGTGACCAATGTTTCCTGTGTTGGCTTCTGTATCTTTCGAGAAAACTATTTATCTCCTTATAAATGAATGTTGTTGTCATAAGGCATAGTTCTTGAGATTTTTTAACTTTGAAAGGATTAGTTGAAATCGTGAATTTGTTGGTGATCTATTACTGTAACTATTAGTCTGTTATTTATTTAAAACGAGGTGGGTGTTGGCACAAAATCTCGCATATCTATAAGTTGAGTTTATAGTCTATTCAAATACATTTTTCACTAAATTTGGTATATTTTATATGCAACTACTTCCTCAAGTATTATTATTATTAGCACCGCGTCTTACTACCCGTTCGGGTTATACGCACTTACGCTAATGTGTAATGTTAGGGTGATTGTGAGATGAAATGAAGGACCTACAGTTTAACGTGGAATCCGAACCACGGTGGAGACCTGGCATTCCTCACTTCCTCAAGTAGAGTTTCAAATAGCCCCCTCAAAACCATAATACAGGATGCGCCACTGCATAGCGTTAATACCAAATTCCATCAGTGTATGGCTCAATTTACTCTGAATCCAGTATTTTGAATCCGATATCTTGGATTTTTCAGGTTTAATATTTTTTTTTATAAAGATAACATGCTTAATAACGTCAACACCAAAATTACAGCTTCTGAGGTCTTATGTAAGTTGGAGTGAGATCCTTGGAAACACTTGCATACACCAAATATATTTGATGTACTGAATGTATATTTAGGTTTTAGAATATAGTTTGTATTTCTTCTTTTCCAGCCTTGACTAAATGATAATGTATTCAATGGGCACGCACATATTTATCACAACCATGATAGCATTTAATCGAGATAAGACTCATCCTCTATCCGTCACGATGCTGGAAGGAGTTGTGGCGACCATTCTAAACCGTTATCTGGGCAAATACATCCAGGACTTGGACACAGAAAATCTCAATGTCGGCATCTTCAGTGGCAACGTTCAGCTCGTCGACCTCAAGTTAAAACCGGAGGCTTTGGTGAGTATGCCTAGGCTACTTACTTATTATAGGGCACAAGGAACTAGATAATTAATTTCCGGAAGATGAAAAATACACCACCTATCTATATCTTGAACTAGATACACCAGTCCACTTTACTACACCATGCCCCTACATTGAGCTAGTTATATCCAGTCCACCTCATCACACCCTATCTTTATCCTGAGCTAACTCTACCCAGTCTACCACATTACCCCCACCCTTATCTTGAGATAGCTCCATCTAGTCCACCTTATTACACCCTATCTCTTTCAGGTCCATTATAATGTTTTATCTTCCCTCCTGCCTCTAGGTCTTCCCACTGATCTCTTCCCATTGGGTTTACCAATCAATACCCTGAACACTAACCTTGATTTTCCCATCCACGTTGCATGTCGTACCTACCACAATTTGCGAGATTTGATCATCGTAGCCATGTCTTGTGACGGGTACGTAATATTATGATAAAAAATAAACAAATGAAATAATGACATTAGCAGATATTTCTAATGCTAAAGACACTGCCTAACACCTCACGAGTAACACCTAGTTTGGATAGGTAGCACAGTTTGAAGCAGACCTCACATCGTGGTGAGAGTTTTCTGTATTCTACTTTAGAACACATTTAAATGAGACCAGTGAATCTGTTTTTCACTATTCTCGAAAATACAACAAAATTAAATAATAATGATTATAAAATAACTATTAAATACTTCATAAATTTGATGGTTTCAAATCTAAAACGCAGAAAGCCATATTTCAATACGTTTTATGGTTCGAGCTTAGCTTTTTTTATATTATTCCCAGGATATCCGGCCGTTAAATGGGCTTTTCAGAAATCTGAACCAATTGCATGTGTAGTGATAATTGGGTAGCTTGTACAACAGTGTAATATAGTCTAAAACAATATTTTAAATTTTTTTTAAAACCTTTTATCTATATTTAATAGTATTTTTTTTTAAATAAACAAATTACTTAGTTTGAGGAGAAAGTGTGCTATTTTGATTAAAAAAATTCTTAAACAATCGTTAATATTTTACGTACCAAGGTAAAAATATCACAACGCACATTTCAGCTCGTAATAACTTTTATAAAGTTAAAATGTCACTTATATGGAATTACTTAAAGTTAAGTTATAATTTTTTTATAGAAAAATTAATTTGAACAAAAAGATAATATTTGTATTAAAATTTAAATGACATATTACTAACAATAATTGATGATATTTCTGTGCTAATTAAAAAATTAATTAGTTTAAAATTAGATTAGCTTGGGGCGATAAAAAATAGACACGATTATTAAATTATTTTTGTGCATCCCACTGCTCTATGAGAAATATTTTTACTGACTCCTATATGAAGGTATATTTGGGCAATGTTAAGAGAATATAAAGGTTTGGAGGTATTTTATTTTGTCATAATGTCACCCAGTACACAACACTTGTATTTTAATACGAAAACAATGACACATACCTATTTTTTAAATGAGTGGTTTGATGAGGTTAATTGGAACCTAGTGTGGATTTTACAAGTTTATTTATTATTTAAAGTTCAAAAATGTGAACTGATTTTTAACATCTTAGTTTGTCTTCCATAAAGCCTTGTGTATGTAACGCGTTTGGCTTGTTTACTGAGTGACGTCACAATCTCAAATAATCAGATGTGTTTCTCCATCTGGTACTATCTAATATTCTCTTTACATTGTATTTGGGAGTCAATTCAAAGAAGGTCAGAAAAGAAATGGCTTTATTCTTTGTGATTGAACATATTTATGTATTGAGTATTCTTTATTCATTCATCCTAGGTCAACCACGCACCCATTTAGAGGGAGGGGGTAGTTGGGTCTATTTTCCACTCCCAATACTGAAAATAATGTTCATAAAAAGTTTAGTCATATGAACTAGAACTAAAATACTAAGCACTGAAGATGTAATGAATGTTTTGTATACTCAAAAACATTAAGATCACGCTTAAAATTACCAATTGGTGGGAAAAAAAAGTACAGAAATAATAGCTTCGATACATTGTATGCGAGGTCACTTACATTATTTTAAATTATTCCCTTTATTTGACATAAAAAAAACTCAAAATAGCTTCAAGAGGTATTTAATATTCATACATCCACTTGCTGGTCGAAAGCTCTAGGCATCACTCTAGCAATATAACGGACTACCGATGACGGGGAGAATCGGGATCAAATCTCAGTCGGGTTTATTGAGGGTGGTTTTTATTAAACTGTTTTTAAATCGCTCTTTACGCAAATGTGGGTACACCTATAAATTTAACGTTCCTTATCCATAACACATTAGCGTAATTGATATATTCACGTGTAACCCGAACGGGAAGTAAGATGCGGTGCTAAAATATACGTATACATATTTATTCTTGAATTTTGTTAGATTAGGGAACACTAACCCCACCCCACCAAAACCCCCCCCCCCCACGGCCTAGAAAAATATTTACCCCCCACCCCACCCCCAAATTACGTTTTGGTTGAAGCTTTGATTGAATGTCCACCCTCAAAATATATGTCTGCGTGCGCCACTGATATATGACCTGTGTCTTGGATGATTGCAGTACGAACTCGATCTCCCAATTGAAGTGAAAGTGGGCACAGTTGGGAGAATCAGCCTGAATATCCCTTGGAGTGGTCTCTACACGCAGTCTGTCATAATCAATGTGGAGGTACAGTAGCTCTGTCTGTCCCTGCGTAGTGTCACCTTCAAAGTATAGTAAAACATAGTTCATTGATATATTCATTCGTCAAGTCATGTGTCCTGAAGATGTCACTATTGATAGCTATTATCAATATCTATAAAATATATAGGAAAAGAGAAGATGGAGGAAATAGTGAAAGAAAGAGTGAAAGAGAGTGTGAAAGGAAGAGGGAGAGAGATAGAGGGATGGAAAGCAAGAGAAAGGGAAAAAGAGGGATAGTGAAAGAGTAGGAGAGAGTGAAATAGAAAGATAGAAAAAAAAGAGACAGGGATAAGAGTTAAAGAGGGAGAAAGAAAGGGGAAGAGCCAAAGAGAGATAAATAGAGAGAACAAAGAGAGAGTAAAGAAACGTAGAAGATTAGAATCGTCTATAATAATTTAACTGTAGGATGAAACCATTAAGACTAAGTCACTGCCATATTGCCTTTGAATTTAAATAACGCCGTGAGGTATATCTAGATACTATAGGTTATACATATCTGTTTGCAAGAAGTATTAAGCAAATATAAGGATGACATTAGACTGTAAATATGGCCATGAGGTAGATTACGAGTACATAGATACTTTATCATATATTATTGCTGCAGTGTAAGAATTATCAAACAATATGAGGGTGATATAGGACTATAAATAGTGCCGTGTGGTAAATAAATATACTTTGTCATCAGAGCTGCATTGACAAAGTATTATAAAAACACTAGGCTAATATGTGGCTATTTACAAATAGCGCCCGGAGGTAGATCTTGATACTATTTGTAGTACATGAATGGGTTGCAAGAAGTATTTTAAAGAGTGTCTGGTTCTCACAGGTTTTAATCCAAATGCTTAGTGTGCATCTCTTTGAAACCCGTATTGAAATATTAAGATGAGAGTGTAAGAGACGCAAGAAAATATAAAGGTTTTTTTTCTTCAATTTTTATAGCAAAACTTTTTTGGCCAAAATAAATCAAATATTACTCCGCACAACCATAGAGTTTAATTTTCTATACATGTGAAATCAACAATACGACCATCATAACCTTTTGAACCCAAATTTTGTTATCTAAAGCAGCGGATTTTAATATCCGGCCTTGTTAATTAAAAATGAATATTTAGTCGTAGTTCAAGTAACCCCTAATTCTATGTAAAATTTATGCAAAAAAAAAAAGACTCATGCAATATTACATGTCAGTCGTAAGTAAAAATACACTTTGCATTAAGTGTATTATGTATCATACAAAAACAAACTAAAGACGTACATTCATTATAATACTCATGCATTGGTGATTAATATGTGCTTTCCATTAATAAAAGTTTTCACTTTACCAGCCTTATTAGGAGTTGTTGACCTCAGTGATCTTGGAGTAAAGTGCTCACCTCAGAACCTGATGTTCGGGGGCCCAAACCCAGCCGGGGTTAAGGGATTTTTCTTGAGCGATAAAAATCCTTAGCGCAACTTTTTTCAAAGAGGAAGTAAAGCCATCGGTCCCATGTCGATTTTGGCATGTAAAAGAACCCTGGGAGGTATATTAAAATACCTTTCACGGCAAAATTGTAGGCCATTCCTCTGCTGCTCATAGAAATTCTCGTGTGTTGATATAATCAATCGGTTCAGAAAATGCCCATTAAATACCGCAAATAAATAAATATTATTAAGTTTGACCAATAGGACACCTCTAGCTTCTTTCACACACAAATCACATCCTGCCCCACTTTACTTGATCTAATGATGCTCAAATAATTAAGTCGAATTTTCATAAGAAGGGTCTTTTAAATCATGCATTGCTAATATCTATCAAAAAATAAAGTTGAAGATCACAAGACTTGACACATGAATACATAAAAATAGATACAGTAAATTTTTTAGCTGTCATATAAGGCTATTCTCGTTCTAATTGGACTTTATCTGTATATATAAGTTCTTTGCTATACGAATTATTTGAGAGGTTTAAGCTCATTTAAACATTTCGATTTAGTTTTAATTTACTCTGTGAATAATATCGACCAAGATAATTATATAAATGTAGCTATTATATTATTAGTGTGTTGACTAGTTAGAATTTTTCTTTTCAATTATATAAGAAGAACTTTTACTATTACAATGTGTTTTATGCATGCTTTGGTTGACTTAGATTGTGTTATATCAAATAAAGTGAAAATTGTTTTTTTTAGATAATCATAAAATGCACAATATATAATTAAATTATTTTTATTCTTATTATTTAAGCAAGGACTTCATGAATTGTTTTATTTATATTTTTTTAATAAACAATTGCTTCCTTTATAAAAACCAATGTATGTAAAATATTGTTTGTACTGTGTCTTTGTAATATGAAACTACTACACATAGATAGCTGTTTATTATTAAGTATCTATTTACTTATTTCTAACTCCAATGCAACTCTCTTCGGTGGACACATGGTCCAGTTCGATACTCTCGCAATAGACTATACTGTAGATTATGGGGAGATCGTGGTTCGATCCCGGTCGGGTATACTGAATTTTTCCCTAAATAGTATCCCTCTTTCTCTCTTTCCGCGCAAATGCGAGTAAACTTAATCTATATTGCGTCTTCCTAATCCCTAACCCATTAGCGTAATTAGAACATAAGCATATGTCCCAAATGGGTAGTAAGACATGGTGCCAAAAATATTTCCTATGCAATGTATTAATTTTAATTATTAGTATAAAATTAAGAGGTACATTACAGAAGATTTTCTGTTCTGCTGAAAAGTAATCATTCATTGTTCTAATTTATAATTATAATTAATTTATAAAATTTAAATTGTAGTAATATGTAATTTTAAATAATAGAAATTCTCTTCTGCTTTAAGGTCGTTGAAGATAACCTGAATATTTAATGTTTATATATTTAGCTAACTAATTAATACAAATGCCATTTTCATTCTAGGACGTTTATGTAATAGCAGGTCCTGTAGTGGACCGTAAGTATGACGCAGATAAAGAGAAGAGGTTGATGCGAGCAACTAAAAAAAGAAAGTTGGAGAGCTTAGAGGGAGATTCTCTAGTGGGAACAGGTATGTGAAACAGAGCCATATAAATTATAATACAACATTTAATAGGTCTGTCTGAGACAGGCACAAGTTTGCATTTCACCCCAAGTATTTTCCCTGTTTGAAAATAGTTTTTTTTAAAGATTTTTCGTAACAGGAGGTAGCATGACTTGATTCAATGGCTCTATTATTTCATGAAGTGTTGAGTCCCTCATTTCACCCCAATTAGACTACATTTGTACGTTGTGGTGGCCTTATTTGATCTACTCTTTTGGATTTTTCAAATTTCGGATTATTATCTTAAAGAGAACATGTTTCGTTGCGTCCATATAAATTTAATCACTAAGGATATCGGATAGTGAGACATGCATCACATGAATTGTATATAGATACAATCTTACTTTAATGCCTCATCCTATGAAATAACAGTAAAATTAAAAGATAAAATTATCCAGGATTTTTAAGAAATTAAGAATCATTTGCCCGTTATTACTCAAATGTAATAAATATATTATTTTAACATTTAAATATTTTAATAAACTCAAATGATTTTTTTACAGTTGAAAGAATCACCAAATTTAAAGAAATATTTTAAAACTACGAGATACAAAATAAAATATACCAATATTTTAAATATAACTTTTAAAGTTTGTTTTCATAAAACATTTTCCTTTTATTTATTTCGTGAAAATTTTCAGTATTTGATCATCCAAATGTTTTAATATACAAGTACTTTGGTTACATTTTTACTTTCTCTTGACATCTTTTAGAGAAATATATTGTGGTTTTTTAATAAACAAGCTCAATATTTTGATAAATGTATAAGTTTCATGACCCTCTGAAATCGAAAAGGTGTTTTTTGTGATGCCATCTCTGTGAGTCTCTAGCTCAGTGTAGAGCCGAAACCATTTTACCAATCGAGCTAAATATTGGTATCTAGGATAGTCATAATGTTACTCTGAAGGGTTTTTGTAATTTTATATTTAATTATAAAATAAAAGGTTGTTTATTAGGAGCAAAATAAGAAAAAAAATTTTTTCTCTAAATCTCATATAACGATTTTGAATACATTTTGTATCTATACATTGATCAACACTACAAACCAGATCTAAATTCTCGCTTTTCTATGAAAATTACTTTAAGACGACTTGATTTACACAATAATCTCTAATTTTGATAATTTATCCTCAACTATTTTAGATACGAATGAACAAACCACTACAAAGTTTTAATACATTTATTTGGAATATATTTTTATAAAACCAAAACAAGAATTGGTTGTTATACTCTTTGTTGGCCAGAAATGTTCCTATTTTCTCAATGTTTCTGAAACAGCGTATTTTATTCTATTTGTGATATTTGGTGGAGTGTTTCTGCAGCAATGTACATTAGTTAGTTTCAAAAATCTTAATAGTTTTAGTAAATGAATCAATTTTAAGTTAAAAGAGAGAGACTGTGTGGTTCACCGTATCATTTATTTATCTTTACATTATTTTATACAGGTATAAACAAGAAATAATACTTTAAAATGATAGAAGAAATTTGTTTTTTTCAGGTCCTCCTGATTCTAAGACATTTTTTGAACATTTGGTGACCACAATAATAAATAACCTCCAAGTATTCATAAGAAATATTCACATCCGCTACGAAGATTCTGTGACGAACCCTGATTGCCCTTTCGCCTGTGGGGTATGCATCCAGACAATATCCGTGGAAACGACAAACAGGTAACATTGATCACATCTTGATGTAGGATCTTTGATTATCATTTTTAATCAGTGTCGCGTGGTGGAGTGCTATCAAGGTAAGAATATTTATGAATTGTTCTCATCACTTAGTAGTACACTCGTAGGGCATGTATAATCAGAAATACCTTTACCATGTGAGGTGTTTCAAGAAAAGCCTGTATATGATTTATCAAATGGGGACAGAGTGGGTGAGCTTTATTACCTACCTAAGTTAGATGTTATCCATGGGGGCTTTTAAGACTATTGTTCGAACTTTATTACCTACCTAAGTTAGGAGTTATCCGTGGGGGCTTTTAAGACTATGGTTCGAACTTTATTACCTACCTAAGTTAGATGCTATCCTTGGGGTTTTTTTAAGACTATGGTTTGAGCTATATTACCTACCTAAGTTAGATGTTATCCATGGGGGCTTTTAAGACTATGGTTTGAGCTATATTACCTACCTAAGTTAGATGTTATCCATGGGGGCTTTTAAGACTACTGTTCGAACTTTATTACCTACCTAAGTTAGGAGTTATCCTTGGGGGCTTTTAAGACTCTGGTTTGAGCTATATTACCTACCTAAGTTAGATGTTATCCTTGGGGGTTTTTAAGACTATGGTTTGAGCTATATTACCTACCTAAGTTAGGTGTTATCTGGAGCTGAGATGGGCTCTTAAGACTCCTGGATCTAACAGCATTACCTATATAAGCTAGGTGTTAAGCACCTAAGGTGTTTCCGGTAAGCCTACGTGTGAAATTCTATTGGGAAATAGCCGTATATTTGTTGAAAGATTTCAAGAGAGCTATACAGAAGCTTCATATTTATATAATCTTGTTTGTTAAGGGGTTATCTATAAGTAATGTAACGCTGTTAAGAGGGGGAGGCTTTATGATCTACATGACGTAACATAGAGGGGAGGGTGGGTACATCACAGTGTTACGTATACAGATCGTATACATAAATTATAATTTAGAATAAAATATATTCTTCATAAATAAAAATAATAAAGTATTGATATACAACTCTTTGAAATAATTTATGTTCAGTATTTAAAAGTTATTAGGTGACCTGGTGGTCTAGGGGTAAGGTGTCAGACTTGTGTGCTGGCGGCCGGGATTCAATCCTCGGTCCCGGCACAGATTTATCTGATAACCAAACCCTTCCTTCACCTCTGACAAGACATCTTGTGAATGTGGGGAATGCCAGGCCTCCACCGTGGTTCGGATTCCACGTTAAACTGTAGGTCCTTCATTTCATCTCACCATCACCCTACCATTACACATTAGCGTAATTGCGTATAACCCGAATGGGTAGCAAGACGCTGTGCTAATAATAATAATAATAATAATAATAATAATAATAATAATAATAATAATAATAATAATAAAAAGTTATTCTGAGAAATATTAAATCTGATTCTCGCTTTTAGTGTAAAAAAACTTCTCTATAAAATAATGACACTTATTCTTTAGTGAATATCATATAGTAAAATAAAAAAAGCTTTACGGGGCTTATGAATGGCCCCTAAGATAATATTCCTTGCATTTGTTTTGTCTCGTAGCAAATGGAAGCCGTCAATAACGGCCCAAGGCGCCTCCTCGGTGTACCAGTTGGTCCGTATGGATTCGTTCTCTATCTACTGGAACCCTTCTTGCGGGGCCAGCGGTCTGATTGCCAACCCTGTGGAACTAGGATTGGCGCCTTACAACTGGCGCTGTGAGATGAAGAAAGGTCTAGAGACATTCTCTGTGAACAAGGAGGACTTTGAGTTCAGTGAGTAATCATTATTTATACCGACAAATACATCTTTTGGATCAGTCGTTAAGACCCGTTTTGGTGGCTGAGTGCTCCAAGTCATCCCTATAGCAATAAACTTGGACTGTCGATGAAGGGGAAATGACGTTCATACCAATTTTAAGCTCTCTATGATTCAATTTGTACTTTTCGTCCGCCATATTGCATCCACCATCTTGGATTTTTAAAGCTTAGGTTTTTCCTCATAAAGATGGCGTGCTCCCTAGCATCATTACCAAATTTAAGCTCTTTATGATTCAATTTACACGTTTCATACGCCATTTCGAATTCACCATCTTGTTTTTTTTATTTTCACGTTTAAGATTTTTCTCTTAAATATGGCATGTTCCATAGCATTTATATTGAATTTCAGCCACCAAAGATATCGGTAAATGAGAAAAAGACCCTTGGAAGGAAAGACAGACACCGCATGGATTTTAGCTATAGAGATATCTCATAATACAACAATTTGAAATTAGAAATTCTTAATTAAGGCCCTCTCCCAGCTAGGTGAATTGAAGCGAGACTAGCGGAGAGTACTTTCCTTTGATTCGACCACCAGGCAAAATTTAAAACCATTGCATTTCGACTTTCATATACGATTAAATGTTTTTGATATGATTTGATTCCCCTAGGTATGAGCAGTCCTTTAAATAGTTGTGCTCCCAATTTGACTCTAAGGCTACGACAAGGACTCCAGCATGCAATTCCAATTTATATATGAGGTTGGTTATACTACGCGACTACAGCTTAGCGTTAGCAAAATTTGGTGTCAGAATTGGGATCATTTTGGTGTCTCCCATATAAATAACATTGATAGACATTCTGGCTACCTGTTCGTAAGTATGGTATTGCACTAACTCGTCGTTGATATCTCTCTCGTACAGTCGTGAAGCCCATCACGTGCAAAGTGAAAGTGATTGTGAACAGGTCTAATGAAGTTCGTGTCCCTAAGCTTCTGGTAGACTTTGTTCTCCAAGACGCGGCCACACAACTGTCCAGACAGCAATATCTGGGTATCATCGAGCTATCCGAGTCCATGCGGAGGATGACTATTAACAGGTACGAGGTGCATTTTTCACATGTGGAGGTTTGAACGTTAAAGAGGAATCTACAGTCCGACACCTTATCTCAGTCGGTAGCTTGTCTACACACTGAGCTAAGGGTCCCGGATTCAATTCCCGGCATGGCCGAAAATTTATCATTGATGAAAATATAGGGCTACACTTTCACATTGATAAATTAACGGCTGAGGATTGGAAGTTGTGCCCATCCTAGTCTTAAGCTACACTATAAGAAATATCAAGCCGATAGTTGAAATTATATGGCTTGAACAAAAAATTGACCTAGGTCACAGGCTGTAGAAAGTAGTGGATGTAAAATAAAGTAAAGAGGAATATACTCAACGCTCTATTGCACAACATGTGCTTACAAATAGACGCTTTGGTTCTAGTTTTGTAGGAATAAACGATTTTAAGATTTATACTAGCTATTAAAACATTTTTCATATGTTCATATCTGTGATCATGTAAAAATATGTGATGAATATATGTGATCATATATCTTGTGACCACTAACTCTAACTTTTAAAATATTTTATCAATAGCTATGAAATATTGCTATTAATAATGTAAAATGTTATCCATATTGACTGCAAAAAAAAGTGTTTTTTATTTTCTAAAGGTTTCTACCTAGCAAAATATAACCCTACAAATGTTTTATTTATTGATTTTATGTGTCATAAAGAGCTATATGATCACTTCAGTGGTCAAATAGCCCAAGACGGCAATCTTGTAATATATTTAACTGCCGATGATGGTGAAATCAGGTTTGAATACCTGTTGGGTGAACTAAGGCGGGTTTTTTCCTTACTGATACATAAGAGAATAACCCGGACGGGTAGTAAGACATGGTGTTATAAAAGCTATACATTTCTTACATATAACAATTCTTATTCTGAAAATTGACACCTGACACGGGAATCGAACCCGGGACCTTTGGCTTAGTAAGCCATTGCTCTAACCACTGAGATATCTAGGAACCGTCTTGTATTTAAGGTCATTCTTCACTCATATTTTAAGGCAGAGTCTTCTTCTTATAGCATTTCTCGTAAATAAACTGGTATAGTCCAACTGACAGAGCAAAAAAATGCTATATTATATTTTACATTCCTCTTCAATAATAGTAAGAACGTTTAAAATATTTTCTTCTTAATTAAATTTAAGATTTGTTATTAGTTTTTCTTAAGATTAACGTAATAGTGAATTTAATGTTAAAATGTTATGTTTATCAAAACTATAACTGGTATATATTTTAAGAAGGGCCACCTCGGTAAGCAAGAAACTGCCCCGCAGACGTTCAGTAAAAACGCAATATTTAATTCTACGACGCATTATTTTAAAATATGACTCATGCTGAAATAAATTCGAAAGATGACTGCTGGGATGTTTTCCCTTAACACTCCTATAGTTTGAGTATTATTAATAAAGTCAAATTTGTGAAAATATGACATTAGCTCATTTTCAACGACTTTCTAAGCAAATATGTGAAGATATGAGAGTAGGTTTGATGAAAAAGGAATCTTGATATAATATTTACAGTACCAATTAAATACAGTAATTTTTGACGGGTACATAGGAGAACATTTTAAGATATTTGACAGCTAGCAGCGAGCTTTCCTCTTTACCTTGAGTTAAGAAATGTTGTGGTTTTACATCCCCTCTTTCTTATAGACCTGACATAGTGTTGTTGTAGGTGAAGGACGAAAGGGAATATGAGTTTAAACAGAATAGAGAAGTCATGTAGTTCCATAAAACGGCACATAGCATTGTGGGGGCCTGACAGCGATTGATATTTTCTCGCCAACCGAGATATTAATAATAATAATAATAATAATAATAATAATAATAATAATAATAATAATATTAGCACCACGTCTTACTACCCGTTCGGGTTATACGCTTTAAGTACTAATTACGCTAATGGATTAGGAATTGGAAGGTTGAATTATAAGAAGTGAACTCGCATTTGCGTGGAAGGAGAGTGGAAAACCATTTAGGAAAAACCACTCCCAGTTCACCCGACCGAGATGCGAACCTCGATCTCCCCGTCCTCAGCAGTCGAGCTCAACACGACAAGCGCGTTAGCCAACTACGCCACCGAGGAGGGTAACCGAGATATTGATCGGCTACCGTTTAAATTTCAGACAATTTCGTCAGTTTCACCCAGAAGCACCTGTCACAAACAACGCACCTAAATGGTGGAAATACGCTTACAACTCTGTCCTGGAGCAAAGAGTGCGTCCACGCTCTTGGCAATACATGAAGAAACACAGGTGAACAGAAACTCATTAACATGCATGATGATTCTTGCTCCCAATTATGTTTGATATATCAATAAATTGAGCTGATATATCCACGCCAGTGCTGTCGTGGACAAAAGCGTCACTCGCGTCTATTTGGTTTGCCCTCGGGGTCCGAATTCTGGTTAGGTATTTTAAGGGTGATTTCATAAAAAGAAAAATCCACATTTTGTCCACGTTTGCTCTCTCTAAATTAAAAGTTCCTCATCAGTAATAAGTTAACGTTATAAGTACAAATGCATATCATCAGAACGGGATGCTAAACACTTTTAAGATGCGGGTAGAATTTTTTTTATAGTAAACGGAGTATAAACTTCCTCTACCATGAGAGGTAGCACGCTTACCTTACATGTTTCCATTATGGTATAGTTTATAAGATGGGGCCATAATATAATCAGTCAAGGTAAGACTGCAACCTTTCAGGACATGAGGAGTGTACATTTGTTTAACTTGTTTAAGTATATATTGTTTTTATTTTCAGGGAGTATTATCATAACTATAAAAATATCTACAAGAAAACTCTATTGAGC
The DNA here is from genome assembly GCA_039000515.1 of Timema cristinae. NCBI lineage: Eukaryota > Metazoa > Arthropoda > Insecta > Phasmatodea > Timematidae > Timema > Timema cristinae. Next base: position 6,940,995 of record JBCFYV010001001.1, on the reverse strand, counting down.
CCAAACGACACAGAGCTGAAGCTTGACATGCAACAACTTGAGGATCAGTTGGGTATAATAGACATCGTCATAGCGAGGGAGCACGCCAAGATTCAGGTGAGAACTGACGTAGTTTGACGTTCCACCCTTATAGAACAGAAGAAATAATCAACTTTAACTATTTAGTATGTCAAAAAAACACTTCATAGCGTCAGCCTGCAATCAAGTCAATTCGACCTAGTGGCCTTTGTATTCGCGAAGATATTGCCAACTACTGCTGATACATTGTGTCATGTGACTAGCACAACTAACCCTACGGTCGTTATCTATATGTCCTTACCGGATACGCTAGTTTTTCATTCAAGTATCTCCCCATTTATCCCGTTCCAGACCCACTGCTTAACAAAAAATTTATAAGCGCTGGGGATTAAACCACAGGACTTCTGGATCTATAGATGAGAACTCTCTCCACTTGGCCACAGATGTGATCACTTATTTTGTCAGCTTTGTAATATTTTAATTTGATATTCCAATGAGTTTTGTTATCCTAAAAATTAGTTAGTTTAAATTATTTTAAACTCATTGAAATCTATTTTAGGGCTACCTTTTCTCCAATTTATTGGTATACTAATGTTTATTTATTATCCTTATATATGTATTTTTTGTTATATATTACGTGGATATTAGAATTCTAAGATGAAGGGTGGATGTTCGATCGGCCCAGTTTAAAGTAGGCCTGTGGTTCAGTGATGGTATTATAATTGATTTTGTGATGTTTAATACATGTTATCGGCGGCGTGAGATCAGCGGGTTTGAGCTGTATTACCTGCCTAGGTGTTATCCATGGAGTAAGGCGGTTTCTTAAGACGTCTGGTTTGAGCGGTATTACCGACCTAAGTTAGGCGTTATCCGTGGGGTAAGACGGGGCTCCCTTACGTATATTGCAGCCTAGATCTATCTAGTACGAACCAAATAATGTCACTCGGTATGATCTCAACCTTCGTTTGTTTCAGTTGCGCCACGAAGCCGAGGATCACGTGGTCATACAGAGGAACTCCAGGCAATGGTGGGAGGTGTGGAACGAAGAGAAAGCAGTGGAGATACACGTACAAACCGACAAGGGAAAAGGACTTTGGGCTCTGCTATCCTCACCTGAGAAGAAGAAACTTTTCGAGACAATAGGCTTCGTGGAAGGATTACCCCGGCCTGAGAAACCCAAACAATACATAGGTACATATATATATATACACTCACTTTGCTCGTTGGAAGATCCGCCCCCAAGCCCCTAGTGAGGTTTCTTTGCAAGTGGATGTAATATAATTCAATTCCAAAGCCGTTTTTTGATAAGTCTTACCGCTTAGCCACAAGAAATCTCCAAATAAAGTTCCTCACCGACCTTAAAGTTGCTCCACCATTTAGAATTTTTTTCGGGGGTTACATTTTTTAAAACTTTTTGGAATGTTCGCGTCGGTTACAGGCTATAATTTTGCCAAATTTACAGTTTTCAGCTCATCTGGAAGTGGGTAAACATTATTGTCAGTGAGTGAGTTAGCCATGTGGCTTTATAGTAGTATAATACTTAATTATACCATTTCATTACGGGGTAGGCAAGAAACTGAATATATATCAAAAAATAACTCAATAATTAAATTATTTTCACTTACAAACACCTCTCTTAAACATAATCTAAAGTGCCTCAGAAAGTTTCTGATGATTATCTAACAGATGGCACTTTCCTATCCTTGCATACTCCCTTCACTTCAAACTCTAAATGTTTCACACAATCAATCGTATACAACATTTAGTCACGTAGATAATCAAGTAACTTTAGAAACTGCAGGCTACAGGGGAAAAAGGGTGGAACTCTAATTTCAACTAAAATTTAGTTAGTGCTGCCATCTGTTAGATAATCATCAGAAACTTTCTTAGGCACTTTAGATTATGTTTAAGAGAGGTGTTTGTCATATTTAGATATATTAATAAAAACTTATTGTTAGATTCCTTATGAGGTTTCAGATATAAAAGTTGAGGATCTGGAAAATTTGCAACGAAACTTTCCACCTTTTCTTCTTGTACCCTTCAAATGGTACGACAACATTTTACAAACTTTGTCATATAGTGTATTATATTTTGGAAACAATATTTTCAAAAATAGATTTTCAGTAAAATACACTTAAAAATGTTTACAACAAATAACCCGTAGTCAATATATTTGTATTTGTAATGTCCCCATATATCTATACATTTTAAATAAATACTTAAAGCCCATTTCAAAGATTTTTTTTTTTCAAAAATCTCTAGTTAATCACATAAAAAAATGTTCCAAGATCTAGCTACAAAACATCTAGAAAACAAGTTAACAAAATTTATTAACATATTTTGGATCTGTGGCCAGTGACAAATATACATAATTTTAAAATTCCAATCTTTTGGGTTTGGAGTAACATTAAACGTAGAGACTCATCACAATATCGAGGCTGAAAATTTTCACCATTACATTGCTTTATTTTTATATTAGAAAGTTAAAATTAATCGTGTTAAAATTTAGGAAATATTTAACGTGGATTTAAAACTATTATTCCCTGATTAAGAAAACGAAAAATCATTTAGACATGTTTTTTTTTATGCAACCCGCCTCGGTGGCGTAGTTGGCTAACGCGCTTGTCGTGTTGAGCTCGACTGCTGAGGACGAGGAGATCGAGGTTCGAATCTCGGTCGGGTGAACTGGGGGTGATTTTTCCTAAATGGTTTTCCACTCTCCCTCCACGCAAATGCGGGTTCACTTCCTCTATTTCAACCTTCCAAATTCCTAATCCATTAGCGTAATTAATACTTAAAGCGTATAACCCGAACGGGTAGTAAGACGTGGTGCTATTTTTTTTTATGCATCTAGAAATTATGAGTCCTACAAGAAGTTTAGCGAAAAATCAAGAATTAAACTTTTTATATTTTGTTCTTAAGTAGTGAAACCGATATACTAACATAATTTTTATAGACAATACAGATTATTTATTATAGTAATAAAAAATAATCACATTTAATTGTGAAAGTTTTATAAATTTCACAGTGCAATTTTATAATCCACACTTTTTATATCTTGAAAGATATCAGTCTTACCTTGACTGATTAAACTTTGATCCTATCTTACAAGCCTCAATTAGTGTAACCAAGGTAAGGAGGGTATATCAGCTCATCACCAGTCAACCGGGTCCCACAGAACCACGCTCCTGTGATTTCAGAACACAAGTTCAACGTGACAGTCGCCAACTGCTCCGTGAGTTTGGTCAGCCACCAGCACGAGGTCCTAGTCATCACCCTCACTCAGTTCCTCACCAGTCTTGAAACAAGACCCTCGGCCCAGGCCTTCAAGATGTCCACCAGGGCTGAGAGTTTCGTCGTCGAGGGAACCAACCTCGAGTACGACCTCATCCCTATTGTGACGGCAGACAACGTCCTCACAGGTGACCACTTACATGGGCGTAGGAAGGTAGCATGGATGGGGATTCCTTGATCCATCCTCTTCTTACATTTCTCATCTCCTCCCTTCTCCCTCCACCCCCTTCTTTTACCCTTCAGCTCTCTTGCCACAACCCTCTTACCCCCATAATTCCCCCCCCCTTATTTAAACCTCTCCTTTCCCAACCTTACCTCATATTTTTACCCCACAACTACTTTTCATCTCTCCTTTTCCGCCCTTACCTCATATTCCTACTCTACCAATACTTTAATCCTCCCTCCCACCCTTATCTCATATTCCTACTGTACCAATACTTTTAATCTCTCCTCCACCCTTATCTCATATTCCTACTGTACCACTACTTTTCATCTCTCCCCTCCCACCCTTATCTCATATTCCTACTGTACCAAACTTTTAATCTCTCCCCTCCACCCTTATCTCATATTCCTACTGTACCACTACTTTTCATCTCTCCCCTCCCACCCTTACCTCATATTCCTACTCCACCACTATTTTTCATCTCTCCCCTCCCACCCTTACCTCATATTCCTACTCCACCACTACTTTTCATCTCTCCTTTTCCACCCTTACCTCATATTCCTACTCCCCGCTACTTTTCATCTCTCCTTTTCCACCCTTACCTCATATTCCTACTCCCCCACTACTTTCATCTCTCCCCTCCACTCTTATCTCATATTCTACTGTACACTACTTTTCATCTCTCCCTCCCACCCTTACCTCATATCCTACTCCACCACTATTTTTCATCTCTCCCTCCCACCCTTACCTCATATTCCCACTCCACCACTACTTTCATCTCTCCTTTCCACCCTTACCTCATATTCCTACTCCACCGTACTTTCATCTCTCACTTTCACCCTTACCTCAATTCTACTCCCCACTACTTTCATCTCTCCCCTCCCACTCTTACTTCATCTTCCTACCTCCCCCCCCCCACTACCTTTTCCCTCCACCTTTTATCTTATCCCTACCATCATTTATCCCTACCTTCACTTTCCCCTACCCTCCTTCCACTTTCCTTAACCCAGCCAATTCCTTTTCACTCACCCCCTTTCCTCCCCACTACTCCCACTACACCTTACCTACCCCCTTTATTATCCTCCCCTCTTTTCCACTAAAAAATTATGATATCCCATAATGGTGTTGGCCCTCGTGTAAATTCATGAATAAGGAATTATGTTTTTAAAATTATACTTTTCATTTTATGTACCACCATCCAAATATAATATTAATTATTTTAATATTTACCTACAATATGTATTCTTTTAAACCTCATATTTGTTAAACCAGCTTTTTCAACATTTCTATAGCAAGATTGTTTCTGGTACATCCAGTTTGGTATCGTAGAAAAAGGATGTTTCTTGGGAGGAAATGAGCTAGTGGGTCTGAGAAAAAGGAGACAAATGTTTATGTACTAACCACGTTTCATACTTAGGGAATTCTCGGTTATTTTGCTAAACGATTTGCATATTAGCTTGACACACTTCAAGCACTCTAAACATTATCAAACTTCAGAGGCCAGCATACATTAGTTCAATCTGCGAGGCCTTATGCTGATAACACTCACCCTCTTCCACTGACGAATGTCTCACTCTACTATTTGCGCCTGGATTGCATTGACTTGAATTTAAAAATTACCTTTTTCTTGTTTCCTATTATAGATACACTTATGTTTCCACGGATTTTTTATGATCTACTTCCTGACATGAAGATGCCTACTGGTAATTTTCGGGAATAAACTAAATACGGCTATTTTTTTTTAAATGTTTACAGAAACAACTACTTTAAGAAGACAAAAATAAAAAATTGGTAATTAGTAGAGCTATTTTAAGAATTATTACATTCACATAGGAAATCCTATCTTGACTGCTGCTAAGTTAAAGGTAGGCTACGTCCTTAACTGTCGTTAGATCGTTGTTTAAGACTATAAACACCTTCACGCACAAACATGCACACACACACACACACACACACATGTACATTAATATATATGTATATATATTTATTGTTATTTAAAGTTATATTGACTTTTTAGGTCAACTTATCTGACATTTACAAAAGCAAATAAAATTATGTTCATATATTCATACGTCAGCTCATGTGATCTGGAACTGACACTTTTGTTCAATAAAATTAATACATATATAATAAGGTTTTTCTACACCACGTCTTAGTACTCAAAAGGTAGATTTTTAAAGGAAATGAACAGGCATTTAGAGGGCGAGGGGAAAAACATAATAAAAACCATCGTATGTATACTCTATAACCAACCGGGATTTGAACCCCGATCTCCCACGCTTATTACTTCGCGACAAACTGAATTACACTAGCTATATAGTAAAAGGTTTTCATTTTAACTTTCTTCTTTTTTTTTAATATCCTTTTTGCCAGAATCTTAATAGACAAATTTGGTTTATTCCTCAGGCAATACCTCGTCTAATTTTCTTGCGCTTGATTTTGAGAAGAATCCTTCGAACGTTGACGCAGATTTTGGTCTAGCCTTCAGCTTAGAATCGATGGAAGTTGTATATCACGAGGTAAGTATATGTTATCAGCATTTGTTTAAATCTTAATATTAAAGACTTATTTGACTTTTGTCGTGCTTTTTGTTTTACTTTCTCGTGAACCCCACAAATAAAGAAAATATTGGGAAGAAAAAAAAAGATATTTTAATGGATATTGACGTTTCATGACCCCCTGAATCCAAAATGGGTTTATTTTATTTAATTTTAAAATGTGTATAACATGAACAGGTTGTAAGACGCGGTGATATATATATATGTGTATATGTATATGTATATATATAGGTATATGTATATATATATATACATATACATTACAGGAATGGGACCTTTAAGTCCTTGAACCCTCAAATCCTTTTAATCTTTAAGGATATTAGAGATTTGAGGACTCGAGAAAATATCGTAATTGAGACTCAAATCCTTGATTTATTTTATTTCAATTTTTCAATTGGAATTTGTTTTAAAGCTTTAATACTGCATATTGGTTGGCTCAGCCCCGACATCATTATCGAACAAGCTTTACAACCAGACCTCATACCTTTAGTTTAACATTTAACTGAATGTATGAATGCGGTCTATGAGGTTTTTTTTAAAATCATGTAGCTACTATATTTTTTTTAATACTCCACCATATTTCTATTTCCTCTGATGTTCATAGTTTTTTCCAATATTTGGATACGGATTCAAGACTCGAATTCGTAAAATCAGTAGTGGTATCTGACTATAATATCTTTAAAAAATATAAATTTTCCAAGCTATAGACAAATATATATTATTTTAAATAGATCTTTAAGAAATGTAGCTTCACCAAACAAATAATATAATTCTGTAACAGTGTATATTATTTCATGTCTTCTCTTTGGGAAAATGCTATGTTACTTTTTTCCTAATTATGTTTCAATAACAAGGTGTATTATTTTGTTTCACATATATTACAAGCTATAGATAAAGGTATGATAAAGTCTGTGTGATGCACATCACCATCTATTTTTCTTCGTTATATTATTTCTCTTGGTTAACTTCATGCTAGATTAACTCCACTGAGATTGACAGAACGGACCCTCCTGCTTTATGGCTGAGGGTTTATAGGAAGCTAACTTAGCGTTGGTTAATATTCATTTATATCACATAATCATTATTGATTCATCCTAAGCTGGGACCTGATGTAAACAAAGCCACGTGATAGTCTATGCTCTAATTTGCTACTGGACGGACTTTCACTGGTATCCTTTCACTAAATAGTCCTTTCTATATTTTGTATTAAGCTTTTTTTTTTAAATAATATAAAAAAATATTACAACTAAAACTATCCCTTCATGTGATTTAGAAATTATACTTTAAGCTTTGCTAGCGCTATTCGAATATCAACAAACTTCTGACTCGGCGTTGAGGAACCCCGTGGTACAGTCCTTATCACATGTTAACGTCAACTCAGAAACGGTCAGTCGACAGTTCATCTCGGCAGTGTTAAAGTGATGTGGTTGTGAGTCCTTTGTATTTATGGCGTTTTCCGAGTCTGGCCTGAGTTTTGTTAAACATAAGACATGACATTTAAAAGTTTAAAAAAATACAAACTTTTGTAAGCTACTTTGCTATGATACTGAATAAATATTGCTGCACCTATTTAAAATAGTGCGCTAGTTTTCCACCTATCATGTAGGTCCTTCGCGTAGTGATATGGAAATATTTGTTTTCTTCAGGTCTCAGGCTAGGATTAATCAATAACAATAGTAAATCATGTATTACTATGGTGGCTTTTTTTTTTCTTAGAAAAAGGAAGACAAAAGAAATTAAACTATATAACTATACGTATAAAAGAGGAGAAATATAGTAAAAAGAGGAAATAAAATAGAGGAAGACAGAAAAAGATTGTCTAAGGTGTCAGACTGGTGTTCGAATCTCGGTTGAATATAGTTTGGTTGGTTTTACACACTCCCTCTACGAAAACGGTGGCACACTACATATTAATTGACATTTCCTCGTGTCTAAGATAACCCATGTCACACTTTGTGTTCCCATATAATTTTTTATCTGTTCAAAAGAGGTATATGTTACACAATCACACACCCCTAGATAAAAATCTCATCTCGGTAATTATTTTGACCCAGATTGGTATTGTTCATTTTTAGGGTGTGTAGGTTACGCAACCCTCCATAAAATATCTCATGTTGGGGTTTGTGTCTTTTTATTGAGAGTCTGCTCCATTGGTTCGAACCTCGGTGTGGAAAAGTGTGCCCCAATTGATCGAATGCCTGGGGAAGATTCTGGTGTGGGTTTTATTAGGGGGTGGTGCCCATTGTTTTGAATCCCTGGGAAGATGTTGGTTTATTGTTGTTTCGTATCAGCCCCTGTTGTCTAGAGCGTGTCAAAGCTCCTCTCGTCTTGGAAGTTGAGAGCTAAGTGGAGACCAGGTCAGTCCACCTCTTTTCATCCCTTTACTTTTCCATGGCACAGGGAAGCTCCCCCCTCCACCTCCAAAGTTCACCCCATGACGCACATTTCTTAACTGATGTTAATAACACCCCCATCCCCTCCAACTTTATCACTCCTGGGGGGCTGGTTCCGTTGAATGTACGCTGTACAAATACCTTCAGTTCACCGTGACAAATATATTCTACTAGCCGAATGCCCACTCTTCCCCTCGGGATATTGTGTTATTATTTATTTTTGAATGAAAATGAAGAATTTTTGTTTGAAGCTTAATGACATGTTTCTTAGCTCTACCCGAGAAACACCGCGAGGAGGTGACCATGTATCGTTTCTCATGGGTAGCTTTATTTTTGGCAGGCCCCCTTGCCTACTGCCTGGGGCGTTATCAGCTGAGTGTGGCTCGATAGGTATCCCTCCTTCCCAACACTCTCCACCACCACACACCACCCTTGGCCGGGCCCTCTCACTCATACAGACACTACAAACACCACAAAATTCAGCAAAATATAAACTACAGGCTTCTACCGTTTCTTGAAGTTGCATATTAAAACGTAATTACATATTTTAATTAATTTTTTGTACTCATTTTTTCCACCCCTTAGAAGCATCTACGGGGCTAAAAATATTTGCTATATTATTTAAAGGCATTATTGGAAAAACTTATCGAATTATTAACCTTTAAACGATTAAAAAATAGTTTATAAAGCAATTTTGTTGATTAGGTTAGGTACCCCGATTTCACCCACTTTATCACAAAACATCAGAATGAAACATCTTTACTTTTCCTAATTAGCTTATAAGGAATAGCTGTGCTAAATTTAAGCCCTCTACCTTCGTGGGAAGTGTGATAATTAGTGATGAGTAAGTGAGTGAGTGAGTGAGTCAGTCAGTCAGTCAGTCAGTCAGGGCTTTCGCTTTTATATAAAGAGAGATTTTTATATGGCGTATGCATAGTCCCTTCTATAACCTAAAATACCCCATCTACATGACTAAGGCTCACTCCAAATAAGGTAATTTTGTATCACACGTGCATTACCCTCGGAAACTAAAATGTTGCTATTTAAATAAAAATATCCCATCTTCGTGACTAAGGTTCGCACCAAATAAGATATTTCCTCAAATTAAATTTTTGTATTAAGCGTGCATTGCCCTCGGAAAATGTCACCAAATGAAAACATCATAAATATATGACACAAGTGTTCGCCAAATAAGATTGTTTTTCAAATTCTAATTTATTTATAGAGTGAAACATAAAATGAATACACCCCATCTTTTTTGACCAAGGCTCGAGCCAAATAAGGTAGTTCCGGTATTTTTTTATTGATCGTGTCATCAAATTTTATATGGAAACAGTCAAAGAGACAAACATCGCCTATTTAACCTTTGGGAGGTCTTAATAAAGATCTATTGAGTTAGTAATAGCACTTACTACCCGTCCGTGTTATTTAAAATACCAGCCACATTGTTTTCAGTAATGGTTAATTTGTGAAACCCCTGTGGGCATGGATTGAATAATTTTGGTAGTGTTTGGTGGTGTAAACCATTTGGACTCACAGCCCCACCGCAAAATGTACATATAGTTTTTTAAATTGGGTGGAAAGAATTAAAAAACATTATCTAAACTATGTGAAAACACCTTGGTACATGGGATACGAATCCACGCCTTCCACTATTTAAAAGTATTTGATATAAATATACATATCATATATATTAATATAAATGATTTATTATAAGATGAATATATAAATAGTCATAATAATTATTGATAATAATTCTTTTACTAATGCATCTTACTATAGTTATAAGCATATGATAATTAATTTAATGGGGCTAGGGAGGAGGGAGGAGGAACGAGGCATTTAGAGGTAATCTACTAGCATTCGCGTGGAAGCTGATTCAAACCAGTTTCTAAGGTGGACAATGGATTCAGTATAAACCTGTCTCTTCCCTCACTGATGATTCACTCATTAAATAAACCATTATTACAGTAGCCTCATGGCTTCTTTGGTGCTGACTGACAGCTCACAGCTGACTTCTGACAGTCAACATTTAGATATATACCTAAATGTTGACTGTCAGAAGTGACTGCTGCTAAACACATGTTTTTGCAGATCATATGGTTCGGTGTAGGGATACATAATTTGGTCTGGTAACTTTTAAAAGCTATCAGTTGTCAGCTGTGAGCTGTCAGTCAGCACCAAAGAAGCCATGCTGCTACTGTAGTCAAGGCGAATCCTACATCGATCTTTCACAGACCATGCTGTATCTCAAGGATAAAATAATGAAACCCAACAATGGCACTTTCGCTGATGCAGATCAAATAGATTCCGTCAGCCAACAACTTGTTGCACTCGCTATTCACACAGGTGGACGTGTTTTTAAACAAAAAACTGGTCTCGCCAGTCAGCAACACTTATGCGTACATATCATACATTGAGACGTTTCTCAATTACAATAGCCAGTCAATACACATCTGACCTGCAGCGTGGGTGTGCAGCCACCCCCAATAAGTTTGAAGGGATTGGCAATACCAACAAGGGGTTTGAGACTCATCGAAGTTGCGCTAAAAAAAGTAAGATGATGGATATTTTGATATATTTACACGGTGAGGGTTTAACCAAGATAAATACCTTTTGAACAATACCGAACTCAGAGTCAAGTTGTTCCGTTCCACAGATGCGTTCTATCTCATAGTTGCCACTGAAATCTCACAATTTAAAGTCCAGATCATTGGAGTCAAGTCTTTTAGTGTGACGTGTCGGAGTAGCACCATCTATCTTATTGGCCCATGCCAAAGCATTAAACGTCAGTCCCGCAAAGTATTACATAGCCCGAGCCAAAGTAAAAATCCTCACCATTCTTTTGGCGTGCAAGGGAAATCACTGGAAAACGTATTCACGGGGCATCTACCTAAACGATGCATCGCGGGGTTCATACCCAACGGAGAATCCACCAAAAACCCCTTCAATTTCCAGAAGTATTGCATGCACATTTCTCTCTGTACTTGGACAGCAAGCAAGTACCGTCAAAATCTTTGAAGTCCGATATCACCAATGGTAACTACTTCATGCCCTACCACACGCTGTTTTCTAGAACAGGCATCCATTTCATGAACGAAGGTAGCGATATCACACGAGAATCCTACCCTTAAGGATATAATTGCATGGCCTTTTACCTCACACCAAATCTGTCCTCTCATTTGCATTGCATTGCATTGGAATTTGACGCGACATGGATATCTGAGCTTCAAAGTAAGCTTCACCAAAGACTCACCAAAACCGTCAACTGTATCGTGTACGGTAGTTTTAGCAATATCATCACCATAGGTAAAGACAGAAATGTGGAGGCTGATTTTGGTAGTTAATATACTCGAAGCCCCACCACATTTCCTCGTAATTTATATTATGGGCGTCATTTTGTATTTACAGAGCTACATCGATGATGACAGTAAGTTTATTGTCAAGGAACCAAGTGTTTTATCAGTATGTGGCATATTACATCACCATTGGGTGATCAAAACCCTTTGCGCCTATGAGGAACTTTCCTCTGTGGATAAAAAACAAGCCAACTATATCGTCAACACGCTGCACGGCATTACCTGGGATAGTGGTGATGTAGATTACCTTCTCGAATCCCTAATCTCCCATGCTACACTGTGTATAGAAAAAGTGTACGTCAAGGAAGCAGAAAATAAAAAGATTTATAGTCAAATACACGCTCACCCAGATCGTTTATCTGTACGACAGAGGATGTGTGTCTTTTAAAATCTTCAAATTGGGTCACACCACATGCATCGCACACATGAAATTTCTTTTCAGCCGCCATAGTGTTGGGACTTGGAGACTGGCTGTTTGAAGATGGACACCCACACCCACTGAAAACAAGCCTGTGCTTCCGTTCTGTACGTTTGGGTGTTTTCCCCGCTGATCAACTGTCAACAAGAATGGCACAGCCCATAGCCCTCATCATCAACACTGATTCACACACCAAGCCTGGGGTGCATTAGATCATCATATTTTTCAACAAGAGTGGCGTGGGATAATACCTTGATAATTTGGTTTATTCCCCGAGTGTACATTCCCATTTGGCATTTTTACGTAAACACATTTCCCGTTTGTCTCATAGCATGGTACAGCTTCAAGGCATAGCATCAGACATTTGCAGCCTTTATTGTCTCGTGTATTTTCCTTGCCACTCCCAGAACATTCCGATGAAGACCTTCCTGACCCTATTATCCCCCACCAATCATGCAAACAACTACGGGAAGATGTTGAAATATTACAACGCAATTTTCAAGAAGTCGGTGTCCTGCCACCTCTCAAGAGGCTGCGTCTATCAGTGTGTGCCCCTTTTTGCACCAGCGCGTATAAAAAGGTGTCCCTACGTCACACCAATCGTAATCCCGACAGTTGTAAAAGCGATCACACGCCATGGAAAGCCAACAAGTGCCCGAATACGTTTGCACTGAAAAGCAAAGCCGGTGAAACTACTAGCCATAACCAATGTTTTCAACACACTGTTTCCACTTGAAGAGGTCGACACTAAACGAGTCATCGTTGGAATGAGTGTCAATAATAGTTTTAAGCCCTTTTTCCCGCTAAAAAAAACATGTGAAGATTACTGAGCATTATCCAACCATACAGAGTAGTAAGAACTGGGCAACCAGAAGTAGGTCATATCAAAGTTTTTAAACAACAAACAGCCTGTTCAGAATATAAGCTCAATTAAACATAAAATCTCTCTAAGACGCATGTGTGGGGACCATACGGTCATCATAAGTGAGAAACACGCACCGTACTCAAATGGGTCACCTATCTTGCACCAAGCTGGTCATGTCTCTGCGAGGTGTGGGACCTCATCGACGTTGCCGTTGACCGAAGGGATTTGTGGTCAACCCCGTCGACAGATATTGCAACGATTGTTCGACATAATTGTCGTGGATCTGTGCGATACGCTAACAAGAGACCGCGATGTCTTTGATCTCGAGCAGCCTACGGTAGAACCTTAACTCAAAATCCTGGATCTATTCAATGCTACCTACTATACATATCAAGTCATCAGTTTGGACTTTTACAGTCATGTTGGATTGTGAACTAAAAACTCTTTTACTAATATATCTAAGGTACATTGTGGAAAAACGTATGAACATATATATGCGGTATTTATGTACAAATTAAAAATATATTTATGTGTGTGTGTGTGTGTGTCTATCATAGCGTGTTTTATTCACGCTAAACTCACTTTCTTTCTGTCCAACACCTATGGCCTATTTCTGTCTCGTCATGTATGGCCACAAACCCTGCGCTAGGTATAAGCCATCACTCTTGGTCTATTCATGTCTCGACTTATGCCACGAGCCTGGCCTAGGTATAAATTCCTAAATTAATAGGGCTGTGAGATCACTCTTGATCTATTCCTATTTCAACGTGTTGAGCAGAAAAACTGGTACCAGTACAGGTTATCACCCTTGGTCTATTCCTGTATTGAGATGTCAAGCCGTCAATCTAGCTCCATGTTTAGCCTATTAATAGATTCTTACGTCATCAGGTTTGAGGCATTCTGGGTAGGGGGATCGACAGATTTCTCTCAATCTATGTGTAACTTACATCGAAGAGAGGATCCAGGCACGCTCTCCAGGGGCAAGGCCATCAACCGATGAATTGGGACAGCGACAAATTTGAAAGAACTAACCCAAACTCCCGGGGATTCAAGCCAATACCCATAAAAATATAAATAAAATCACACCAGCGTCCTTCCAGGTATTCGAACCAATGAGCCACACTCTTCTATAAAAAATTACAAAAAAGTTTGGTGGTCTAAAGGAGCGTTTGCTCTACTCATCAAATTTATCTTATAGCTATATAAATAATGAAAGGCAATCTAAATTAGAAAACAAGCTTTAAATATACACATAATCTATTATATATTCATATAAAAATTTATTCTTCATTAAAATGTACAATTCTAAAACTATTTGCTGTCAGCGCATTCCTAGAACAACTTGTAAATATATTACGAGTATGTGTATCGGAAGATTGGAGACTCGTGGGCTCACTCGACTTTGACCCGAAAATCTCAAATACATTCTTTATTATATTCGCTCAACCAGTGGCGCTCGTAGCTAAAATTAGTGGGGTTGCTGTTCCAGAAAATGTTTAGCCTTTGTTTTAAAATTGTGTAAAAGGAAACAAACATGTACAAAAAAAAATATTCAGGAACTAGATAAAATCTTAACAAAAAAAAAACCATTTTTTACTTACTTTAACTTAAATTGTTACAGTTCAAGCTTGATCTATTCATTTAAAAATAAAATACATTTTTCTTTTTTAATTTGTTCAAAAAGTTCAATACTTTTCTCCTTGATTTCTGGACGACAATTGAGGAAATTTTTCTCCATTAAAAGTACTGCAAGCGCATTTAGTTTTTCTGTTAAATAAAATAACCGAAAAAAAATTAATCAAATTGAATAGCTGGAAGCAGAATAATAATTAACTCTACACTCTTCTACACTTTATCACATTCAAGAATATGGTACACGGTTTTAAAGAACAACACACGCTGAGTAAAAAAAACTTCCTTCCACCATCACGCCAGAGTCGGCACTGCGAGAGAAACAGTGCTCTTTCTCTCTCTACCTGGAAGTCTCGCCTTCCTCCCCACCTACCTCCGACGTGCGCTTGCGCACAACAGTCAATCACCACGTCACTGGCACTGTGAAGCGCACAGTTCCATACAAAGATTTTTGTATCTTTTTCATAAACTGAGGGATGGATACTAAAGTACTGACATTAACTTAAGGAATATATATTATACTACAAAAATAAATAAAGAATTAAAGAAAAAAGGAATAATTATATTAATTTTATGCGATAATATCAAGTGGAAATAGGGGGCGCTGCAGTTCCGCAGTGCCTATACACGAGCCGCCACTGGTCTAACATCTAAGGATGAGGAAGATTGAATTTAGAAAAATGTACCCTAATTTTCGTGGAATACCATTTAAGAAAATCTGCCCTTTAGTACATTTGACCTGGATTCGAACCCCATCTCCCTGTCCTCAGCAGATAAGTCTATTGCGAAAGTGACGCCTTAGAGTATACCATACTACCGAATCAGGTGATAGATTGTTGCCATCCCTAATGACCACTATTGTATTGTTTTTTCCAGCACGCCATCTCCGAGATCATCACGTTCTTCCAGACGAGGTCCGTCTCGCTGCAGGACGTGGTGGAATGGTCCAAACAACATCTGATGAAAGCATCGGAAGTAGCCAGAGGACTGGTTGAGCACACCATCGTCCGGAACACCACCACGCACTTCACCATGGACCTCAAAGGGCCCTACTTTGTTATACCCGAACTGGGATCTGTACAGAAGTAAGTTCTACCATGACCCCGCTTCGTTGGGTAAAATTGTCTAACGCGTCACTCTCTCAATAGACCGGGACTTCTAATGACTGGGAGATCGGGGTTCGAAACATGGTCGGGTGTGCTGAGGGTGGTTTTTCCAAGCTTTCTACTAAAATACAGCTTACACCTCTTCTTAATACTCGTAAAGCATTTGACTTAATGTTTATCTAGGAGAAATGTTTTAATTATTATGGCTAAAAACTAATAAAAATACTGGTCTTAATTCACGTTCTCTTCCATCCCCACTTAAACTGGAGTAAATAACCCCTTCCCTCACTTCCTTTTATTTATCTTTAGTACCATGTCCTACTACCTGTTCAGGGTACACACATCTAACTATGCTAATGAACTACGGATGTGAAAGGTTGAATTTAGAACAAGTGTACCCACATTTGCGTGGAGAACCAGAGAGGAAAACCTTTTAGTAAAAACCACCTAGTTCAAGTGACCGTAATTCAAACCCCGATCTCTGCTGGTCATCGGCAGGCTTTTGAAAGAGTGATTCCTCAGACCATGTGGTCACCAATTTGAATGCACCTTATTACGAGCTCGTACCATATTGTCCGCAAGACATCAACATAAGATCAACCGGGTACCGTTTTTTGTGAAGTTAATACTAGTGTGTGCCCCTGCCACCAGGGGAGGGAGCGTGATGGTCGTGGATCTTGGTCGAGTGGTCGTCTCTAGCGACATCCAACCAAGTAACGCGGTCTTGGAAGACGCCACTCAAATGGAGTTGGAGGAAAGACTTTACGATAGGCTTCACCTCGACTGCTCGGATCTGCAGCTCATCTTCTGTGATTCAGGTAGGTGTGAGTTTCATATTGACTTCTTGAATCATCAGCTAACCATCTGTGATTCAGGTAGATGTGGGTTTCATATTAACTTCTTGGATCATCAGCTACCCATCTGTGATTCAGGTAGGTGTGGTTTCATATTGACTGCTTGGATCATCAGCTAACCATCTGTGATTCAGGTAGATGTGGGTATCATATTAACTGCTTGGATCATCAGCTCATATTCTGTGATTCAGCTAGATGTGGGTTTCATATTAACTCCTTGGATCTGCAGCTCATATTCTGTGATTCAGGTAGGTTTGGGTTTCATATTAACTCCTTGGATCTGCAGCTCATATTCTGTGATTCAGGTAGGTTTGGGTTTCATATTAACTCCTTGGATCTGCAGCTCATATTCTGTGATTCAGGTAGGTGTGGATTTCATATTAACTTATTGGATCATCAGCTCATATTCTGTGATTCAGGTAGATGTGGGTTTCATATTAACTGCTTGGATCATCAGCTCATATTCTGTGATTCAGGTAGATGTGGATATCATATTAACTGCTTGGATCATCAGCTCATATCTGTGATTCAGGTAGGTGTGGATTTCATATTAACTTATTGGATCATCAGCTCATATTCTGTAATTCAGGTAGTTGTGGGTTTCATATTAACTGCTTGGATCATCAGCTCATATTCTGTGATTCAGGTAGGTGTGGGTTTCATATTAACTGCTTGGATCATCAGCTCATATTCTGTGATTCAGGTAGTGTGGATTTCATATTAACTGCTTGGATCATCAGCTCATATTCTGTGATTCAGGTAGGTGTGGGTTTCATATTAACTGCTTGGATCATCAGCTCATATTCTGTGATTCAGGTAGGTATGGATTTCATATTAACTGCTTAGATCATCAGCTCATATTCTGTGATTCAGGTAGGTGTGGGTTTCATATTAACTCCTTGGATCTGCAGCTCATATTCTGTGATTCAGGTAGGTGTGGATTTCATATTAACTGCTTGGATAATCACTCATATTCTGTGATTCAGGTAGATGTGGGTATCATATTAACTCCTTGGATCATCAGCTCATATCTGTGATTCAGGTAGGTGTGGGTTTCATATTAACTTCTTGAATCATCAGCTAACCATCTGTGATTCAGGTAGATGTGGTTTCATATTAACTGCTTGGATCATCAGCTCATATTCTGTTATTCAGGTAGATGTGGGTTTCATATTAACTGCTTGGATCATCAGCTCATATTCTGTGATTCAGGTAGGTGTGGGTTTCATATTAACTTCTTGGATCATCAGCTCATATTCTGTGATTCAGGTAGGTGTGGGTTTCATATTAACTTCTTGGATCATCAGCTAACCATCTGTGATTCAGGTAGATGTGGGTTTCATATTAACTTCTTGGATCATCAGCTAACCATCTGTGATTCAGGTAGGTGTGGGTTTCATATTGACTGCTTGGATCATCAGCTAACCATCTGTGATTCAGGTAGGTGTGGGCTTCATATTAACTTCTTGGATCATCAGCTAATAATCTGTGATTCAGGTAGGAGTAGGTTTCATATTAACTCTTGGATCTGCAGCTCATCATCTGTGATTCGAATAAGTGTATTCTGTGTTTAGCTTTCATTTAAAAAAATTGTTGACAATTTGTTTTGTAGAAATTCGGGATTCATTGTCGAACAAAGTCATTCCACGTTTTAAACATAGAGATTAGTGACACGAATATTCGATATAATTTAAGTTGTATGGTCCCAATCTTTGTTCAAATAATATCGTTTATAAATAGTGTAATATTTCAGGTGAGGAATGGCGGGAAGTGCGTAAACAACAAGATTCCGATCACCATCTTGTTCCTAAGATCCGGTGCCAAGTGGTGTTTTCCAACAGCATCAAACCCGATTACAGACAGATGCCCAAGTGAGTGGAATTTCTTGATTACTATAAGTGTTTAATACATCTCAAGCCATACAGGGATATTGCCCGGTTAAATCTGTCTGGGTTATTTTCATGAGCAAGTTGTTACACCACCGATTCATATCACTATGAAAACATTGGTTTATTGAACAAATTTAGACGTTTCGGTATTTCCATGTTATTTAATGGTCGCCGCACCTTTTAATATGCTCAGGTATCATGTAGATATATATTCTGCCTAGTAGTTATTTTATGGTAAACACATATCACATTTATTGTTTTGAATTTATTTACTAACAAAATTTCTACTTTATCATATAATAGCAATACTAATAATAATAAAGCTAGCCCCACTCCTTACAGATGAAAAGCTTATCACAGCTCTGCACTCTTTGACTGTTAAAGCCCAATGTCCTTCATGGGATAGTAAATTTCCCATATGTATCTATATATTTATCATTTGATATGTCACAAGATACATTTCTAGCGCTACGATAATTATAAAGATATATCGGCTATTTCCAATATATTTATTTATTTGAAGTATTTAACGTGCACATTTTTAATCACACGAGAATTTCTGTATGTGACCATGTAGGGATATTTTTTAAATCTATTACAAAACATATGATTTCTTGTTTCAATGCTATTTATTAAAATTCGTCTAAAACAACGTAAAATGCATTAACATGAAAAATCTTTATTTACTTGCCACTAATCACAGGTATACCCTGATTTTTAGTAAGAAGTCCATTCTGTAAAGTCTTTTTATCAAACCAATATACCCAAATCTTAGTATACATTAGGTTTCTGGTAAGAAATAAGGCCTTTCAGAACGAATTTTCTACCAAAATAATAGTACAGGCAACGTTGTTAATTATACATTATATGTTACATTTCACAGACACAAGCTGAACGTCTCTCTATCCAGTCTGAAGTTGAACTTGTCCGACCGTAAGATCGGTATGGTCCTCGACTTCTTGGACAATCTACCGCTGCCCTCGACCAACACGGTCCGCGTGTGTGACGCCGAGATCCTGTCGGAACAGTTGCCCAACCTGGCGGCGGACCTAATCATACCTGAACTCACCAAGAAACATCTGATGCAGGTCAAGCAGAGCCTCGTCATTGTCGAGCTTGAGAGGGACAACAGGACAACTTCGAACTTTAACAAGACGGGGGCGAAAATGGCGATGCTCGAGGTGGAAAAGTGAGTATTTGCTCCCCTTTAGCGGGAACAGAAACATGGCGGGCATAAAAAAATTGTGGTAAATAAACATGACGGACATAAACATGGTGTCAATGCAAGATGGCGTCCAGAAAATATGGCGCCAGAAACATGGCTGCAAGGAAATATAGCAACCATAAACATGGCGGCCAGAAAACATGGCACCGAGAACATGGTAGCCAGATAAACAGGGCTAGGAAACGGCTGAAGGAAATATGGCGGCCAGAGAACATGAGCATAAACAGGGCTAGAGAAACATGGGCAGGAATATGCCGCAGAGGAACATGGTAGCCAGATAAATGGGCTAGAGAAACATGGCTGCAAGAGATATGCCGGCCAGAAAACATGGTACCAATAACAGGGTAGAGAAATGGCTGCAAGGGTTGCGCAGAGAACATGGTAGCCAGATAAACATGGGGCTAGAGAAACATGGCTGCAAGGAAATATGGGGCCAGAGGAACATGGTACCCAGTAACATGGGGGTAGAAACATGCTGAAGGAATTGCGCCAAGACATGTAGCAGATAAACATGGCTAGAGAAACATGCTCAAGGAGATATTGTGGCCACAAAACAGCGGCAAGAGATAAAGGCGTCCAGAGGAATATGGTAGCCAGATAAACATAGCCACAAGGAAATATGGCGGTCACAAAACATGGCGACAAGAGAACATAATGGTCATAAAACATGGTAGCTTAGAATCATAGTCTGCCAAGAGAGATTCTACTTAATTTATAATTTGCTTATAGGAGTACTTATAAACCAGAGTGGTAAAATCTCAATACACTAAGAGTTTAATATTTAAAAATAAGTTGATGAAAACCATTTTACCTGGTCGTAATAGTTAGTGTTTTCAACGTAGAAATAATCTTAAGATATATTTTATTTGTTGCTATGTGACAAGATAGTTTGCAATATATATTAGCTATAATTAATAACATATTTATTTATCATGTTTTGTTTTATTTGTTCATTTTAAGATTATTTATTCTTCTTATTTTCTTCTTATTATATTATTTTAGCTACGTTATACATTATCGTTTATATAACAGTTTGTCGTGTTTTGAGCATATTTCACTTATTTTTTCATTCAAACTGATAAATTAGTTTTGTTTTGAAATAAATCTAATGATTACTAATAGTAGTTTGATTTTTACAAATATTTCGGGTTTTCCCTAACAGGCATGTATTTTGATGTATGTTGATTTATATTATTATTTGAAGCTTACTTTGTTTTTTACTTTTTGCTTAGCAGCAGGTATTGTATCAAAAGAAGGTTTGTTTGATATATACTTGCATATCAATTTAATTTAGTATTATTTTTAATATTGAGTTATCGATTACTATTTAAGAAATCTAAAGCTATTATTGATCCTCCACATTTGTGGTAAACATTGATAACATATCACTATTTTATTAATGTTATTTTATAGGTATTTAACTTTTTTAGATGACAAATAGGTCCTTCTTATAAAAATTTTACTGTAGTAAAAATAATAATATTTTTAATAAATTATATTATTTTGTTTTAAATATACGATTATTAATTCTGATCTAATTTAATCTAATATATTATATTTACATGTAATATATATATATATGATTAATAAGTATGAAAATTCTTGTAATAAGCTTTGCTCATTATGTATGTGACATTATACATGTTTATTTCCGCAGGAGTTTTATATCCTCCGATCACAGTGACGAAGAGAACGAACTATGGGCTCGAACGGTTGACCTACCCGGATTTGATGACAATGTATCACCACGGAACACCATCACAATGCTGCTCCGGTTCAACGTGGGGGAAGTACGTTGATAATTAACTGCCTGGTCCAATGACATGTCATGTTCATGAGTCAATTTTGCAATAAAAGCTTTCAACTGTGGCCTTTAGATCTTAGGAATGTAAACTCAAGTTTTCTAAAACCTAGATCACTATCCTATAATATAAATTTCTATGTATAATCTTTCATTTGATAAAATATAATTTAAATAGGGTTGAATAAAAATACTTTCTTGTAGACTTATATTTTGGTGGGTTATTTAACATATTTCTTATGCTGGGACCATAATAAACCTAACGTTCTAGTAACGCAACGTTCACTTAACGTTCATGTAACTTTCACTTATATGACGGGAATCAATTAAATGACAAGTACGATATTTCTCATACAAACCTTTACTTGGCCTCGACAAGACCTTCACTGTGCCCTGACATCACTAGATATTATTTTACTTTTGTCACTTTATATTTAAGTTATCCACTTCAGGGGCCGGATGGTCTAAACCACAGGGCTATTCAACTGGCGGCCTGCGGGCCACATCCGGCCCACCAAGCTCCACAGGTTGGCCCGCGTTTGAAAGTCCAACTACTTTATCACTGGAGATGCGTCGTATAATTCAGATGGTATGTAGAGGTACCTGACCTTGAATGGCCAGAGAGATTTTCAATCTCTTATCAGTGGTGGGGAAGCCCAGTGTTACTCGGCTCTTGCCGCAAACCAACATCGTGTGTTTACAAGGAGTGTGAGCTTACACTCCAGGGGCGTGTGTCCCCCACTCTAGACCCGGTATCCCTCCCCCCAAGCACAACCAGATAACGGCTGAACTATGTAACATACTTTTGTAACATGTTTTTGACCTTGAACAATGCAGGTGATCGGGCGGACAGGGTGTTTGAGAGTGACTCACAAATCTTCTCACCTCCACCCAACATCAGCCTTTGTCTCGCCAGTTGATATTTTTGCATGGGTTATTTTTCGTGCCTTGTTTATAGTAATAGTGGAGTTCTTTTCTTGTAATTAGTCTTATTGTTGTTGTCCCCACTAATGGTTTATATTTTAATAATGGTTATTTATGTTTAAATGATTTTGACATATCCTTTTTCATATTTACTAGGCCTAGTCCTATTATAACATTTACTTTTTTTAATTTCACCGAAATAATCAATATTGATATAATATAAAATTACGTTTTACTCATCCTCCGAAGGACCCTCCCTCCCAACTTTAAATTATAAAATTGTAATCTAATATCGTTTAAAATAACCACCAGATTGAATTAAATGTCTACCCGCCAAATATTATGATTTTTTGGAGTGGCCCGTTTGGATAACTATAGTAACATGATTGTGCATCTCATGGATTACTAGGACACATCCAAGTTGTAACTGTGCAGGTGGTGATCCAACTGGCCCGCTCTAACAACCTGGTGGACAAACCGTACCTCATGTTACGGGTCACTAAGCTGTGCTGCGATACGGCCCTCATGGAGTACGGCCCTGCCATCCAGGCGAGCATGGAGGCGTCAAGCTCATCGATAAAATCCACACTGGCTGCTCGGGGGAGTATCTGGAGCTTGTCTCCACCGACCACGAGGATGACATGGTCACTTTGCTCTACAGGAAGGTAAAATTACTTTAAATCTACGTCCGCCATTTTGTTTCAAGATGGTGGATACAAAACATTCAATACTTTTGCTTTTCCCCCCCCTCAGATTCTGATTGTCGGATTTTCATTGAATCCAATTTTAAAGGTTCCTAGATTTATATTAGATATGAATGCCATCTTGAAAGAAAATGGCAGCCACAAAACACTAAATTGTAACTCGTACAGAGCTCTAGCTTCTAAATTATGAGAAGTCTGACCGTGGGAAGCTCGGTAACCAGTAATAGTAATATTGCTATGATGTATGTTATTATATTTAACAGCTGTTTGTTTATTTTCTATAAAAAATCACATATACAATTCATTTAACATTGGATATTTACATACATTTTTAACATTTATAGGTGTTATAAAACAAACCCTGTGCAAAGAACGAGTAATTAACTATATTTTATTTTATTAAATGTAAGACCTTTGTAAGAATGTGCAAGGCAGAGTCAACTAGAACTAGTAAATAATTTTGCATGTTAACTTTGATGAGCATGAAAACGAGCTCATGTATAAATAGGAAGAGCTAATCAAGATCGTTACTCTATTCGTTAACATAATCTCGCTGAAGTTTCATTTCACCGTGAGAACCGTGAACGAACTCTATCTGCAGGTCCAAGCCGACTGTCCGGACTTCAAATCTCACTTCTTCAGCGTGGAGCAGTCCCTCGTTCTAGACTTCAGTTCTGTCAACGTGGTCTTCCACAGGGAAGCCTTCTGCACGCTCAACAAATACCTTCAGTACCTGCTCCAAAAGTACGTGAGGTTTAGGCTGATTCGTTTGACAAACGTTTACTCTTGTAACCTGAATTGGGAATGACCTTTTGCAGATAATTATGCAACACTCTCTATTCATACAAAGCAATGGAGGTTCTGGTAAAACATTATATATTAGACATGTTTTATATTAGTCATCTGTTTGATATATCTATATTTAATTCAAATAGGTGGTAAATATAAATTGCAAAAGAAATTTATCTAAAGGAGAATGATGGAGAGGAATAATGTAGGAAAAAGAGACCAACAAGAGATGGAAGGAATATAACAGAAGTGTGCAAGTAAGAGGAGAAGCATAGAGGCGATTAAAGGAGAAATAGTAGTGGAAGGAAACAGGAAGATGGGGGAATTTTACTAAACCCACCAGGCCACTACCTGAAAACCTCTGTTTATGACTATGGTAGTGATATATGATGATGATGATATATGTATGAATATTCGAAGTTATTATGAATGATTTTTAGACTGTAGAATATTTCTCCTGTCCATTTATCTTACGAGACAAAGTTTGTTGCTTCCAAATAAATTTTAGTGGATTTAAGATTATCCGAATGACGAATTAATTGGTAAATAAGAAGGTAGATTGTGAATTTAGTATTTTCATTTAACCCGAAAGATATAAAGATTACCTTGTATGGTTACATTATGGTATAACAAATAGGACAGGATCCTGGTGTAATCCATTAAAATAAACTGGCCACCTTTCAAGGTAGACAAATTTTTAGTTTGCAGGCAAATCATAAGTCCTTCACTGAGCACCTACAAACCTTTATAATCCATTCATTATCATCAACTGTTTACACCCTGTGACTGGGCAGGTCTAGTAAAATGTCCCCACCTTCTTCTACCAATCTCTCTCCTTTATTTGCTTCAATCTCTACTCTCATTCGCACACTTTCTGTTACCAGCTTCTATCATTTTCAAGGTCTCCTTATTGTAAGTAGGAGTTTAAAATATAGACTTTCATAACACATACAATTTATTTAAAGCTTATTTTACTGTTTAATTGTTCAAAGTTGCTAACGAAACTTAGAGAAGTTATGTGAAATTGTTTGGAGATCACATGGTTATAATAATGTTGGTTTATATCAGGATCAGCAGTAGAGATATGGTGCTGAAGATTCTGCCCTCAATGCCAACCACCGCGCTTCTGTGGCTTCTATCAGGAGAGAAGGATCCGCCAATACCACCTGGAGCCACCAAGTTTAGTTATTCCACTCGGTTAGGAGAGATTAAACTGAAGCTCTGTGACACTGAACTAGAGTTCCTGGAGATAAGGGTTAGTACAACTCTTATATCAGGAGAAGAGGATTCATTGATACCTCCTTAAGACACCAAGTTTAGCTACCCCCCTTGTCTATGAAAGGTTTAACTGAAGCTCTGTGAAACTAAACTGGAGATAAAGGTTAGTACAACTTTTCTAACAGGATATGTGGATTAATAAGTTTTTGGTAAGTATTAAATGTGATAAAAAACGAAAACCTGACATGTTATAGTCTGCTAGTATTTATAAGGAAGAAAAATATATCATTGAGCTTTTAAATATATTTAAATAAATAAATATTAGTGATTTAGATATCACAAACGGGTGGTAAGTTGAAGAACAGGATTTAAAAAATACTCAAAACCTATTTGAAACTAGGATTAGATATAGAAAATGCATACAAATGTGTAAATTATATGAATTTTAAATGTCAGATAAAACACACTATCTCTGTTTAATCTAACTTGAACATTTGGGAATAACTTGAAACATTAAATTACTTGGCCACCTTATACTAAATATATTTTTACAAACAATTGTAGTTGATTCTTTGTGATCAATCTTGTTTTAGCTGCTCCAGCTCTTAAATGTTGCATATCCTAGACAAAAAATGTTCACATCTTTATTCCTTCTTCTGCTAACATCATCCGCTATCTGATTCATGTCTTCAGTCTTGGTCTCCCTCTTGCATTTCTACCTTCCATACCTTTTAACCTCTTCATAAAACGATCATGTCTAGGTATATGTCATCCAATGTTAACACTTCTTTGCTCTATGCCTTTTCAAAACTTACTTTCATTTGTTTTTCTTAGCACTTATGTATGTGATACCCTCACCACCATGGCATTTTCAACATTTTCCAAATTCCAAATGCTTCTACCGTAATATTTTCCTTTCAGTTGGAACAATAGTCATGTTCCACATCCATACAGCTCAACGATCCAAACATTATGCCTTGAGGAACCTTTTTCTGATTTATAAATTAAGCTAGTCAAGATTAGTAATGTCAATAATATTGATATTTTTAGAATATTGATATTGATTAAAACCAATAGCCACTATGATAAATGAGAGCTGGTATGTTTTATTTCCCCAGGTGACTGGCATGGAGAGTGACTGTCTGTTCAAAGCTAACGAACGGATGGTTCTTAGGATCTACCTCACCACGATCAGTGTTGATGACCTGTCAGATATGACACTATATCCTAAGGTAAATATGATACATCTTACACATGCAAATTATAGACCAATCATGTATATCATATCATATATAAGTGTTGGGGCGTTCAGTGTTGCCAAGGTAATAAGATTATTATTATTATTATTATTATTAGCACCGCGTCTTACTACCCATTCGGGTTATACGCACTTAAATGTGTAATGGTAGGGTGATTGTGAGATGAAATGAAGGACCTACAGTTTAACGTGGAATCCGAACCACGGTGGAGGCCTGGCATTCCCCACATTCACAAGATGTCTTGTCAGAAGTGAAGGAAGGGTTTGGTAATCAGATAAATCTGTGCCGGGACCGAGGATTGAACCCCGGCCGCCAGCACAGAAGTTTGATACCTTACCCCTAGACCGCCAGGTCACCAGGTAATAAGAGCTTGTTGCATATCACATGACTCGACGAATGAATACTTTTCTAGCTCTCGGATAAGATTTTTCCTATGAACAATTTGTGCTGTAGCTGTGAGATGTTCACCTCCACTAATCCCCAGTTGACCAATAATATATCATATTATACAACCGTTTGAATTTGGAATAAACACATAGGTAGGCATGTGGATTAGATACAATCTCACTTTGAATAGTTTTCGGGGACTCAAATTCCTGTCGGTTCTATTGAGAGTGAATTTTTCCTAGTTGGCTTCCCATACTACCCTCCTTAAAAATGAAGACACATTTTTTATACATTCTAATTCATACCCCATTGGCATAATTAATATATTATAAGCGTATAACCCGAACGGGTAGTAATACGTGGTTCTAAATAAATTTATATATATATTTTAAATAAAATATTTATGCTAGTTCCAACGAGTACCAAAACGCACTGAATCTAATTTATTTTGGGGGGGAGGGGTGAGGGTTGGGGGCAGGAGAATTGGCTCTAGATGATTCTTCTCTTAAAATTAGGAACGTCACTTACACTTACAATATAGTTAGATAAAATATAATATATACCTACTAGAATAGTATTACATTTAATCTATTGTTGCCTTACTTGGTGAGTAAGACTCATTAAAGACAGCAGTACACAAGAAAAAGGATGAGTAAAATTGAAGGGAAGGGGCATTTATTCGCAATCTAATGGGGCACGTTCGTGCAGACGGGTCAATAGCAAGCAAATCAATGCCACTTCACTTCTCACTCAGCTTTCACTTTTAATCACTCTCGTTCTTGCTTAAGGCCTTAAGACTACGTATAATGGAGCTGTTTTATTATTTTCAGATCCTGGCAATCGAAGAAGATAAGGTGTTTGAATTCAAGTATGTACGTCACAGTCCCAGGCTATACTCTCAGTCTAACTTAGGTCCATCCAATAAAGATGACGTCAAGTCTGATGGAAGTTTGAGACTCCACATTGGAAGGCTCCACATCGTACTTTTGTACAAACTTCTAGTAGACTTGCAGGTTGTACAAAACCTTTTACCAAATACTTTTGGAAGCATGGTTTACGTAACAAAATTGAAGGACTTGGGGTATGCTTTGCTAAAAAGTAGTATATCTGAGATTTTAATAGTCAAGTTTAAAAACAAAATTTAATAATCTTAGATTAATATTCTTTTTACCTAATTTGACAAACTAATTTAAATTGAGACATAGTTACAAATAGGTTTAATGTAAGAAACTATATACATTTATTTACCTAGACTCACATTATATTCCATCCCACTTTAATATATAACCACACGACTCAAGTATCATCCGTTATTTTCACTCTTAACGAGTGTTTTTGTGATTGTCTATTGAAATCTTCTTGGAGCCCTTCATTCCTCTAGGTCTGGTGCTCCTCACTACTTTGAATCTTTGCTGGAAATTACTAGTTGTAAGTAGTGTAAACATATTACTGCTCCAAGTTGTTCATATATAACCCCATGACTCAAGTATCAACTGTTGTTTCCACTCTTCACGAATTATGTTGCGATTGTCTATCCAGATCTTCTTGGAGCCATTCATTCCCCCGGGTTGGTGCCTCACTACTTTAACCTGGCTGAACGCACAGTGGAGCAGCATATATCCCAACTGAGAGGCTGGAGCACCAAGCTTCATCTCTCTCTAGGACTACATTTCCCCACCTTCCTGTTACCTCAGAAGACTGCCTCACCCAACTTGATCATCGTCAACATGGGTGAGAAACTATCCCAGCAATGATTCACCACTTTACTTCTTGGGGTCATGATAGAGCATGATTTTGTTGTTTAGTTGATGTCTATTCTCTTGGAAGAAATTTAACGCACGTACAATTAATGTACATAAGTATCTAAGCTTAGAAGATGGAAATGATCTTTAAGTGATGGATGTAGTGATAGTGAAGAATGACCATGAGCATGGGATGAATCCAGGATATATCAGTGGTAGAGCAATGGTGCAATGAGTCAAGGGACCCGAGCTCGATGGTTCCTTTGTCTAGGTGTCATATCAATTTACGAATATCATCACTTTCTTGATTTACTGGGACAGTAACCGTTTATGACTTACAAAACTAAGTAAAAAATTGTATTATTCCAACAAAGGAAGTATAAAACTCTTCAAAATAATTAATAGTTTGTAATAAAATGTATTTAATATGGGATGTAAAACCCTTAAATGTTAAGCCCATCAATAAAAATCAAAGACAAACTAGTTGTGCACGACCTGTTTATATGTATATTATTTACTGTCATGTTTTCCAAGAATGTGAAACATTATTTAGATAACTAATATGCTCAGGTTTTAGCCGTAGGCAATGTTTAGTTTGTGATTGGAACCCAAATATTATTATTGAAGATACGCTTTCAAAACTTTAAGAAGAAAAGTAATTGTTTAAATTTAAAATGTATGTATGAAATATGTAGCTAGTTTAATTGTATAATCAATTAATATTTATACAACTACATGTTTATTTAAACAAGATATAATGAATAATAAAACTTATCTGCAATTTATACATTTATTAATAGAAAATGTATTGAGTAAATTATTTCACTCTGCATCTTCAGTATCCACTGTCTATACTCATAAAATAAGATGTATTATTTAGTTTGATTAATGTCAACATGGTGTGTCCATAATAATTAAAAGCATCTTGAATAATTCATAAAAAAAATACCTCATTAAATAACAACAACTTTAAAAACTCTTGAAATTTTTTAAGAAATATTGGACCCAACATTTCAGGGGATTTGAGTGTTGAGAACTTCTTCAAGGAGGTAAGTTCAGTGCACGTGTCTCACTCGAACAGTGGCAGTTCTCCAGCCAGTGACGTTCCTGTGATCGACAACATCCTCATCAGACTAGAGTTCGTGCAGATGTCTCGCGCCGTCATGACACTGGCCGGATCATTGAAATACAGGTGACCTACCAGGAGGGCAGACACGCATTACAATTTTCATAGGAAAGTCCCCTTTAAAAAAAAATACAAACATGTTATTTCGCGGATAGTAATGATAATAATTTACAGGTATATTATTTATTCACAGGTATTTATAGGTATTTGTAAAAATAAATATTAAAAGTGACAGTTTCAGGTTACATGAATTGACGTATAAAAATGCGATAGAAGATCTAATAGTTTTTCATCCTATTATGAAAATGTGATTGTACATTAAGAGTGTTACAATGTGTGCTATAATTTTTATAGGATAAAATATTAGTGTGAAATAGGCTTGTATTACAAAATAAGCCTTCCAGAACGGACCTCCCACCAAAATCAGGGTGAATAAAGATAAGTGAAACTAAATATTAATTGGGTGAAAGCTTACAATTTAAAGGAAATGAAGCAAATCTGCGTGGAGATAAAGTGGGAAGCAACTTAGAGGGAAAAGTCTCAGTACACTCACCCTGTATTCGACCCCCCACCCTCTCCCTCATCACCCTAAGAACTAGACCATAAAAGACTGAGGCTCTAGTGTGGTATTATACGGTCACATTTATTTTATAAAATAAAAATATTGCCAAAGAACTTTGATAAAAGTAATGTGACAATGTAATACGACCCCCATTCTCTGTTTTCACCGGTACGAGATATCCTCCTCTCTCTATCTCTCTCCGTACATTCAATACCTTTCTTCACGTATACGCTCACTCATCTCTATTAATAATTTCAACACTACAAGAAAACTCAACTTTATTCATTCCTCTCTATAATTCCAATCATTACTAAAATTCTTTCACTGTTTCAGCTTCGCATTCATGGAATACCCTAACCAATGATGTAAAGAAATTAGAATTTAATGGTTTCAAGCGAAAAGTCGCAAATAATCTGCGTGTGGAAGCTCATTCGTGAGATTGAGGAGTGTGAGACGTAATCACACCTTCTTGTGTGTGTCATAATCACACTTTCTTTTGTGTGTGTCATAATCACACTTTCATGTGTGTGTGTGTGTCATAATCACACTTTCTTTTGTGTGTGTATGTGTGTGCTCGTGCGTGCGTGCGTTCTCAGATTAAGTAATCTTTGTGTATCTTAGCTCTAGTTTTTATACATTTTTTGTGTGTTTTTATATAATTATTACAGTGACCTTGTGGTCTAGGGTAAGGTGTCGTCTTCTGTGCTGCGCGGTCAATCCTCGTACCGCACAGATTATCTATTTCCAAACCTTCCTACACCTCTGACAAGATATCTGTGAATGTGTGAATGCCAGCGCCACGTGGTTCGATCCACGCTAAACTGTAGGTCCTTCATTTCATCTCACAATCACCCTACCATTACACATTAGCGTAAGTGCGTATAACCAACGAAGTAAACCGTGCTAATAATAATAATAATAATATATATATTATTTTGTAAACTCATTTTAATTGGATTGGTTAAGTGTAAGAAAGCATAGCCTTAAATTCTCCATTAAAGTCGATTATATTATTATTATTATATATAGATATGACGTACGTTAGTTTTAGGCCGAATATAACCAATGACATGGCCTTGAGGAACCCATTCTGGAACCTATGAGTGTTCGGCTGGACGTGAAGAGGACAGTGGCGTACCATCACACGGTGAGCTCCCAGCAGCCTCCAGCCTTCTATCCTCACAGAGACCTGTTGCTCTTTGAGGTGGATGGAGGCATGGAGAATGCGAGGGTAAACCTGGGACAGAGAGACTTGGCAACACTGCTGGCCGTGTGGAGCGACAACCTCGCGGAGGGGATGTTTATAGGTATGGAACCTTGTCGGGAGGGAGGGCTAGGGGTGTATATATACACCGTGTTTCGTAATCCAAGTATGAAACTAAGAAAGGTGGCAGGGAAATACAAAAAGAGTGGATTATGTAAACAAACTTGTAGCGGAAACAATTTTTCTTCCACCCCCCAAAAAAACGCGATAGAAACCACAGGGTGGGTGAACAACACGCAACCCTTATCAAGTAATCAACACGTGCAAGCAGCAGGCTTTGGCCTGCCTGATCCCCGGACTTGACTCCCAAGAACTTCTTGCTATGGGGAAATATAAAATTACTGGTTTATAAAATGTGCTGTGGGATTTGCTGTGGTCAGTGCAGAAGACTTGATCGCGGTGTTCTATTGGCTTGTGAGGCGATGCCGGGAATCTTTGAACAGGTTCAGGCAAATATTGTTTGCCTTTGAAATGGCTGCGTTGAATGTGCTGTACACAATTGATAAAAACTTGTTGTAATCCTTATGTGCTGCTGTAAATAAGAGGTTGTGCGTAGCATATGTTTCAGACTTTCAGTAAAACATTCGTTGTTTACTACACATGTAACGGGGTGTCAATACCACGAGCCAATATTGTTTCACTGTTATTACTGATATGTTACATACTCGCCCTTGTGGCTTCTCTCAAAGTTTTTTTTTTTTTAGGAAGAACTGTTGTCGCCACCAGATTGCTTACATCAATTCACTCTTTTGTAGCCCTCTCTAATCTCTCTGAGATTCGCACATGAATTATGAAACAGTATATATAATATATATGTGTGTGTTGTGATTGTGTGTGTGGTGTGTGTGTGTGTGTGCCTACTACGTGTTTCATAAATCATGTGCATATATATTTCATGTTTATATATAGCTTTTTTATAGGTCGTTTTTGATCGAGAGTCACTTTCATCGAACTTTTTGTTGAGGTTTGGTCTGACAAATTATTTATTAAAGAGCAATTTTCTTTCAACATCCTCCCGTGTTTCTCCTGAACATCCCTTGGTGCAAAATGATAATACACTTCAACCAATAGGAACAAAGTAATGAAGAACTGAAGAAAGTAATTTTTATTGCACTTTCGGGAGAGCTTGGTCTATAAATTCTTCGAGAGTTACTTACTTCGAGCTCTCTCCCACTTTTCTCTGCAACCTTCCTGACAAAGCTGTCCAACCAATAAGAACGAAGTGGTGTTATTGTTGCAAAGCTTTAATGAAAACAACTTTCGATTAGAATGACTTCCGATGAAGTTGGAGGACCTCCATATGTGACAATAGTGTGCACATAGACCATATTAATATTATGGTAACAGAAAGGTCTGATTCCAGCTAGACTGGGTCAGAAAGGAGAGTAGTCACATACAATTTATAAACGGTTGATTTTATGAATAAGGTCATCTTATTATGGTGTCCCTGAAGAATAGGGTAAATACTGCCAATATCCGCCTCAGTGGCCGCATAGTCTTAGGCAGTGGCAGGATTTCCACGTACCTGGGAAACCGGGATAGCCAGGAAAACACAGGTAAAGTTTTGTGTCTAGAAAAAAACAGGAAATTTCACAAAAAAGAAAGAATATCCGGGAATATTTGAGATTTTGAAACTGTAATCGTTAAATAGCAGTCATTTGTATAGAATAAAAATCAAAATGAAGAAATAATCACCTTAAATTATTGAATAAAAATCAAAATGAAGAAATAATCACCTTAAATTGCTTTTATTCCTCTCCCAATCCATACTTAATTTTTTTTTAAACATTAGGTTGTGTGACAACTGCATATATTTCCCCGCCAAGATCAAATTATCTTTTTCTAAACACCAATTGTATGATTTAATGATAATCAATTTTATGGAAAGTCAAATTTCATTCTTCTATACTACTCTCTAAATAAAGTGTCTAGAAAAATGGGGTTTCTATCTGGTAAATTTGGGAAATACAGGGAATTTTGTATTGAGAAAATAGTGGCATCAAACCCAAACCAGTCGAAGGACTGGATTCACAAACTCAGGGTGTGCTGCGAGTCACAGTCCTTAGAAACATGTTTGTCTCAATATATTCTATACTTTTGTTTTTGAAGTGCTTCTTACTACCTGACCGTACTTTGCACATTTTGATCACGCTAGTGGGTAAGGAAAGATACAACTGAGAAAAAATGTAACCACATTTGAATTAAGGGAATTAGGGAATAAATCCAAGAAAAAACATCCTTTGTACATCTGGCTGGAATTAGAACATGACCTCCCCATTACTGGTAAACTAGACCATAAGAGTCTGACGTTTAATCCGTTTGACTACCGATCAAGGTCTATACTGTCTATTTGATGTTAAGAATTTAAAATCATATATGTGCTGTACATTTAAAATATTTAAAAATTGTTGTTCTACAAATGTTTATGTGGTTTAACGAAATAATCAAAGGAGTATTTATTAAATTATCCTAGTACAAACTCCTCTACTCAATTACATTTAAAGTGATGACAAAATATAGCAGAGTTTGAAATAGTTTTAAGTGTTTTTTATTATTAAAAATTATGTACGTGCTAAAATTAAACTCTTTATATGAATACAGGCTGTATTTTAATATAAAGGCATTATTGACAAGCGGGTATGGTCCAATATGCGGCCCACGGGTCGTTAGTTTGAGACCCCTGATCTAAAGCGTCACACTCGAGATCTAATTGACTACCAATGACGGAAAGATCGGGGTTCAAATCCGGTTTGGGTGTACTAAAGGTGGTTTTTCCTAAACAGGTTTCCACTCTGTATTCATGAAAATGTGGTTACACCTTTAAATTAATATTTCCCTATCCGTAGCACATTAGAGTAATTGGTAGACCTACATATGTTCAGACCACGGGAAAATTCAGTGCTTTTTCAAACCCAGGGGTACTTTTAACGTTCGCTTTTGTTTCAGAAGTTCCCTTAGTCTCTCGGATATGTTCACCGCTGGAAGCCCCGACTCCAACCAATCCGATGGAAGACTCGGCCATGAAGAAGCTGCAAGCGTTCTTTTATCACAGCGAGCAGGTGCGGAAAGAAACAAGCATTCGACTGAATCTTGACGGACTTCAGCTTTATCTTTTCAGCGATATGGACGAGGTAAAACATCTTTCTTGGTCATTCTTTTACGAGTAGGTTCGAGTGCACAGAACATTCTGGAATCAACTAGCTTTAATCCCCTTCAGTGGCCACTTGGTATAAGGTGTTTCTATCGCAATAAACTACACTGCTGATGACAGGAAGATTGGGTTTTGAATCCCAGTCGGGTGTAATGTGGGTCTTTTTTTTCACGCAAATGCGGGTACACTTCCTATAAAATCAGCCTTCCTTATTCCTAGTCAATTAGCGTAGTTAGCGCATAAGTGTATGCGCTAAATAAGTAGTAGAACGTGCTGCAAAAAAAACAAAAAAAACTGGTTTATTGTAAAGTACAATTACGTATTTTCATTGGAAGAGCATTTTAGAAACACAAACATTTTGTGCGGTGAACATTGATAGCATCTTACTATGTTATTACTTTTATTGTGCGATCCTTTAGCTTACTTGGTATCATGTCTCCCCACCAACCTAAGAGTGTCGGGTTCATTTCCTGGAATGATCGCAAAGATTATCATTGGTGATGGATTAATATCTGGGGGCTGGGTGTTGTGTATATTCTAGATTTAAGTTAGCTTTTAAGCCGTCTGACCTGCTTCAGTGCCCACATGGTCTAAGCATCACTATTGCAAAAGACTAGACTGACGATGACAGGGAGATTGGGGTTCGTATTCCGGTTGGATGTACTGAGGTTTAGCATTTTTTCCTAAATGGTTTCCTACTCTCTCTCCACACAAAGGTGGGTACAATTCTTTTACATACCACCTCCCTAATCCCAAGCGTATTAGCGTAATTAATACATACGTGTACAACCCAAACAGGTTGCTAAAAAAAAGTAGTTTGAGGATATAATCAGTCTTTTCAGAAAATGTATGTTAAATACCTCTACTACTACTACTACTACACTACTACTATAACTACTACTACTTACTACTACTACTACTACTACTACTACTACTACTACACTATACTACTACTACCACTACTACTAATCTACTACTACACTAACCACTACTACTACTACTACTACTACTCTACCACTACTACTACCACTACTACTACTACTACTACTACTACAACTACCACTACTAACCACTACTACTCACTACTACTACTACTACACACACACACTACTACTACACTACTACTACTACTCACACACAAATGTACAATCTTACATACCACACCTACCCTAATCCACACATATACTAATTAACTACATACTGACATACACCAAACACTAACTAAAAAGTATCTACTAAATATAACATACTATCTTTACACAATACAAGTACTACTACATACCAACTACTACACTACTACACTACACACTACTACCTAACTACTACTACACACTACACTACTACTAACTACTACTCTACACCACTACACTACTAACTCACTACACTACTACTACTACACTACTACACTACTACTACACTAACTACTACTACTACACTACTACTACAACTACTACTACAAACTACTACTACTACCAACAAACAAACAACACTACTACATACTACTACTACTACTACAACATACTACTACTACACTACTACTACTACTACTACTACTACTACTACTACTACACTACTACTACCACACTACACTACACACACTACACTACTACAACTACTACTACTACACTATACACAACCATACACTATACTACAACCTACTACCTACTACTACTACTACTACTACTACTACTACATACTACTACCACTACCACTACTACACTACTACTACTACTACTACTACTACTACTACTACTACTACTACTACACTACTACCACTACCACTACTACTACTACTACTAACTACTACTACTACTACTACTACACTAACTACTACTACTACTACTACAACTACTACTACTACTACTACACTACACACTACACTATACTACACTACTCTACTACCACTACCTACTACTACTCACTACTACTACTACACTACTACTACTACTACTACTACTACTACAACTACTCACTATACTACTACTACTACCTAACTACTACTACTTACTACACTACTACTACTAACTACTACTACAACTACACACTACTACTACTACTACTTACTACTACAACTACACTACACTTACTACTACTACTACTACTACTACTACTAACACTACTACACTAACTACTACTACTACTACTACTACTACTACTACTACTACTACTACTACTACACTACTACTACTACTACACTACCTACTACTACACTACATACTACTACTACTACATACTACTATTTACACTACACTACTACTACTACTACACTACTACACACTACTACTACACTACACTAACTACTACTACTAACTACTACTAACATACTACTACTACAAACTAATACTCACCACTACACTACTACTACTAACTACCACTACTACCTACTACCACTACTACTACTACTACTACTACTACTAACTACCACTACCACTACTATTTACTACTACTAACTACACTACTACTACTACACAACTACCTACTACTAACCTACTACTACTACCACTAACTACTACTACACTACTACACTACTACACTACTACTAACTACACTACTCACTACACTACTACTACATACTACATATACTAACTACACTACTACTACTACTACTACCTACTACTACTACACTACTACTAAACTACACTACTACTAACTATCTACTCAACTAACTACTACTACTACACTACTACTAACTACACTACACTACACTACTACTACACTACACTACTACTTCTACTACTAACTACTACTACTTACTACACTACTACTACTACTACACTACTACTAACACTACACTACTACTACTACTACTACTACAAACTCACTACTACTACTACACATACTACTACACTCACTACTACTACTACTAACTACTAACTACTACTATCCACTACTACTACTACTACTACACTACTACTACTACTACCACTAACTACTACACTACTACTCTAACTACTACCACTCACTACTACTACTACTACTACTACTAACCTAACTACTACTACTACTACTACTACACTACTACTACTACTACTACTACACTACTACTACTACACACTACTACACTACTACATACTACTACTACTACATACTACTACAACTACTACTACTATACTACTACTACCTAACACTACTACACACTACTACACTACACTACACTACACACTACTACACTACTACTAACTAACTACTACACTACTACTACTACTACTACTACTACTACTACTACTACACTACACTACTACTACTACTACTACCACTACTACACCACTACTACTACTACTATACTACTACTACTACCACTACCACTACTACTACATACAACTACCAACTACCACTTACTACTAACTACTATACACTAACTACTACTAAACACTAAACTACCACTACTACTACTACTACACTACCACTACTACATACAACACTACTACTACTACTACTACTACTACTACTACTACTACTACTACTACTACTACTACTACTACTACACACTACTACCACTACTACTACTACTACTACACTACTACTACTACTACTATACTACTACTACTACTAACCACTACTACCACTACTACTACTACTACACTACTACTACTACTACTACTACACTATACTACTACTACTACTACTACTACTACTACTACTACTACTACCACTACTACACTACACACTACTACTACTACTACTACTACTACTACTACTACTACTACTACTACACACTACTACTACACTACTACTACATACCATACTACTACTACTACTACTACTACTACTACTACTACTACTACTACTACACTACTACTATTAATATAATAATAATAATAATACCCTATAATTATTAGCTTTACTAGCTGTCGGATTCACATGAAAATTACACTGTAGTTAAGATATTTTTATCGCGACGTTTTACAATCCATTTGGTTTATAAGCTCATATACTAATTACGCTAATGGTTTTAGGGATAAGGAAAGTTATATGTATAGGTAGAATACTCGCATTTGCGTGGAGGGCAGGGTTGTTATAATTTTACCCAGCACCCCCCAAAAACACATAGTTTTTTTTTAAATCCACTGATCATATTTTGCATACAAAGCAATCGTCTAATTAATTTGATTAATTTTTGGAAAATGGTTAATCGTTCTGTTGAGAACCTTTTGGTTCAAACCCAATAATTATACATTGATTTATATATGGTGTTATACAGAAATTTTGAAATTACAGATTTTATGCCATAGACTAAACTATAAAATATGTTTTAATTGTTTGAACAAAATAATATATTCAACTAGCAACTCACTTTGGATAATATAATTCCAAGTTACCTACCTACACAGTATCAATGATAAACCCTAGAAATAATACTTTGACAAAAAAGCTAATGAGATAAAAAGTTCGTACCTTTTGTTTAAGTAAAGAACGCAACAAATCAATTCTGCAACTGACTTGCCACTAATTGGATGCATGGTCTCCCCTTCCCCCTTTCCGCCTCTTTCTATTCCTTCTACACAAAGATTTTATTTTTCCCACCTGCTTGCTAGCTTATACAGAATTGTTGAATTATTGTTTCCCTTTTTTTATGTCCCTTATTACTTCTTTCATTACTATATTAAAATTAAAATATGTTTCTCTGGATCCCGAATAATTATTATATTTGAATTATTGGTTTAATTATATAACATACATAATATATTTCATTAAACCACAAGTACACAATAAAACTCAACAAAACCCAACCCCCCTCCCTCCAAAAACAACAACAATATAACCCGGGTTTTGTTAAACCCTCTGGAGGCAGAGTGAAAAATCAGTTTGGAAAATATTTTAGTACTCCCGACTGATATTATAACTTTGATTTCCTGGTCATTGGCAGTCTAGTCTACTGCGATATTAGCACCTTAGACCATCTAGCCACTGAAGTCGGTCTTGTAGTTAAGTGATGTCCGAGTGTCATGTTCCTAAATTAACAGTAATTCCATTAGAATATCATCTGAAAAAACGTGTTTTTCGTTGAATATGCCATCCAACATTGTTGATCATTTGACTGTATATGTTTATAGGTGTTGAGTTCTCCAGTCAGAGACTTGAACCACGGTCTCTGCAAGTTGGACGTGGGAGAAGCAACCCTATCTCTCGACATCTTCTCTGACCACAGTCTGGAGTCCAAAATAATCCTACAGTGCTGCCTTCTTGAAGATATCAGGCCTGATAACAACATTGTCATCAAAAAGTAATTATGTGTTGTGTAGTTCTGAAAAGCGGCCCCAAGGCACAATTATTCATTTTGACAATAAGACTGGTCTAAAAAAAAAAGGGGGGGCATCTACAGTAGCTATTTAAATCGTGAAGCAATTCTTTCTGACAACTATTACTGGAGTTAAAACTATTTTTATTTTAAATGAAATCATTAGAAACGAGAATAATTCTCCATATTTAAAAACGATTCAGAGAAAACATAACATTTTAGAATACAACGATTTATTTGGAAAGCAATTTATTGAGCTCTGCTAAACCCATTTTATTATTATTTTTTTTGCAAAAGTATTTACTGAGAGGATTATATAGACAATTATTAAAACTTTTCAATAACAAAGCCACAATCTAAGTTAGCCCGTGAATAAATGTAAGCTATTAAGACAGGGTTGTCATTGTCATAAAAATGTGACGTAAGTTTCTAAAATAAAGGTATGAAGGTGTATATTTACACTATAATCACAAAATGACCTATATTACGTTGGGATTAACTACACACTGATTTTTAAAAGCATTAAAGTTGATTTGTATGATATTTTTTGTATGGGTCTACTCTGTTTACCCTGAAAGGTATAGCCTGATTTTGGTAGGAGCCCCGTTCAGAAAGGCCTTTTTTCCTATGAAAATACTACGATATACTGGGATTTTGTTATGAAATAGGGCCTTTCATAACGGGGCTCCTACCAAAATCAAAGCATAACAGTATTTTCTTGACTGATTACACTATTACCATATCTTATAAGCTACATCATAGTGAAACCAGACAAAGCAGCAGTCTTACCTTGATTTATTACACTATGGCCCTATCTTATAATCTACACCATAGCGGAACCAAGAAAGGCAGCAGTATTACCTTGGTGGATTATACTATGGCCCTATCTTATAAGATGTACCATAGGGGAAACAAGCAAGGTAGCAGTCCTACCTTGACTGATGACACTATGACCCTGTCTTATAAGTTACACCATAGTGGAACTAAGGAAGGTAATGGTCATACCTTGACTGATTACAATATTCCCGCCCTATCTTATAATCTACACCATGCCCATCTTATAATCCAGCGGTTTCCAACCTTTTTGATTCACAGACCATATGGTTTTTTTAAATTGGTTAGCCAGTTCGGAAAAAATTTTGAGCAAAATAGATTAGCTTTATAGTTCTCATGTAGTAATTAGTTATTAGTCTATTTTTAGGAACACAATTGATTGTTTACTAAGTCTTTTGCGGATCGGATAAAATCAGTTGGAAGGCCGAATCCAGCCCATGGGCCGTGGGTTGACGACCACTGTAATAAGTTAAGCCACAGTGGAGCCAAGCATGGTAAGATTATAATCTCTCAGGGATAAACGAAGGGTGCAACGTTATAATATTAATATGTAATACATCCCATAGTTAATAATCACGTCATGTTTTAAATATATAAATAAAAAATTATATAGAAATCAGAATGGATTCACAAAGATAATATTAATTTGAGATTCTCCTTCCCAGGATTTTCCAGTCCCATGGTGGGGAGAAGAGGGTAGACTCCAGCCCCATATCAGTGTCTACACCCCCCATCGTGGATGTCAGTTTCCGTCAGAGCCAGAGTGGGGACAAGTGTGTCGACGTGCTGGTGGAAAAGACGCGGCTCAACCTGTCTGTGCCCTTTCTTATGCACCTCGTCAGATTCCTCCTGGATGCTCTGCCGGGGAGAGGCCCGTGGAGGGAGGGTTGGTCAACCATGGCTACGTGGGGGACTTGGGAGTGCAGGTGAAGCAACACTCACTGCCCCTTTTATGAGCCGGACGTTAGGTCATAAATGTATGATGTTTTGTTTTTACTTGACCATAAGTGGTTTCCGTCTGTCTTTGTGTCCATATGTTTATCCCGCAATAACTATCAAATTTGTGGACCAAACTTAACTCAATTCTTCATGGACATTCGTTAAAACGAGGCCAAACAGTATATGTACAGGGTTATTTGATATAGTTATCCGTTCAATGTGGTGGTCACTCAAAAATATATCAATAATTTTATTTTCCCACAATAACTGTCCAATGAATTGATCAATTTTATTGTAATTTGTCAGAAACATACTTTGAGATTAGTTCAAACAATCTATATACAGGGACATTTGTTCTCATTATACGTTTAAATTCTGTCTATTTGTTTGTTCCGCGATAACTGCCAAATGTGTAGACAAATTTTAACTTAATTTGGCAGTAACATTTTTTGAACCTGAGCCAAAGGATGTATGTACTATACAGTGTACAGTGCTTTTGAATATGGCTATCAATTTACATATGGCAGCCATCCACAAGGTATTATGTTTAGTATCTCAAATCAAGTAATCTTCATTGTGTATATACATATTATACTTACTCTATATTTATTTCACTGAATTTTTGTTTTTAGATATTTACTGAATTAAATAAAACTCTTTAGGATGTTTATTTACTATAGTACTTCAACTGTTTCCAGAGCAAGGGCCCCATTGACAACGCTAAACAAGCTCAGAGGCCCCCCAGCTCAGCAGACAGTACTAGTGGCTACTTTTCTTCTGGGGCATCCTGTAGCGAGGATCAACCAGGGGAGTATAGTTCATGTTTACAACTGTTGGGGATGAAGGGAGGGTGATTCTGGTCACTACACCTATAACTGTGTATATTTTGTGTTCAAATTGACATTGAAAATACAAAACTAGTGCTTAGTTTTGGATAGTGTTGGCTTGCATCAGATACATAATGTTATTATTAAATTTTGAGTCACCTAGTTTTGTGGCCGCAAGGTGTATGGTGTCACTTCGCAATATTCTGAACTACAAATGTTTGGGAAAGGTCAGGTTCGAATCCTGGTTGGGTGTACTGAGGGTAGTATTTTACCATCACTCTCCATGGTGAAAATGTGGATACACTTCCCCTAAATTCAACTCTCCTCATCCCCATCACGTTAGCATATTTACCAAATATACAGATAACCCGAATGGTTTGCAAGATGTGGTGCTAAAAAAACTGCAACAGATGAGAAAATGATTAAACAAGTAGTGTTTTGTAGCCAACATCTTTAAAAACATAGCGGATTAGCTAATATGTTAATTGGACATCCGAGCTATGTTCATGCGAAATTTCCTATTAATTGGCGAAGTTATTTTTGCGTGAAAGAGTAACAGGCAACACCAAATCTTTTTTATAAATTAGTTGAATATTTGTTTTGTATTAATAGTTAAGGTTGGGATGTAAAGAACGTGTTTGAAGGGATCCCTTTTGCAGTTTTACAGGAAAAATTTTGTTTTTGTCTGAAATAAAAAAAATCTCTAATATAAACATATAGTTTAATTTTCTTTACATGGTGATACAAACAGTTTTTTAATATCTGCCAAGGGTGTCCTGTAATTTAATGACAACTTTTTATCTTCATTTAAAAAGTGTATCATCTAATGCCGCTATGCTCATGACAGACAACGTTTGATATTATAATGTGTAGAAAATAAAACTCTATGTTCCTACTGGATAAATATTGTATTTATTTTGGACAACAAATATTTAGCTATAAAAACTGCAAAAACATTCACCTTAACTCACCTTCGCAACGTTACCTACATCTCCACCCTAAATATTTCGTTTCTTGTTATGTTTTCAGGCCTGTCAGTGTCAGTTCAGCTCCGCCAACCGGAGATTATGCTGTTCGCTGATCTTAGTGAACACAGCAGTCACGCCCTGCTGATGCGCACAGAACTAATGGTGGATTATAGTCGACATCCCGGTAGAGACTCCTTGGTGTGCTCGCTGGCCAGTTTGCAGATCCTCTCCAAGCTACAAGGGATTAATAAACAACCTCCTCATTTGGTAACAACTAATCATCATGTGTGTTTTTAATATCCGTAAATAGAAAGGCGTGACTAGGGTCAATGGTGTCCAGGACAAACGAGAAAATGGTACCCCTTGAAAACAGTCCTTTAAAGTTGGGCTGAATTCTTTTATTACAAAACTCAAATTGATTAGTCACACAATAATTCTAGCTACCAAAATATAAAAAACCAAATACACTTTTATTGTAAAAAAAAAACTTATATAGTATTTAATATTGCTAGTAAATTTGGTGGCAAGGGCACGTGCCCCACCTGCCTTCCTCTCGTTACGCCACTGCACATATCTATAGTAGGAGACCTTCTTTGTTGTTCGAATGGTCTGAGGCGTCACTCTTCAATTAGACTAGAACGCTTATGATGGGGATATCGGGGTTCGAATCCCAGTCAGGTGTACTAAGAGTGGTTTTTCCTAAATAGTTCTCACTATCTATATTCACGCAAATGCGGGTATGCTTCCTCTAAATTCAAACTACATATACATTTATATTTGTATATTATATAATATATTATCATGATGTATATATATATATATATGTATTTATATTTGTAATATGTGTATATACACATTTAATATAATTCTGGTAGAAAGAACCATTTAGAAAATACTATATTTATTTGCGGCTGGCATTGACAACATCTTACTATATTATTAGTATATTTTATTGGTATTGATATCTATCAAAAGTGACGGTGGTGGATCACATGACTTGACTAATAAATGTACAAACATTGTTTTAATCTACACTGTAACCCTCAAAATGGCTCTTTCCTATGTAAATCAAACTGTAACTACACCTTCATGAACCAAAGACTTGACATATATATTTTTTAAGTGTAATTTTTTTTTAGGGTTTTATAAATATACACAGTTGATTAAACTATTGTTTCTATTTTGCAGGTGTTATATCCGTGTGATATTGAATTTGCCAAAAGTGTGAAGAATGCTGAGGACGGTGTCAAGATCACAGCAACTGTCAGTCCCATTGATATCCATCTATCTGCAAGCACTGTGCTTACAGTTACCAGTGTAAGTGTAGCCTTTACAGACATATCACTCAAATAATGCAATTAAAACAAAATTACTATAAAAAACCTCAATGACGTCAGGCCGTGTGGGTATCTTCTA
Organism: Timema cristinae; assembly: GCA_039000515.1. NCBI lineage: Eukaryota > Metazoa > Arthropoda > Insecta > Phasmatodea > Timematidae > Timema > Timema cristinae. The sequence continues at coordinate 6,896,071 of JBCFYV010001001.1, read as the reverse complement.
TTTGGGAAGATAGTACCAAATTCTGCGGATAGAATGTGTCATGTGGTCAGCACAACAAACCCTTCAGTAATTAATCTCGGTTTTCTAGACTGGATCTGCTACTTGTTTCATTCAAGTGGCTCCACATTTGTCCTAACGAGACTGAGTTTAATCCCGTTCCAGACCCATTGCTTCACAGAAAATCTGTAAGCGCCGGGAATCGAGTCCAGGACCTGTTGTTCTACCAGACCACAGAGGTGGCCCAAATTACTATAGTCAATTATTTAATTTACCATTTTTTGTTTTTGTTTTTTGTTGTTGCTAATACACAGAAGTTTAAATGATTCACTGTAGGTGTTAATTTAAGTTCAACTACTACCGTAGATATTTTCAAAATTAGATTGGTTTCTTATTAATAAAGAATATTATATTCATAATAAGTTTAATCTGTCCAAAGACTATATTTGAGAATTAAGTTAATGTATTACTAACTAAGTCATAGTGTGTATTGTTATTACTTTACTTTTAGGTGTTCTTTCTTACGGCAGGCCCATTCATTTTATCAATGAACCTATACCGACAATGCACCTGGTCCTCTACCTCCTCCTTCAGCTATCAGAATTTTCTTCTTTCCTTCATATCGTCCACAATTTTAATCCTTCTTATTATTCTTCTTGGGCCCCTTCAACCTTTCCTTCTATGATGTCACGTCATGCATAAGACAGTTCTTGCTAAATTTGTATAGTGTTTGTAAAATACACACCATATATAACTAGTAAGCCACTATATTATAGATTTTTTAAATAGAAAATTATATTGCTACACAAATGATGTTAGATATTTTCTTCTTGCATATTAGCATAGCCTAATAAGTGAGTAAGAATTTATTTTATAGTAATGATTAGATAAATATTAATTCATAGAATATATAGAAATTACACAGAAATCTAAATCTTTATAATCAAACCTACAATTTTATTTATAAAGTTTAATGACTATATTTTTTTCAAATTTCTTTGATAAGATACTGATTGTAATTAGTCTACATGCTCGCTAAATTTCAGGCACTTTTTATTTGGGAATTGGTAATGAAACTTTCACCTTCTTATTGCCATAGAGTAAATAAGGCACATTGTTAGATGAAATGTGAATAAATAAATATATTTTAGGTGATTGAAGATGTAAGCAATACATTTCAAACTGAAGAGGTCGAGATGATCACCAAAATGTCTCATTTCAACACAGACCTTGAAGACTTGTGGTCACCAAGAAAGATACAGCCTTACATTCTCACAGACAACTGTGGTAATTACATTACTGTTATTAGATTTTATGATAAATATATATACATATATATGAAAGTAAATCAAACATATTCCATATTGTTTATTGAAACGATAACTTGATTGGTAAATTATTTTGAATCTTGGGGGAGTAAACATACTACAGTGCTTTCTACTGGGCTCGTGCTTCTAGTTAAACATATTATATACTAGCTTGTTTATTTATTCCATCATGGCATGCACAGTCATACAGTGGTCATGGTACTATTGGTAGCAAAGAGCCAACTACCGAGTTGAAGGTGGCTACGTTATCTGATAACTCGTGATCTTAATTGATCGCTCATATGTATATTCAACTACACACATTTTCAAGGATAACATCTTTTATAACTCAAGTCACATAAGGAACCCAGAAAACCCTTTTTTAAATTAATTTAAATATGACAGTAACCTCTTTCAACTATAATCCAAAGTGCATTAGAAAGGTTTCACGATTGTCTAACAGATGGCATAACTAGTTCAATTTAAGTTAAAGTTGGCCTTTCCCCGCTTTTTACTCGTATTCTTCATATATTACAATATCCGTGGATAGGGATACTGGGATATGTTTACGAATACGCTTGGAAGTCATTATATCTTAATTAATGGAGGGAATAGAACTAACCTAACTGATGATTTCAGCATGTCAATCACAGACTCAACCTTTAAATATGAATGAAGAATGACACTGGCCACGGGAAGACCCCTGGATAGCTCAGTGGCGTACTAATCCAAAGGTCCTGGGCTCGATTCCCATGTCAACATGACATTTTTTCAATTTAATAATATATAAATAAGTTAAATAATGACACCTGGTCACGGCAATCAAACCCTGTACCCTTGGCTTAATGCTCCAATGATCTACCTCTGGGCTATTCAGGATTCGTCCCATGCCAAGGGTATTTCTTCACTCATATTTTAAGGCTGAGTCTGTGATGGACGTGTAGAAATGTTCAGCTATATATGAGCGATCAATAGTATCACGAACTATCAGATATCATAGGCATCTGCGACTCGGAAGGGCTATTATGCTGTTAAGTATACAGTACATGATTGTACTATTTAAAGCGACGCATGTCCATAATACATTCGGCCTTAAGCTATGAGTAAGAAATGACATTGAGCATGGGACGAACTCTGAAAAGTTCAATAGTAGAGAGTTGGTGCGCTAAGAAAAATTATGTCATTGGTTAGACTACCGTGCTTAGGTGCCATTTTTCAACTAATTTAAATTCATTAGAATTACATCGTTTGGTTTCACTATCCTATAAATTAGGATCATAGTGTAGTTTGTCAAGGTCAGATGTATACCTTGCTTGGTTCCACTATAGTGTAGCTTATAATATAGGGACATAGTGTAAACTGTCGAAATAAGATGGATACCTTTCAGGGTAATCGAAGTGTACTTGCATTTTGCAAGCTAAATTAGTTCTAAAAATAGATAAAAATTAACAACCGCAATAGCTAAGCGGCTGGATGTTCACCTATATTTTTAGTAAATATAATATTATAATATTTTAGATTCCCCCCCCTCCCCCCCCCATGACATTAACGACGTTGAAAACCCGCCTTGGTGGCGTAGTTGGCTAACGCGCTAGTCGCGTTAAGCTCGACTGCTGAGGACGGGGAGATCGAGGTTCAAATCTCAGTTGGGTGAACTGGGGGCGGTTTTTCCTAAAATGGTTTTCCACTCTTCCTCCACGCAAATGCGGGTTCACTTCCTTTAATTCAACCTTTTAAATTCCCAATCCATTAGCGTAATTAGTACTTAAAGAATATAACCCGAACGGGTAGTAAGACGCGGTGCTAAATATTAATAATAATAATAATAATAATAATAATAATAATAATAACGGTGAAAAATTAAATAATTCCACTAAAATCAAATAATTGCGTGGTTACCCCGGGTAAAGCTTTTCTTTGCTTCCAACACACAGATAAAAATATCTTCGTTTTATTTCTTCCAACGCAGTTCTTGGTAAATTTAAAAAATCTAATAAAAAATTTAACATTCCAGCTTCAGGTGTACATGCCTATATACAGGGGCTACTAACTTTAAATTTTCGGCCCTCTGCGTGTTGTAAATATTGCGCAATCCTCATGACTGACAAACTCTTCATTTAATTAATATAAATGAAGGGTACAAGAGAAAAAGGGGGAAAATTCAACTACACACATTTTCAAGGATAACATCTTTTATAACTCAAGTCACATAAGGAACCCAGAAAACCCTTTTTTAAATTAATTTAAATATGACAGTAACCTCTTTCAACTATAATCCAAAGTGCATTAGAAAGGTTTCACGATTGTCTAACAGATGGCATAACTAGTTCAATTTAAGTTAAAGTTGGCCTTTCCCCGCTTTTTACTCGTATTCTTCATATATTACAATATCCGTGGATAGGGATACTGGGATATGTTTAAGAATACGCTTGGAAGTCATTATATCTTAATTATTGGAGGGAATAGAACTAACCTATTTTCACTTTAAATTGAAAAATACAAATAAATATGTACCGTTTGTATAATACAAACGATTATAAAAACTATAGACTTTGGTGGCCAAATGGCTCAAATTGTCACTTTAGGAATAGATTGAGACTGCTGATAATGAGCAGATCGGGGTTTGAATCTCGGTCGGGTGTATTGCGGGAATTTTTGTCTGAACGATTTTCCACTTTCCCTGCGCGCAAATGCAAGTAACCTTCCTCTAAATTCTACCTCCCTCATCCCCAACACACTAACGTAATCAATACATATGTGTAAAACCCAAAAGAGTAGTAAGACATGGTTTTAAAAAGTAATACTGGACTTATTCTAAGAGTCAGCAAACGTATATTTATTTCTGAGTAAAAAATAATTCACTGCTTCTTTTACATTTATAGGGTGACCTGGTGGTCTAGGGGTAAGGTGTCAGACTTCTGTGCTGGCGGCCGGGGTTCAATCCTCGGTCACGGCACAGATTTATCTGATTTTCCAAACCCTTCCTACACCTCTGACAAGACATCTTGTGAATGTGTGGAATGCCAGGCTGCCACCGTGGTTCGGATTCCACGTTAAACTGTAGGTCCTTCATTTCATCTCACAATCACCCTACCATTACACATTATCGTAAGTGCGTATAACCCGAACGGGTAGTAAGACGCGGTGCTAATAATAATAATAATAATAATAATAATAATAATAATAATAATAATAATAATAATTTTACATTTATAAGAGTGTTGGGTTTTCTCATATTATTGGATATGTGATATGTGCCCCCTCTGTAACGACCTCCATACATATGTATATTGAGGCCTTGATGATACAGATATAAATACATTAGAATTGAATGGTTTAAAGACAAAAGTCGCTAATAATCTGCGTGTGGAAGCTCATTCGTGAGATTGAGGAGTGTGAGACGTAATCACACCTTTTGTGTGTATGCGCGCATTCTCATATTAGATAATCCTAGTGTATTTTTATCTATAGTTTTTATTTAAAAAAATGTATTTTTATAAATATTATTTTGTTAAACTTAATTTTAATTGTATTGGTTAAGTGTAAGAAAAGGCGGTAGCCTTAACTTTGCCATTACAGTCGATTATTATTATTATTATTATTACTATACAGGGCGTATGCTATTTTAGGCCACCATATCAGGTTCCATGTATAAATGCGGTGCACCCGAACCTTTTTTTTTTTTTCTATTCAACGAAACACATTTTTTTTTTCTAATTCTATTTTATTGCGATTCTCTTCCAGAAACCTTCTTGTACACTCAGCCCTTATACCCTGATGCTCATTCTAATGAGCTGCTGACGATAGCTGTTCCTAAACTCCGAGTGGTGCTAGAAATGGAGGATGGCAGCCAAAGAATACCTGTCCTGCTGTTCAAGTCATCAGCTGAAGCCAGCGCTCATAATTGGTCCAAACAACTTTACATGAAAGGTACTATCACCAAGGACTCTACGCCAAGGGTTATCCACCTTTATGGGCCCCAAGAAACTTATAAACTCATAAAAGAAAGCACAATTACTCATCGTTTTTGTTGACACATTTATATTTATTCTTTAAAATCAAAGAGGTAATCATGACCCAGACCCCACGTCGGCCATACTTCACTGACCCGTGGTTTTCTATTGAGAGTGAAATAACCTCCTGTGTGTAAGCTTTGCGATGCCCCCGCCCCCCTCTTCTTAGTATGTATCCAATTTGGGCAAAGTATCTCAAGAACGCCCCCATTCACCTGGATTTTGATTTTAAAGGGCGACCTTCATGTTTTGTTACGTGACATCACTGATTAAATTATTTGTTTACTCCGATAAACACACGCCAGGTGAAGCTTTTTAATTCAATTTTGAGTCTCAAGTTTATAGAATGCATCTGTTAAATTCTATGATATTGAGATTATGTTTTAAAATTTTAATACGTTTTTATACATTTGTATTTTCCATTTAATGTAGTGTATATGCACTTGATGTTTTAACAGGTGTTTTATTTCTGTTATTCTCCCCTATGGGGATTTTACTAGGTTTTTATTTTAAAAAGGCACTAAGGACTAATAATAATAATAATAATAATAATAATAATAATAATAATAATAATAATAATAATAATAAATTACGTATTTAAACTTGCCATTTTTCAAATACAATAATAATATTGTACTTCTACCGCCAACGCACTTTGTATTCTGTCTTCTCCTTCAGTTCCCAGAATTTTGACATCTCTTAATGTTTCTATTTAACGTTATAGATTTAAATTTGATGATTTGTCTGTGTTAAAATACTGTTTATTAGTGGTTATAATAATAATTATACATTGAAATATGTCATATTTTGTGAGATATTTAAAATCTGCTCATAATATAACAAAGTTTTCTCCTCCCTTCAAAATTTTTCGAAGATGCAAAGGTTAATAATGTGGGTGTCATAGTAAAAGTGAAAGAGATTTGACTTTCAACTTGGGCTTTTAACATTTCTAAGCTTCGCACACGTTTACCTAACACAGTATTTATAAAACTGTGATACTCGTACCCAAATAGGTACGTGAAAGATTTCAGGGGGATACGCAGCTTAACACTTAGTTTTTTCAATCATAAATTATTTTGTTTAGTAGCTGTAAGACTGATAAATAAATAATTAACCCAGACTTTTACGTGATGTCATAGACCTCGCTAAACATCTCTTTAGGCTTTATTTAGCTTACCACTAAAAATTATTTTTTAAATTTGGTATGACCATTTATACTTTACAAGATCAAACGTATTTGTTTCCTATTTTTTTCAAGCAAGAGGATAGGGTACACGAGTGACGAGAGTTTGTAAAACACAGATGTAGACCAAATGTTGGCAACCGGTCGATCTCAAGCCATTATTCACTCAATCCATTAGGGAAACTACATAAGTGTTAAAAGTCGATCTTTTGAGTATTTTAAGCTCGCAAACATATCAGGTATACTTTCTATATTAGTGTGACCAAAATTAACTTGATTGGTCATAGTCGATTATGTTATAAAAAATGTAAATATTTAAATATGAAAATCTATGTACATTTAAGAATTTGAAAAACCAGTCCTCTGCTTTAGTGGTCGATGCACCTAGCTACGAGCCTAGAGATCCGGGTTACTTTCTCAGCTGGGACTTTGGGTATTTCTCCCTGAAGGGAATTATCCCAATGGTCACTTAAGTTAGGTTTAAGTATTTTTACCGGTTCCAGACCCTCATGCTTACTATCATCCTCCCCTAACCTCATTGGGACATGGACAGAGCCTTCATTGAAAAGATGTACGGTTAGTACACTCGGGCGTCCCCTAAGAAAAGGTACTGTCATCAGTACTGGTTAATCTTTCCACTACTGGGCTACGAATGATGATACTGTGTTAGGTAAACGTGTGCGAAGCTTAGAAATGTTGAAGTCGAAGTTGATAGTCAAATCTCCTTCACTTTTACTATGACACCCACATTATTAAACTTGGCATCTTCGCAAAATTTTGAAGGGAGGAGAAAACTTCGTTATATTATGAGCAGATTTTAAATATCTCACCAAACATAACATATTCAATCTGTATTTATTATATAACAGCTACTAAACAGTATTTTAACACAGACTCATCAAATGAAATCTATAACATTAAAATATAAACAGTCAGAGATGTCAGAATTCTGGGGGTTGAAGGAGGAGGAATAAGAAAGAGTGCGTTGGAGGTGTAAGTTCACTGACAAAAACAATGGACCTGTCATAAGACAGAAAACGTAATAATAATGCTATCATGAAAGTATATAGTGTGATGTGTTTGTTCTCTAAATCTTTCTCTTAACCTAGATGCATTTGATTGATGATTTAAAAATTAAAAATAATGTTATATGACAACAACAAAACCCTTATCTTCGACTTAGACTTTTCTTCGCGGGTTTTAAGCCTCGCCTCACATTTTAGGAAATTACTTTAGTACACCCAATTAGAATGACTAACTTGATGGTCCCTTGTTACAGGAGAGGTCCAGCTTCAAGCCTCCTATTATAACAATAAGATAGCAGCTTGGGAGCCTCTTATAGAACCTTCTGTCGACGAGGAACACGTGTACAGGCCGTGGGAAGTACTCGTCAAGGTTCGTGAACATTGTCATGTCTTTTGTTATGTGGCGTGCCAAGGAGTGTCATCAGGGGGGTTGACGATACTTAGTCGAAACGGTACCTTTGAATGGTTTTCATGTTTCAGTAGAACACTCATTGGTCAGATATTAAGAAGCATACATTCCATAGGGAGTCATTTAATGCATAGCCTATTTGTGATTGGTAAAATAAGGACTGAGTGGGAGAGAATTTACCACATTTTGTACAGTTTTAGCTCTTAAAATATGAGTGAAGAATGGCCCTGGGTACAGGACGAATCTTGGCTTGCTCAGTGGTAAGAGCATTGGCGTACTAAGCCACAGGTCCCGGGTTCAATTCTCGTGTTCAGATGTCATTTTTCAACTTTCAGAATATATCTAGATGGAGTAATCCTCACTAAAAAGCATAAATAATAGCTTTGGCTATTTGATTCAGTTTTAGCTCTGCTTAGCCTGGAAACAATTCATTACATGCCACTGGTTTTATCATTTAAACTTTGACTCCATGGTGTCATCCTGCAATCTGGCTATACCAGCCTAGCGGACGCTGTCTGTTGGTGAAGATTTTACCCACTTATGCATATAAAGAGAGTTGTTATATTCTTAGCATAACTAACCCCCAGGCGTTAATCTCAATTTTATAGAACAAAACCGCTACCTTTTCATTCAAGTAGATCCTCTTTTGTCCTCACAAGGTTGAGTTGAACCCGTTCCGGACCTACTACTTTCGTAAAGATTTAAATTATGGAAGAATTGATTGTTTCTTAGTAAGCCTGGCTGTAGTTGTGGATAGTGAGGTTCGATTCCCAACTGTAAGCATTGGGGATACCTTTTTTTTTAAATAGTCTCTTAGATTACAATGAGTAGGACATAGAACGTGAATGTAAGAATCTATAACCACGCTCAAGGTAATTACTGAAAGCCCAATGGAAAGAGACTAGTAGGTTTACCTAGACACAGATGGGATGATAACATTGGAATGGACATGAAAGAGATAGGGTGTAATTAGATGGACTGGTTAGAGCTAACTCAAGATAGGGGTAGGTTACTTTTGTAAGTGCGGCAATGAGCTTTCGAGTTTATAATGCCGTAGATTATGTAAGTATAGTGAAATTCCCCCTTTTCTCTCAAAGCAAACTTTAATGACCATCATACTGGCATTAAAGTAATAGACCTTGTTTCTAAGGCCTTTGGGACTGATGTTTGAATTAAAACTAATGGACTTGAGTTACATTTAATAAATAACCCGTTGTGGGTGTAGTTGTAGCAACTATCATCTGGGATGAATTATCAAACCACTTATTAAGATAATTCAACGCAGTGCAAGCCCTAAAACGTCAGTTTTAAAGCGTATACCTGCTAATATAATAATATAAAATATAATTTAAATTTTCCAAATTTAGGAACTAACTAAATGTTTCGGATACATCTGACACAAACCGCAATCTCCAATGTTACCAGGCAAATTTCATCATCATTATCGTCATCAACAACAACAACAACAAAGGTTACCAGGCTGTGGCCAGATCAGTCTAGTAAAAGTCTCCATCTTCCTCTAAACTGACACAATTCTTCACCCTTTAATCTCTTCCATTCTCCTTCTCTTACGTGCACACTTTCTGCTGTCTGCTCTTCCCATTCCTTTCTTTGATCTCCTTGCCGTATTTTCCATACATACTTCATATCCATAAGTATCTTTGGTATCCTATCCTTTTCCAACTTCATTACATGAATATACCATCTCAGCCTTGATTACTCTACTATCTTATGTACCCTCACTTATTCCCAGATAAGTTCATTACTTATCTTGTTTCTCCTCGTTATAGCTAACATTCTCTTCTCAAACTTCATTCCCATGGTCTCCAAATTTTAGTTTCTCTTATATACAATGTCAATGTTTCTGCTGCATTTGATACTATTGGTACAAAGCACGCCCTATACATCAATTCCTTACACCCGTTGTCCGTTGATTACACTAAGGACCTACACTATATGCTACGCCATAGTGGAACCAAGCAAGGTCTGCCTTTCAAGGTAAACAAAGGGTGTAATGAAGTGATGTATAGGGCGTGCTTTGTACCTATAGTCTCAAATGCAGCAGAAACATTGACATTGTATATAAGAGAAACTGCTATCTTTTAGAGTAAACAGAAAGTACCCCCCCTAACCCATGTGATGCCGACTGTTCCGTGCCACAGGTGTTCCAAGCGAAAGCGTTCCCCGTGTCGAGTCGTCTGGACCACGACAATTCCAGCGAGTTGGAAAGTGGACACGCTAGAGCGGTGAGGAGGTCTCTGCAGCATCAGGTGGAGGAGTCGGACACATCTGCGGACGAGGCGGCGTCTGAGAACGGCATGACCTTCATCAGGAGGCACAACGTCGAGGCGGCGCAAGCTCCCATCAGGAATATTAACGGTACTCTTCATTTATCCTGAATGCTAGGTAGCTTATGTTGCATTGTTCCACTATGGCGCAGCTTGTAAGATAGGGCCATAGTGTAACTCGTTGAGGTAAGACCGCTTTCAGGGTAGATTGGAATGCACGTTATCTGTTAATTAATAGTGGCGTGTGGCTATCTGTCAGTGCTGTGTTTTGTAATATTGCGAGGGTAAGCAGAGCAATTTTGTGGTGAAAGTAAATGTTTGTACAAATAATTGTACATACCTGCTTCGGTGGCTGCATGGTCTTAAGGAGTCACTTTCGTAATATACTAGATTTCTAATGACAGTGGGATCGTGGTTCGAGTCCCGGTTGGGTGTGATGCGGGGGGTTTGTCCATTCTTACTCCATGCAAATGCGGGTACACTTCCTCTAAATTCAACCTTACTCATCCCAACTCACTAGTGTAATTAGTACGCATACGCATATTTTAAATAGATAGTAAGAAGCGGTGCTAAAAAAAGTTTGTACCTAAGGTGAGATAGAAGGGGACGCAAGAAAAAGCCAGTGTTTTTGAAGTTTTTATTTTAAAAAAAATTTTGGGCCAAAATAAATAAAATATTGCTACAGTAAAAACAACTTTATTCACATGGTGACCTCCAAATTTCTTGGCTATCTGTCCCGTGTCCTGAAATTTAAAGACAGCTTTTTTTCTTCATTTATAAAGTTTGTTAGATAATGCCACCATGCTCATGAAAGATATTCAGGAACGGTTGATGTCAACAAGTGAAGAAAATTAAACTCCATGTTAATACTGGATCAATATTCTATTTGCTTTGACAAAAAATATTAATTTTTTTTTACATTAAAATTTCAAAACACAGGCCTTTTAACTCGTGCTCCCTTCTATTCCATCTTAACTAGCGAATATTAGAAGATCGAAATGGTTTTTAGTTATTGAACCATTACTATTACAGAATGTGAGCGACTCATTGGATATCCCGAGGACTCTGATTCTGAAAACGAGGAAGGAGTGTTGGAAAAACTTGCTGGCGCGATTGGTCATCTTTTCACAGGGTAATATCACTTTTAGTTCCTAGGTTTATTGTCATATCTACATGTGGATACTACTAGTACCTAGGCGTATAGTATTTTATACACGACAATATTACTTGTAAATAAGTTTAGTGTCATTTTACAGTATAAAATTTACAAGTACCTATGTTTATTTTAATTTTTACAAGGTATTACTACTGGGCTTATAGGTGAATTATTTTGTATAAGCTATATATTTATCTATAAGTATATTTATGGCCTCTATCCAAGCGACTATTTAAACTATTATAAATGCCTCAAATTAACAATAAAAATATAATATAAATAGCTTAGATATACACCATTTCATTTTTTTCACAAATGTATTGGGGCTAGGAAATGCTAATCACCCTTTTCTCACGAAGCCTCGCCAAACCCCAATATAATCCCAGCGTCAGTTTTCACACTTGTACTCCGTCAATTTTAAATGTTCCTGCGTGTCTGGTTTAACCGTGACACCATCTCTAATGTCTGGTTATTGCAGTGATAGCAGTGATGGAGGGGCCAGTGAGTCTGAAGATTCTAGTGGGGCTGAGCCCTCGTTAGAGACTGAAGAGGCCTCTGAGATCACTATGAGCTGCGGTGGTGCAATCGTTGGAAGGGAGGAAAGAGCAATCTTTTTGAAGAAACACAGTAAGTCCCCATCTTCTTGAAGAAACACAGTACGTCCTCATATTCTTGAAGAAACACAGTAAGTCCCCATCTTTTTGAAGAAACACAGTAAGTCCCTATCTTCTTGAAGAAACACAGAGAGTCCCTATATTCTTGAAGAAACACAGAGAGTCCCTATATTCTTGAAGAAACACAATAAGTCCCCAACTTCTTTAAGAAATGCATGAAGTCCCCATCTTCTTAAAGAAACACAGTAAGTCCCTATATTCTTGAAGAAACACAGTAAGTCCCCATCTTCTTGAAGAAACACAGTAAGTCCCTATCTTCTTGAAGAAACACAGTAAGTCCCTATCTTCTTGAAGAAACACAGTAAGTCCCCATCTTCTTGAAGAAACACAGTAAGTACCTATATTCTTGAAGAAACACAGTAAGTCCCCATCTTCTTGAAGAAACACAGTAAGTCCCTATCTTCTTGAAGAAACACAGTAATTCCCCAACTTCTTGAAGAAACACAGTAAGTCCCCATCTTCTTGAAGAAACACAGTAAGTCCCTATCTTCTTGAAGAAACACAGTAAGTCCCCATCTTCTTGAAGAAACACAGTACGTCCTCATATTCTTGAAGAAACACAGTAAGTCCCCATCTTTTTGAAGAAACACAGTAAGTCCCTATCTTCTTGAAGAAACACAGAGAGTCCCTATATTCTTGAAGAAACACAGAGAGTCCCTATATTCTTGAAGAAACACAGAGAGTCCCTATATTCTTGAAGAAACACACTACGTCCTCATATTCTTGAAGAAACACAGTAAGTCCCCATCTTTTTGAAGAAACACAGTAAGTCCCTATCTTCTTGAAGAAACACAGAGAGTCCCTATTTTCTTGAAGAAACACAGAGAGTCCCTATATTCTTGAAGAAACACAATAAGTCCCCAACTTCTTTAAGAAATGCATGAAGTCCCCATCTTCTTAAAGAAACACAGTAAGTCCCTATATTCTTGAAGAAACACAGTAAGTCCCCATCTTCTTGAAGAAACAGAGTAAGTCCCTATCTTCTTGAAGAAACACAGTAAGTCCCTATCTTCTTGAAGAAACACAGTAAGTCCCCATCTTCTTGAAGAAACACAGTAAGTACCTATATTCTTGAAGAAACACAGTAAGTCCCCATCTTCTTGAAGAAACACAGTAAGTCCCTATCTTCTTGAAGAAACACAGTAAGTCCCCAACTTCTTGAAGAAACACAGTAAGTCCCCATCTTCTTGAAGAAACACAGTAAGTCCCTATCTTCTTGAAGAAACACAGTAAGTCCCTATCTTCTTGAAGAAACACAGTAAGTCCCCATCTTCTTGAAGAAACACAGTAAGTACCTATATTCTTGAAGAAACACAGTAAGTCCCCATCTTCTTGAAGAAACACAGTAAGTCCCTATCTTCTTGAAGAAACACAGTAAGTCCCCATCTTCTTGAAGAAACACATTAAGTCCCCATCTTCTTGAAGAAACACAGTAAGTCCCTATCGTCTTGAAGAAACACAGTAAGTCCCTATCTTCTTGAAGAAACACAGTAAGTCCAATACTCATCCAGTCAATAAAACATATTCTGCTCTCTTATTTTCGGCAAACGTATGAATCAAACCTTAAGGTGGGAGTACAGGGGACGTGAGAAATGTCAGTACTTTTTTTTTGTAGTTTTTATTTCAAACCATTTTCTTCCGGCAAAATAAATCAAATATATCAACAGTAGAAGCAAAGCCTAACTTTATTCCCCTGGTAGCTTCAACAGTTCTTGAATATTTGTCAAGGGAGTCCTAGAATTAAATTTCACATTTTTTGCTCTTAAGTGGATCTCGGTGGTTTTGGGTTAAAGTGCTCATCTTAGGACCCGATGTTTTCGGGTTCAAACCCTGTTGAGGTCAAGAGATTTTGAATGATAAAAATCCTTAGCACAATTTACTATAGAGGGGAAGTAAAACAGTCGGTGACATATCGATTGTGACATGTAAAAGAACCCTGTATGTAAAAATACCTTTCCAGCAAAATGGTTAGGCTCTCTCTTGCTCACAATTAGAAATCTAGTACAGAAAACCACATGATGCGGATGTGCTTTCAGGACTTCCCTAGACATGTGCTTTCTCCTCGATGATGTGGGCGGCACTAACCGACTTAAGGGCGGAATGGGAAAGCACATCAAGAACCAACCCTCGGGTTGAAGACTCGTTATTATTTTATCTTTATTTACAAAGTTTTTCATCAAACGCTCAGTACAGATATTTGAGAAATGTTGATATCACTGTTTGAAGAAAATCAAACTTTATGTTTCTACCACTACACATACATATTTTATTTATTTTGTCCATAAAAAAAGTTTACTCTAAAAACTGCAAAAATACTGAAATTTTCTCGTGTCTCCTACACTTGCACCTAAAGAGGGATCTCTTAGTAAGGGAAGGTGTGAGTTGCGAGTGACGACAATCAAATGGAGGGTTTGTGCAGACGACTCCGTCGACTCCGGGCTGGAGGCGGAGCTCCCGGAGCGTCTCGCAACCTATGTCATTGTGGATGCCAGGGACCGTCTGGAGGTCACCTTGACGCCCGCCGCCTTGCACGTGTGCCACGACCTGACCCTGGCCTTCACCCGCAACTGTTCCACCGTCACGTCAGCCGATCTGCTCGGGCAGGAGGCCCCCTTGGACCTCGTCAACCGCATAGGGCCCGGTTCCAAGGTCACGCTCTTCACTCGAGCTGGGGTGAGAGGACGCTTGTGTTTCCGTTATTGAGCTTACCTTACAAGATTCCACTATGTCGTGGCTTAAAATGATTTTTATAGCACAGTGTATTACTGCCTTTTAAGGTTATACACATATGTACTAACTATGCTAATGTGTTAGGGATGATGAAGGTTGAATTTATGGGAAGTGTGCCCCACATTTAAGTGGAGAAAGAGTGAAAAACCATTTATTTAAAACCAATACACCCAACTGGAATTTGAAACCGGATCTTCCTGTCAGTCTATTATGAAAAACTGTTTTTTTGTTGTTGTTTCGAAATTGACTACTATTTTAGGTAGGTCTGAGGGGGATAGAAATGAATAGTATTCATAGTATTGTGTATTGTATTGCATCTAGTGTATATTGATTCACCACTGGAAGTCTATAAATGATTTATATACGTTAATATGTACACCATTAAATCACATGGCCGAGGTTAATTAATTTTGGCAGTCAATTTTAGACAAATAGTGTAGATATTACGGTAAAGTTATTTTGTTCTGTTGACGGGGACGGGGGAAGAGATATGGGCGCTGACACAATGGGTTGCTAAGGGTTCAATAGGAAGTCTAGGTACGCCTCTGTATGTACACATGGTTTAGCCTGGAAGGTAGCATTCATCTTACCTCCACAGATTACACCATGGCTCTATTTTAAATGCTGCACATGCATCGGTGGCCACATGGTCACTCTCACAATAGACTAGACAAGAAAGAGGTGACGGAGAATTGAGGTTCGAATTACGGTCGGGTTTACTGAGGGGGGTTTCCCCTGATTGATTTTACACTCTCTCTACACGTAAATGTGGATACACTTCCTACACTCTAAATTCAACCTTCCTCATCCCTAACTTATTAGCGTAATTAGTGCATATGCGTACAACACGAACGAGTAGTAAAAGGCGTAGTTAAAAATCTCAAAAAAGGTAACAACTTACATTGTCGAAACACATTGCACACGAGTGTTCTAAAGCTAAGATAACCATAATGTCCAAATTTGATCCCCTACAACCCCACTATTGATGTATCTTGCAGTGTGGGCCAGACGGGAAGGAAAGGGTCGTGATGTCAGCGACTTACGACAAGTCGGATTCTCTGGTCAGCAGTCCTGGATCTACAACGGCCGGATTCTTGGACGGGAGTCCCACGGAATCTGAGGTGGATTTTGAGAGGTAAAGGAGGGGGTGTAAGACTAGAAAAAAATGTATCGCATAAAGAAAAGGGTGGACTGGGCCGCTGGGACATTGGGAGATATCCCAGTGGGTAGGTTTTAGTTGGCCTTCTGCGACTTTTTCTTACATCCATTACTGTTTCCAGCTTGTGGGCCGGGTCAGTATGTTTTATTCAAGTCTTACATTTTCCACTACTGGTTTTCTAGGCCTGTAGTAGCTTCATGTGCCTTATAATCTAACTTAAGACTAGGACAGACACAACATCCGGTCCCTGACCGTTAATTATTCACTATGAAGGGTAAACCCAGGCTGTATCCGAATAATCTACTTATGCGGCGTCGCGTTGGCTCGTGGTGTTGATAGCTGCATTGGCAATCACGTGACCAAGTGTAGATTTGTCCAAATAGTCGCGGACTAGACCGATGCAGTTTTCTAGAGGTCTTGGTAACCATGGATACGAAAGCTACGAGCCATGCGGCGTTGGTACGGTGTTTGACTGGCCATTTTTTTAGTATTATCATTTCGTCTGTTGAGCACCGACTTTTAGTATTATCGTTTCGTCTGTTGAGCACCGACTTATACCAATTATTCGGTAGGAAGCAGCACTGTGGACCCAAGTGTGTTGCCGTTCGAATAGTCTGATGCAGTCTTCACTATTAAAACAACGAGAAGTGTAAAATTATCAAGAGTGCATCAAGTCAAGTGTAATTGACTATTCGGATACAGCCCCACATTTCGTCATTGATAAATTTTTCTGCCATGCTGGGAATCAAACCTAGGTCCCTTAACTGTGCAGACAGACACGATACCAACTGAGCTAAAGTGTCGGATCCTCCTGTAATTACTTCAACTAAAGTAAAGTTATTAATTGAATTCCAAATGATTGCCTTTATTAAATTTTATACCAAGTTTCCTTGAGACAGTCTGAGGGTAACCAAAGTATATAATTTGTGGAAACATACGGTGGCATTAAATTTAAAACCATCCCATTTGTTGTTTCTTGGTTGTTTATAAACAGTTCCAAAAGCCAATCTAAAAATAACGTCTTTATTGTATACTTACTGCAACAAGCTTAATAATCTACCCAAGTAGAAGGTGTAGGATTATTTTACAATCTTAAAATATATCAAAAATATACTTCCGGCTATTGTCTAAAAACTTAGAATCATTTTGGCTCATGTCAGATATTTTAGGTGGACTGAATAGCCAATTTATCATCGATAGCTAATGTGAAACGGCCTCAGTATTAAATTTACTAATTTTTAAAAATATGAATACTTCATCACTTAAGATTACACTTAAACATATCTTAAGTGGTATTTATGAATGTGTGTTAAGCGGTCTGCTTCAGTCAAACAAGAAAGTATCAATCGTTGTTAGAATACATGGCGTGTCGTTTTATGAACTGCCTCTCTACTCTGTATAAGCTTATACCCCCTTTCGCTTTTCATCTACAACCACCTTTGTATTGTCAATAAGAAAGATACCTGCTTCGATGGACGTATGGTTAAAGGCGTCACTCTCGCAATAGACTAGACTGATGATGGTGGTAAGATCGTGGTTCGATTCCGGTTTGATGTACTGAAGGTGTTTTTTCCTAAATGGTTTTCCACTATTCTTCCAAGCAAATTTGGGTAAACATCCTTTAAATTCAACCTTACTCATCCCTAACACATTAATTCAATTAGAACATGGGTGTATAGCCTGAACGAGTATTAAAGACACGCTCTAAAAAATTAAATAATAAATATTTTTTTAGTCAACCCACGATCTTAAGAACGTAGCCTATCATTAATCATTGACTGCATAAATGGATCAATTTATATTGCAATACAATAATGTAGCTCTTAAGGTGCGTCTTAAGGGAGCGAAAGTATTTTTACAGTTTTTATAGAATTTAATTTTTTTGGCCAAAATTAATCAAATATTTCTTCAGTAGCAACAAAGAGTTTAGTTTTCTGCACATTATAATATCAACAGATCTTGAATATCTCTCAAGGATGTCCTGGAATTTTGTCAACACTTTTTAAATATAGAGAGAAATTTTAACAAAATTACAGGACAACCTTGAGAGATATTCAAGATCTGTTGATATTAGAATGTGCAGAAAACTAAACTCTATGTTGCTACTGGAGAAATATTTGATTTATTTTGGCCCAAAAAAAATATAATGCTATATTTATATATTTAGCACCGCGTCTTACTACCAGTTCGGGTTATACGCTTTAAGTACTAATTACGTTAATGGATTAGGAATTGAGAAGGTTGAATTAGAGGAAGTGAACCCGCATTTGCGTGGAGGGAGAGTGGAAAACCATTTAGGAAAAACCACCCCCAGTTCACCCGACCGAGATTCGAACCTCGATCTCCCCGTCCTCAGCAGTCGGGCTCAACACGACAAGCGCGTTAGCCAACTACGCCACCGAGGCGGGACTATAATGCTATAAAAACTGTAAAATTACTCACACTCTCTTCTGCCTCACCTTAATTAGATATTTATATTTAATTTTTTATCATGTTATTAGAATGCATTATCTCCTCACCAAAATCAAAAAATAAAATACTATATTAAAATTCTTCTGGCTTGAAAGCACAAAATCAATTTCAGGAATAATATAATTGTATTCTTTACGCATCCGTATAGTTCATCATTTCTGACTATGTTTTTAAAAATAGTCGTTTTGTGTACAGTTTCGAAGGCGGGTTCCACTCGGTAAGTGACGGTGGCGCCTCTTGTGAGCAGGAGCCCTTATCACCGGTGCTCGGCTTCCCCGTGGAAACTGTCACCAAACTATACAAGAAGGTCACCGACGAGAGAATCCGTATCGAGATAGACGGTGAGCACTTTATATGCTTCAAGATCCTTTCTAGGTCAAACTCTTTCTATTAGCATGGGGCTCACGTATAACCGTGTTTTGGAATAACCACCCCACACCCTCCTCTTCCCCCCTGAAGAAAATATAATTAGCTAAAGTCCTATTTTCATAGAAAAAACCTCTAAAATTACAAACATTTTTGTGGCTAAAAATGACCATATTTAACTATACTATTAGTGTTGTGTTGTATGTAAGTTATTGATAATATCTACCAAAAGTGACAACTGAAAATCCCACAACTTGACTACGAATACTTGGAAGCTGTAGATCTAGTAGTTTTACATCTGTCAGATGAGAACATTCCTACTAAATTTTGACTGTACTAACTTTCTTAGCTATCAGATAAGGCCCTTTCTATAGATTTGGACTGTACTAACTTTTCTATGTCAGATGAGAAACTTCCTATGGAATTTGAACTGTACAAATTTTATGTATGTCAGAGAAGAACCTTCTTACAAAATTTGGGCTATAATAACTTTTCTATGTCAGATGAGAAACTTCCTATGGAATTTGGGCTATATTAACGTTTATACCTGTCAGATTATAAACTTATAAAATATAGACTGTACTAATTTCCTATCTGACAGATTAAAACTTTCCTATTTAATTTTGACTCTACTAACTTTTCTGTCAGATGAGAACCTTCTTATGAAATTTGGACTGTACTAACGTTTCTATGTTGGATGAAAACCTTTCTAAGAACGTTTGACCATACTAACTTTCCTAATTGTCAGATAAGGTTCTTCCTAAGAAAAATGGACTGTATAACTTTATGTCATCTCATGACAGGTTTCGACAGTCAGCAGTTCCTGGCCCCTCAGCGCACCGTCAGCAAACTCCACGCCCTGCAACCAATCAAGAACAACACCCGGTACCACGTGGTGGTCAGCAACTTGAACACACAGCACAGACACCGTCGGATCACGGTGCGGTCACCTCTCCAGGTGAGTGGGCGCGCTCAGGTTTACAATCCCTTAAATACTTGATCAAAACTTTCTAGGATTTAGCTACTATACTTCCTTATATCATTGGGAGCTTGAAAGTTTGTTGCCGCTCTTACAAAATACGCCCCTTATCTCTATTTTGAGCTAGTTCTATTCAGTCCACCTCATTACACCCTATCCCTATCATGAGCTAGTCATATCTATCCACCTCATTACACCCTATCCCTATCTTGAGCTAGTCATATCTATCCACCTCATTACACCCTATCCCTATCTTGAGCAAGTTGGCTTATTAAATTATGGCGATGTTCTCTAACAAGAAAATAAGATGAAGTTTCATGGTAAATATGAGAATGATTCTGTTGAAAGTAAATATTTGATTACTCAATTTGTACAAAGCAACGTATATGTCGAAAGACAGAACACATAATAATTAAACTATATAATAATTGGCTTAGTGGCTTTAATAGTTGTCTAAAAACCGTTCCTTCTTATCTAAATCTGAATTTGTGTTTGTTTAAGGTGAAGAACGAGACATCTTACGCCATGGGTTTGTACTACAAGAAGTCTGTATTGGACGCTCTTGGTATGGACCCCATAGGGGAGTCCACCAACCCATTCGAGGACACCATAAAGGTGGCCATTGTAGAACCAGATGAGACACTCAGTGTACCCCTCTATGTGGCCTACCATTGCAAGCTTTATATACTACCAGGATATGTAGAGTAAGTTGTCAGGAATATAACAAACCTCTTGGGGATAGTACGCTTCCTATGGATGTTGGCAAACACGTTTGATTTGTCATCCAACTGATATACAAATTAATTGGTGCCTGTCTGTTATTAAAAGCGTACCTAGGGGTTGGAGAATCCGGCCAAACTTTCAAAATATGTTTCACCCTTTCTCCTCCCTAGCCCTCATCCCTGACATGTCAAGTACCTGGGTTGCATAAAATATAGTAATTATAAAAACACCACTGTTGTTCACCGTCAATCAACCATTCTTCTTGTGTTTGAGTTTTGACCTACAGCCAGTTCAGTGTACAGCGATGAACGGTGTCTAAAGTGTAATAAAATGGTATAAAATGACATGGGACCTAAATAGAGGTGTGAATAATGAAGCAATGATTGACGAAGAACAAGATTAAAACGACTCATAGGGCAAGTACAGCCAAACACAACTAAAAGGAATTGTTTATGAAGATTCTGCAGAGTGGCTGGGGATTCCTGAAATCTATTTTAATGTTCTTACACATCTGGTTGACCATGGCCCTGAAACAATTGATTTGTTCAAATATAAATCTACACTATCAAACTATACGGAACCTTTGATAAAGGAAATTAACACACACAGCTAAATTTATAGTAAATAATTTCATTTTAGTAGTAGTTTTTAGATATTGCAGTAAAGTAATTTTATAGTGGAAGGGGAGCATTAATACAGCTCCTTACCAGGGGAATAAGGGACTCTAGATATGCCTCTATATGTTATCATTCATAAAAAAAATCACTACGCCGATTGTGCTGAAATTTCGCGTTAATATGACTCCAGTTAACATAATATATTTAGCGGCTAAAATACTTCTTTTTGTTCCTTTTCTCAGAATATGCTTATCGTATTTTCATTGGACACACTTTGACATATTTCTAGATATGGATTAAACATGACTGCCATACTGAAAGAAAATGGTGGCTATAGAACACTACTTTTAACCACCTACAAAGATTTATCTCCTAAACTATGGGAAGCCAGACAATGAGAACGCGGGTATTAAACAGTACTTATAATATTTATATTATTGTTGTAATTATTTTTAACAGTTGTTTATCTAACAGGTGTTTGTCTATTTTCGAAGACATTTTTGAAGCTATTTTAAGCTCTCCCCACTTAACAAAGCCTAACATTCCGTGCATCAACCACATGCTTTTCCTAAAACATCTTTCACTTAAATATTGCATTCACGAACAGGTCATTTTGATCCACGGGAATCGTGTCTCTAAATATTTGTAAGAAGCGTACTGCTCCCAAAGATTATAATAGAAAATTGTAGATAATTCCTAAAACTATGATATAACTGTGGACAAATGAAATATAAATAAAGTCAAAACCACCAACATATTCGTATATTTACAAACGCTTCAATATTCCACTACCCCATGGCATCTTCTTCAGGAAGAAATAGACTGAACAGGAAGTTTTCTTCATTGGTGCCAACTTAATTGTTGAAGGACGAAAACTTCTTTATTGCAGTAAAATTTCCCTTGAGATTTTTATGTTGTTCTATGTTGATGACAGAGGGTGTTAGTGGTGAAGCAGGGCTTTAATTTGGAATAGTTTTGGTAGATTTCTAGACTTTGTGATTCATTGATATACCAGTACCCATCTTCTTAACACACTACTTTTCATTCTGACACATTTATCTGGTTAACCTTTAAAGAAGTGTAGATCTAGTTGATGTCCATGCAACAAACATTTATTTTGTTATCAAGCTAGTTATTTTTCCAATAAAATATGTAAAAATTCAAGCATTATTATTAGTTTAGTCAGTTAAATTATGTTATTGTAAATACCCTTGATTAAAATATCCAAATTTCATGCATTTTAAAATTTTAGTCGATAGTTGATTATAACAATAAACATTCCAACGAAATAGTTAAAAAATATTTTTTTAACGTTTGCACTTGCAGTAGTTATCACGTGAGTGAAATTGGCTTATGGTGGCAGGAGCTAGCCTCGGAACTTAATACGGCCAAAGACATTCACTGCTCGCCTAAAGAAGACAAAGATGCGACTGTGTTCTCCATAAGAGTACGTATCGTCTTGTTTGTTCACTTTTAGACAGTCTTTCAAATGGTAAATAAATGTTTACCTCCTATGTCCATGTTTCTGACGGACATTTCTACTTCCTCAGGCCATGTGTGTGGAGGGCGAGCACGTGAACAGAGCTTCCAGGTCGATCCCCAACTACCTGATACGTCTGTTACCTCCTATGGCGATGCACAACCGCTTGCCATACGCAGTGGAGATCAAGGTGCCTTCAATAAAGTATGAAGTTCGCATCGAGGCTGGGGAAAAAGCGAACATATATTTTTTGAACCTCCTCAAAATTCACAAAATATGTGTAGAGGTATGTAGTAAACGTTATTAAAAAAACCGAAACACTAATGATATTTTACAAATGTAGGGTACAGGGGGAAAAGGAGGAAATTACCATTTTAACTCAAATTGAGTTAGTGCTGTGATCTGTTAGACGATCATGAAAGTTTTCTAATGCAACTTAGACTATTGTTAAATGGGGTATCTGTCATATTCAAATTTTAAAAAAAAATTATTGGGTCCTTATGAGATTACGGATATAAAAGTTGTCCTGAAAAATATATTTAATGTGGCTTTCCCTCTTTTTTCACTGTACCAATCAAATGCACGGGATAGCTTGCAGTTTTATGTTTTTATAGAATAGCAGTCATTATAAAATAACAGTAATCATCATTAATAAAATATCTGGAGATTTACCAAGACTGGCAGAATTTTCAGGTCAGTACTATATAATATTTGTTTTCTCGACAATTTGTCTCTCAAGAAATGGAGTTGAAATATTATATTATTTTACTATAAATTAATTATTGGTTTTACAAAAATGGAAATATTATTTGGTTATTGATTTTGTTTTATTTTATTTTATTTTAAACTGAATTAATAAATTTACCGCTTGACATTTTACACCATTCTTATTAAGAAAAAAAAACATTTATTTATTTAAATATTAAGTACAGTGGGGATTCTAGTCTAATTCCAAAAGTATGTCATGTTTAATATTTTCTAAACTTCCCTGGGTACCTTACCTAACTGACATAAACAATTTTCTGTTCAGCCAAGATGTACGTCCTTAGTTAATGCAGGGAAGATGGTATTCCTCATAGAGGTAAGCGAAAACAGTAAAGAGAAAAAAGCGTTAAATATCTTCTGCTCATCCTGTCTTTGTATCTTACAATATCTTGTATCTTGTATCTTGTATCAGTATCTTTGTATCTTTCCACCTTTACCTACGATGAAACATTTTTCCAATGTTTTTTATTTATTTACACGCCAATATTCCAGAGTTTTAATTTGGAGTGTTCTAAGTGTTTGTTGAAAACTCTGAAGGAAGTAGAATGATTGGAGACATATTCATGTCAAATTTTTCGAAATATATCAATTTCATCACATTAATTGTATTTCTTAAATCATTAAAATTGGAAAATTGGCAAACTGACACATTCTTGGCTGTCTACAATCAACTAAAATAAACTTTTTAAAAAAATAATAATTTGCTGCACAATATGGCGACTCTGGTTTTGAGATGATTATCTATGTTAATATTATTACTAGCACCGCGTCTTACTACCCGTTCGGGTTATACGCACTTACGATGATTGTGAGATGAAATGAAGGACCTACAGTTTAACGTGGAATCCGAACCACGGTGGAGGCCTGGCATTCCCCACATTTACAAAATGCCTTGTCAGAGGTGAAGGAAGGGTTTGGTAATCAGATAAATCAGTGCCGGGACCGAGGATTGAACCCCGGACCCCAGCACAGAAGTCCGACATTTTACTCCTAGACCGCCAGGTCACCCTCAATATTAATAAAATGAATAGTTTGCTTGTCATGGGCATTGCGTGATATCTACCGCACGCAGAAGGCTGACATTTAAAATTATTATCCTCTGTGCATAAACATGGGAAACTCAAAGCTGTAAATTTAAAATTTGAACTATGGTTTCTAAATTTATTAAAAATTGGGTCAAAATAAATAAAATGAAGAGTTTATTTCTGTTTGAAACAAAGAAAAGCATTTCCTGGATTAACCACGCAATGTATTGCGTGGCTACCTCGGGCATCACTGGCAACTTCTTCCAGCAGCATAATAAATATTACCAACAATTGTCTGGCCAATGAATCCGATTACGTTGAGATTTAAATATATATATATATTGTTAATTAAATAGCTCCAATAGCCTCAATATTAAGTGATTGTGATCCCATTACTAAAGGGTAGTTATACAACGTTATTCCTTCCTTGTGACAAGGATTTCGTCGTGGAAGTTAGCGAATTTGTGTCACTCAAATCAAAGACATAGCTTAACGATATGAGAATTTGGCCAAGACATTTTTGTCACGGCAACCAGGAAGCCAATCAACTTTGTATGACCCGCTTCATTGGCGTAGTTAGCTAACTCGCTGGTATTTTGTTGAGCTAAACTGACGAGGATGGGAAGATCGATGTTCAAATTTCAGTTGGGTGAACTTGGGGTAGTTTCCTTAAATTGTTTTCCACTCTACTTCCACGAAAATGAGGGTTCACTTTCTCTTAATTCTACCTTCCCTATTACTAGCCCAAATGGATAGTAAGACACGGTGCTAAGTTAAAAATTAAAAATTTTATATGGGTCACATGTGTGAATCAAAATGGCTCACCTTTACGGCCAAGTCAATGTCACTAAGCGGTGTTCATATATTACGCCCCCAACTTTTTTAATAGTCCGAATGGAAGTTGTACAAGATGCTCTCCGTGAGTTTCAAACCCGACTGTTACGTTGTTGTTCTTTCAGGTCCCGTCTTACCTTGGCAGCCCTTGGACAGGAGCGTTCAATCTGACGGCGGACCTGGAGGAGAAGACAGTTGCCATGGTGACCGAATACGACACTGAGGGAGGCAACAAGCAGCTTGGTCTCAGTCTGAAAGTAGACAGGACAGAGACGTGCAATGTCTACCTTCACGCTCCTTATTGGATCATAAACAAGACTGGTCTACCTCTACAGATCAGGGTACGTCATCGATATTTTGACAAGTTTAACATCACACTCCTTTCTTGATCATAAACAAGACTGGACCACCTCTAAAGATCAGGGTACGTCATCGACACTTTGACAAGTTTGACATCACACTCCTTTCTTGATCATAAACAAAACTGGACCACCTCTAAAGATCATGGTACGTCATCGACTTTTTGACAAGTTTGACATCACACTCCTTTCTGGATCATAAACAAGACTGGACTACCTCTAAAGATCAGGGTACGTAATCGACACTTTGACAAGTTTGACATCACACTCCTTTCTGGATCATAAACAAGACTGGACTACCTCTAAAGATCAGGGTACGTCATCGACACTTTGACAAGTTTGACATCACACTCCTTTCTGGATCATAAACAAGACTGGACTACCTCTAAAGAACAGGGTACGTCATCGACACTTTGAAAAGTTTGACATCACACTCCTTTCTGGATCATAAACAAGACTGGACTACCTCTAAAGATCAGGGTACGTCATCGACACTTTGACAAGTTTGACATCACACTCCTTTCTGGATCATAAACAAGACTGGACTACCTCTAAGATCAGGGTACGTCATCGACATTTTGACAAGTTTGACATCACACCCCTTTCTTGATCATAAACAAGACTGGTCTACCTCTACAGATCAGGGCGCTTTATCGACACTTTGACTAGTTTTCACTCGAAATAAGCATTGACAGAATGTTCAGACTAAACTCAGAGCTTGTCTAGTCTGATTTACTGGTGACGTGGCTGTATGGCTAAAATCGAGACTAGGTGTGTTGGACACACTTATATAAATATGTGTGTGTGTGTCATGCTTGTTTCGAGCTGTGATGCAATTTTCCCACGTATATGCAGAGATATGTGATGCTTGTCTCGAGCTATGATGAAATTTTTCCACGTGTGTGTACAGAGATGTGTTGCTTGTCTTCAGTTGTGACGTTATTTTCCACGTGTGTGTACAGAGATGTGTTGCTTGTCTTCAGTTGTGACGTTATTTGTCCACGTGTGTGTACAGAAATGTGTTTGCTTGTTTTGAGCTGTGACGTTATTTGTCCACGTGTGTGTACAGAATGTGATGCTTGTTTTGAGCTGTGACGTTATTTGTCCACGTGTGTGTACAGAAATGTGTTGCTTGTATTGAGATGTAACTCTCTCCTCATCTGTCGTGTCTGCAGGGCTCACTGTCCGACGTGGTGTACGAGGCGCAGAGCGAGGAGCCCCTGCTGTTCTGCTATAAGAAGCACAAGCGGCGCTGCGTGCGCCTGCGTGCCTACCACTCCTCATGGTCCTCGGCGTTCTCTTTGGACACTGTGGGCTGCGCGGGGCTGGTGGTATGCAAGGACCACGAGCGCAAGAGGCGGTACCGCATCCTGCTCAACGTCACGCTCTCCCAACTGTGTCCGCAGCTCACGCGGATTGTCACGCTGCTGCCCAACTTCCTGGTGACTAACCACACCCGCAAGCACCTGCGCTTCATGGAGGAGAATGAGAGGGCTGACCTGTGGATTGACCTACCACCAGGACAGGTCAGTCATATCTTCGTGTTGTTAACAGTAGAACAATGGGACTGAACACTGTGAAAATACCTGTCTCCCAGAACAATTCAAAGTCATATCCTAGCGTTTTTGTTTTAACAAGAAAACATGGGCTGATCTGTGAATAGACCTGCCTCTAGGACAGGTCATAGTCATAGCCTCGTGTTGCTAACAGGTGCACACGGGCTGAACTGTGGATATACCTGCCTCCAGAACAGCTTAAAGTCATATCCTAGTGTTGTTGACAAGGGATCATGGGCTGACCTGTGAATAGACCTGCCTCTAGGACAGGTCAGAGTCATAGCCTCGTGTTGCTAACAGGTGAACACGGGCTGAACTGTGGATATACCTGCCTCCAGAACAGCTCAAAGTCATATCCTAGCGTTGTTGACAAGAAAACATGGACTGACCTGTGGATAGCCTGCCTCTAGGACAGGTCAGAGTCATATCCTAGCGTTGTTGACAAGAAAACATGGGCTGATCTGTGGAGAGACCTGCCGCCAAGACAAGCTGCTGTGTGGGTGATCGTCTAGAACTGTAATTTGACCTGCTTCAATGGTCTAATGGTCTAAAATCGTCACTCTCGCAATAGACTGGAACTGTTGAAGATGGGGAGATCGGGGTTTGAATCCAGGTCATGTGTACTTAGTATTTGTTTACCTAAATGGTTTTCGACTCTCCTTCCAAGCAAATACTTCAAATTAAACTTTCCGCGTCCCTAACTCACCAGCGTAATTAGTACATATGCGTATAACCCAAACGAGTTGTAAGACTCAGTTTCAAAAAATAAATAATAAACATCCATTTAACATTCCTTTCGTTTTTGGGGCATTTCGATCTTAATTATAACTCAAAATAAATGGATTTTTGTACTTTTCATAGTAAAAAATGTCAACTTTAATACTGTCTTTAGAAGTATATAATGTACAGGGCCTTAGAAAATAAGTTTATATCCATTACAATAAACAACAAACTCGTGTACTGTTTAGGTTTTGTCAATATTTAACTTAAGGCCAACATCTTATTGGCAATAGCTCAGCTATCTAGGTGCTAGCTACCTAGATCCCCTTTAATAATCATTTCTTGATTTCAGTGTATCGCCTTCTGGCCCGAGACCGACTCGATGCGAATGTTGGTGAAGTTTCGTGACAGCAAGTTGGTATCTCAGCACTTCCCCATCACGCACGTTCACCAGACTGTTTTGCGCATGGATAAAGGGGTAGTTAATCTTTGATATATCCATCCAACACATCCTCACCGACACATACAGGATAACAATCAGATTGATTTACAATTGTACATACATCGTTCGGCCTGGGTTCAAAGAATGTTGCAGCCAATTTTCGTTAAAATTGGTCAACGCATTTGACAGTTATCGTGTAACAAACATCCGAACAGACATGAAAAATCAATTGGTTAAGTTAAAGCAGAACCTTGCTAGGCTAGGTCAATAAATATAATATATAATCATCACTGGTTTTTCTTCCTGTCAGTGTGGTCTGGAGGTGGAAGTGAATGGAGGCGGGGAGCAGCCGTTCTCCGTGGTATTCAACAACTACAGTCTGGGGGAAGCCCCTGTACGTGTGGACAACCTGTGCGAAGACCTATTCCTCAAGATACACCAGCAGGACCTGGGACAGGTGGCGCTACTGTCACCCTACCAGTCCCTTCTCTACACCTGGGACGACCCTTGCAAGGAAAGGGTTCTCTTCTGGAACGTGTACAACAATAAGTGCAAGGGGTTCCTCGGACACATATGGAAGGTGATGCTTGTGTTTATAGACTTGAATTGATTAGGTATAGAGATTGAACAGTAAATTAAGGCTACTGTCATATTTGCGATCTGGCTAGAACACCAGGACGAATGCATTCCTAAATTAAGGTGGCTATGCCACGGGACTCCATCCTAGTGACAGACAGGCAGACTCCAAAAGTATCCAATTGACACAAACGACTTGGTGTCAGATGTGGGATACTTTTGGAGTCTGTCCTGTAAATAGCATTGCTTGACTTTTTGACAGGTTACAAATATGGCCGTTTACTAAGAATTATAATAAACCATGTTGGTGGTCACAGAGTCTAACGCATCACTCTATAATTCAACTGTATTGTTGATGACAGGGAGGTCAAGGTTCAATTCACAGTTAAGTGTACTGGGTGTTGTTTTCTTTGTTGTAATTTGTGCACCACGTCTTAGTACCCATCCTGGCTATCTATATATTTACACTAGATAGTTAAGGAGGAAGGAAGTAGAATTTAAAAGAATTGATAGGAGAGTTTAAATCAATTAAGTAATAACCACCCCACAGTGCAAACGTGTTTATAACTCCAAACTCCCTATTGGTGAAAAACTGGAATAGACAATTTGAACTCTTAGATTACGTTCCTACTGATGCGGGATAATTTATGGTAGTTTATGATATGTGTCTACGTGTAATATAAAATACGCTAGTGTTGTAAAGTGACATCTATCTTTGTCTGAAGTGTCTTGTATTGTTTGTAGGATGGCTATGGTCAGGAGCGAGTGAGCTTCCACACGGTGAAACAGCCAAGCGTATCGACAGCCACACCCACAGTGACCGCAAAGCTCTCGGCGAGTCTCAAAAGACTGTCACCCAAGTCTCCGGTACATGACGGCAGTAGTAGCAGCGATGATACGGAGTCTGACGAGCAGAAACCTCAGGTAGCACACGATAGGGTCAGGAGACTATCAGCCAGATGTTTTGTCATATTTTATAAACTGTAATGCAAGGTTTTGATTACATTTTTGATCAAATCATACCTACATTTAACAATGACACTTTCTCTTGAAGTGAAGCTAAACATGTTTCAACCCTAAGGCTTTATTCACACTTTCATCTAAAATTGAAAGCAGGATTACATTATCACAATGGATGCTATTTGGTGCCAAGATACAAATCAAAACTGAAAAAAAGACACACACGCTTTTCTTTTAACGAGTAATTTCAAATAATTTAATGACAGTATATTATGCAGTTGTCTGCAAGTATTTTACTTAGTAGGTGGGCTTAGGCGCATGCACATTGATTGAGTTCATTGGTTTTGAAATATGATTGGGCCTCCGGAGTGTTGTCGAGAAGAGAAAGTAAATGTGAAGCTATTTCAAATCGCGCCGAACAGAGGTCGTCACGTGATTAGGTTTGTGATTTTTTTTTTTTTGCGAATAGGTGAATCCATGCTAAGGCTAAAAATCTGTACTCATCAGACTAGCTCAACCTTTTGACAACAGCCTAAGGATCGAAGGTCGCTTGTCGCTTGTTACAGCAGATGAAGAAGACTAGGAAGGACAAGGTGATTGTATATTGGGTCAGCTACCTGGAAGGTAAACAGAGGGTCATGCTGTTCACCCAGGACGAGAGGATAGCCTACCACGCGCGATACATCATCGACGCTGAAAAGAGTGGCCTCGAGTTATTCGTATCGTTGAGGGGAGTCGGCGTTTCACTGGTGAGTGCGTTTCAAGGTTTGATAAGGGGGGTGTTCGATACGTTTACCTGGGATACATTATTTCTTGTGTCTTTGGTTTTACTTTCTCATATAGAAAACTTATTGTGATAGATGGCAATCTCTAATCTTGAGAATATAAAGAACCTTGAGATTTTATGTATTTTCTTGTGTCCGTCTGTCTGACTGCTAAGGACGAATCATTATTTTTTATATCATAAACTTAAGTGTAATTTACAGATGAATGATTCTTAAAAGCTCAAAATGTTTAAAATATTGTTCTAGCAATTTTTGCAAATTGGATATCTTGGGAGTGTTTTACATTTTATAAATAACATCGTATACCTGTTTACCAAAAAAATATTCATTTGAAGGTGTTTGTTAAATTTCCGAAGATTTTACATTTATTTAATAGATGAGAACGTAAGTACGATTTTGTCGAACAATTTATTTTTAATGCTTCTTAATACCCTTCCGGGATATTCACATTTATTTGTACTAATAAATTAAGGGATAAGGAAGGTTTAATTTAAAGGAAATTTATTGCGTTTGCAAAATTAAAAGATAGACTGAGAAATTCTTTATCAAAAATAACAACTTTAGTACATCCTCATAAGGATTCTAACCCTCCAATTGCCAGAAAACTCCACCAGATGAGCTATACAGCTTAGTTTGTGTGTTCACTTCTCACCTATACGGATATCGTTCTAATAAGAGGTTCATGGGAGACCCCCAATAAATCGCATCGGTGACTTTACTCTAGCAATATACTGGATGGAGTTCTTGTGACGGGAATTTCGGTGTATAAATCTCATCCGGATATATTTATAGGGGTTTTTACTGAAAAATGCTTACTCCTCGACCTCCGGGAACGTTTCCACTAAAGTCTACTGTACCTTCTTAATCCCTGCCTCCATTGGTGTAAATAGCAGATATCCAGGACGGATAGTAATACATAGCTGTACCAAAACCGAGTGTTCCGACGGTGTATTTTCCTCCAGGGCACAGAGTCTGCGCGGCAGAACCAAGAGGAATTGGCGTATATCAGTTTGACAGATTCTTCCCCCTCTGGGAGGTGAACGTGGCCCATCGCTGGAAGCCTCTCACTCTGGAGCTGGCCTCTTGGATCGAGGACAAGTGGCGGCAGGACCAGAAGAAGGCGCAGATGAAGGACTACGTTCATGTAGGTCCACGTCATCACATGAGGACCATTGCGGGGAGGTGTCTATTGATTGAGCAAGAAGCAGGTTTAAGTTAGGATGAAAGGGGATACGATAAAAGGTAGTTTTTTTTTTTTTTTTTTTCAGTTTTCACATTTAAAAAAAATTGTTAAAATAAACCAAATATTTCTTCAGTAGAAACCTAGAGATTACCTTTCTACACATAGTAATTTGAACACTTATTGAATATCTATAATTAGCAATTAGCATTTGATGAGAAAATGAAGAGAAAAAGTTAACCTTAAATTCTATAACACCCTTTATAAATATTCAAGAACTGTTAGGTTAAGTTTTTATGTGTAGAAAATTATTATTATTTATATTTATATGGGAAATTTTTTATTTTTATTTTACTAAAAAAATATTTGATATAAAAAACCACAAATATACTGCCCCTAACTCGCAATCCCTACCATCTCACCTTAAGAGCCCATCTCAAGACAGTTTGGCAGGGAACATATTTACAATATTACGCTCGAACCAGGAATATTTAGTTGTGGTTTTATGTATTCTTCTCCTGACAGCAGTGAAATTGGGTTAAGTATAAAAGTTTTTCTCATTTAAAAATAATTGTTTTTGAGTTTAATTATTTTTAAAAATATGGTAAAATTGTGTCTCTGGTCACAATTCCAAATGGTTTGTTTTTAAAGGAAGATAAAAAAAGACCCGCCTTGGTGCAATGCCTGGTTTGAGCTGTATTACCTATTTAAGATAGATGCTATCCATGGGGGGAGAGAGGCAATCAAACCTATGTATGACACATTTGAATTATTATGAGTCTCGATTTTTAACTAAGCTAGTAGCCCAAGGTGTTTTTAGATCATTTATTTCACATTTTAAATTTGAATTTGTTTGAGAACGCTAATACTGCTTATTTGTCGTTTGATCCAAGCTTAGTTATAGGACAAACTTAATAATCAGACCTCAGACCATTAATTTAACACTTCAAAGTAAATATATGAATGTTTTAAT
This sequence comes from Timema cristinae, assembly GCA_039000515.1. Taxonomy (NCBI): domain Eukaryota; kingdom Metazoa; phylum Arthropoda; class Insecta; order Phasmatodea; family Timematidae; genus Timema; species Timema cristinae. The sequence continues at coordinate 6,863,318 of JBCFYV010001001.1, read as the reverse complement.
GAGTGCATTGTAACAAAAAATTCTAAAACTTTGCTATTATTTCTATTTTATATTTCCTATAAAGTTCATAATTTGTTTTAACTGATTCAAACTTGATACTAGGGATTTGTAGGTAAAACTCATACTTGGATTCGTAAAGTGGGAGACTCATCCCAACTATACAAACTTTCCATCTGAAACTTTATTCGTCCATGATTCCAGGTGGACTTCGAGAAGATGCACATGACGAAGCCATTCTACGGTGAGCTGCGCCGCAGTCACCAGCCTGGGGTGTGGTTACAGTACCGCCGCTCCGAGCATCTTAGCTACCTACAGTGCAGACTCTACCGGCTACAAGTGGACAACCAACTGTCCGACGCCGTTTTCCCCACGGTGCTGTGTCCTGCGTCGGTGGCGCCGTATCTTGTGCGGCGGACCGGACCCAAACCTTGCGTGGAGCTTGTGGTCATGAGGCGCAACAGACCCTCACATCAACCCGTCTACAAGTGAGTGATTTGGGGTGGAGATTCACGCATTCGCCGAGAAACAGGAGTAGAAATGGGACGTGGTCACGTGATTTGCTCCTAAACCAAATTGCGAGTCCCATTGGTCTCTCTGCGCTAACAGAGCCAATATCATCTTTGTCCGCGCTTCACCATAAACATTGGTGGGGAAGTACCCATCAAAATTCAAAACTAGCTGACACAATCTGTGTGCATGCACCAAAACCAACTGACTCAACCAGGGATCATGTGCCTAAACTATCAGATACAATCATCGCGCATTTGCCTAAAATAACAGACTGAATCAATGCGCATACACCTAAGCAGCTGACTTAATAAGCTTACGCACCTTTAAAGCGATATACAAGCAGAGATTTGCGTCTACTGTTGTGAAAGGATTTGAAATAACTCACCAAGTAATAAGTTTGTGTGTTGCTCTGGTTCTTGAGTTGATTTGTTTCACTACACATTAGGGGTGTGCAAAGTCCACTTTTACATTTTAAAGCAATTTCGAATAGATTATGATTATGAAATATTCTCGAAGCCGAATATAAATGGGAATTTTTTTTCTAGTTGTTTTATGCATTAAAAATATTATATATTGATATATTAGTCATTTAATTAACTTTATGGTCCAACACCTTAGCTCAGTCGGTAGTGGGACTGTTTACTGAGTTAAGCGAATTTCTGGCTCGAGGTTAATTTAGGTCGAGGTAGAGAAATTGCTCGAGGTTAATTTGGGTCGCGGTATAGAAGTTGCTCGAGGTTAATGTGGATCTGGGTAGAGAGGTGCTCGAAATTAATGTGGGGTGGGGTAGAGAGGTTGCTCGAAATTAATGTGGGTTGAGGTAGAGAGGTTGCCTCGAGGTTAATGTGTGTTGAGATAGAGAAGTTGCTCGAGGTTAATTGGGGTTGAGGTAGAGAGGTTGCTCGAAATGAATGTGGGTTGAGGTAGAGAGGTTGCTCAAAATTAATTTGGGTTGAGGTATAGAGGTTTCTAAAGATTAATTTGGGTTAAAGTAGAGAGGTTGCTCAAAATGAATGTGGGTTAAGATATAAAGGTTGCTTGATATTATTTTGGGTTGGATTAAAGAGGTTGCTCGAGATTAATTTGGGTCGAGGTTGAGGTTTAATTCCTTGGTTATTAAACACTTTTACAGTATAAACATATCATCTCCAACATCTATTAAAAGTCCATCTCATGACCAATTAACCAGGGTACCAAGAAACCACATCAATGTACGTTTATATTTCATTCTTTACTTAACAACTGAAGGTAAAAGAGAAAAAGGGGGAATGTCATATTTCACCAGTTTGACAGGACATCAACTTTTATATCTCAAACCTCATAAAAACCGGGAAATAATTTATTTTAAATTGGTCTAGCCATAATATAAAATGTATTATATAGGTCTCACGACTGTATAACAGATGGCAGCACTACCACAATGTGGGTTAGAATTGTCCTCTCTCCCTCTTTTTCCAGTGTACCCTTCAACTGTGAAATTGGAATCAGTGAAATTTTTTATGATTTTAAAATATGTTTTTTGAAAGGAGAAACAGTTTAATTAGTTTTAATTATATGTTTTTTTAAAATAAGACTAAAGAAAACCCCCCAGTACAATACGACGCCTAGTATAAGATGTATTACCTGCTTAAGTTACGCTTTTTCCGTTGTTTTCTTAAGATAGCCCCTAACTGTGGTAAGTAATATAACGTGAATCATACATTACATCGTGGTGTGGTTTTCTATATTCTACTATTTTTTTAGCCATCAGAATTTAATCTAATAAAATGATTTTGGTATGTTTGGAAAAATACAATTAAATTATAAAACAAATATTTAAAAATTAAAGAAATACATCAAAATCTTAAATTTGATTTTTTTTTTCCTAAGAACACAATACTTCCTATCTCTCCAAGGAGTTGCTAGAAGAAAAAAAATTCAGATAAACCACGCTTTTTTTTTTAGTTTCCTGCTTCGAACGTAATAGTGTATCAAATCACCCGATTAATCGGTCGGGATATGGGCTCCTAGTGAAATAAATAAATAGCAATCTTTGTATATTTCTTCCCCGCAGGTTTGTCAAGATGCTAATGCAGGAATTCTCTCTTCAGCTGGACAAAGGTTTCCTCTTGTCCGTCTACGACCTCTGTTCACAATGGCAGACCAAGGATAAGGCGTCAGTAAGGATACGAAGTGATATCGCTGTGGTCCACGTGCCGATATCTGCCATCGCTGCCAAAGTAAGAGACGCGAATATTCGTCAATATGGAAAAAAAAATTACCCCTGAACATGGAAAATCAAGCCCAAGACCATTTGCTCAGTACGGGATGAATACTATATAGCTCAGTGGTGGAGCGTTGGCATAGTAAGTCAAGGATATTGGGTTCGTTTCTAGTGTCCACAGGCTCCTTCTTGCAACAGACTGTTCTCTTGGAACCTTCTCCCTACCGTGATTCCCCCACCGGCGATGACTATAAAAGCAATGGGGTGTGAGGTCTCAGGACTCAGTCGGTTGCGATAGGGAGCCCCAACAACCCGTTCTGGGTGCCCCGTTCCCTCTTAGAAAACCCCGTTATATCTAGAGACCTGTACAATTTGGTAACCATCTTGTGTGCAGACGGCGAGCGAAGGGCCCAAGGTTGTCATCGAGTACCTGCATCTGTCTCCTTTCAAGCTGCAGTTCAGTTTCTCGCCACGCGGCGCTGTCCGCACAAAGCATACCCTTCACTCTTTCGACTCAGACCTAATCGATTTCTTCCTCAATTCGTTTGGAGCCTCCCTCACGGAGGTCAAGGGCATCAAACTCAAGTGAGTTTTTGTTGACATTGAGAATGTTTTAAAACAAGCAAGGGTGTGCCATTAGACTACACTGATGAATGACATAACTAAAATACTTGGGCTGGAATTCACTCAAGGCTTAAAATATGCTTCATCCCGCTTTTACAGACTAATGGTTTAAGGCAGGGGTCAGAAACTGGCCAATCTAGAGGCAATTTTCGGTCGGTAGTGTAACAAAACTACATAGTCATTAAAAGCCGGTCTTTGAGACCTGTAAACTCGCCCTTATATCAAGTATATATGCTAATCAGACGTCCGAATTGTGTCTACGAAAAGTTTCAGCACAATCGGTGTAGTATATTTTTGTGTGAAAGGGTAACAGCTGTGAAAAAAGGCCAAAAAGGATCGTTTTACACCCATCATCTTGAAACAAAATTGTGGACGGATATTTTAATTAGTCTATATGTTAACCGGACGTCTGAATTATGTCCATGCAAAACATCAGCACGATCGATTTCGTGTTTTTTGTGTGAAATAGTAACAGCTAAGAAAAACTCCAAAAGTAGTGTTTTGTAGAAGCCATCTTGAAAAAATATTGTAGACATAAATTTTAACTCATTTTTATACATTAGTAGAACTACACATATTATTTACTGAGTCTTCTTGACACTAACCACATAATAAAATAAGGTCCGACATAATAATGCAACTGCGAATCAAATGAAATGTTTTACTGATTGGTTTTGTGCCTTGTCCAAGAATGGCCTACTTGGAGCAGAAAGGATGTGTCGTCGGTCCCAGGCAACAGATGGACGACGTGTACCGTCACTACCTGAGTCAACTCCTACAACAGTTTCATGTCCTTGTGTTGGGGTTGGATGTCCTTGGCAATCCTTATGGTCTTATCACGGACTTCACAGAAGGACTTGGGGACTTCTTTTACGAACCATTCCTTGTGAGAATAAGCTATTGCTCGTTTATTTCACAGTTGTAGTTACCTGTGTATGATATCTTAATAAGATAAGCATTGGCTAGTTGTGATTGTATCTTATTTACCAAGGAAGACTTTAGGCCCTGCGTCTTGAACCAAAACAACGTTATATACTATATAAATAATCGTCATTAATATACATTACATTTCTATTAACACATTAAAATTTGTAATATTGGTTGTAGCTTGTGGAGTGATACATGTTATGAATGTTGATTGTAGCTAGTGGAGTGATACATGTTATGAATGTTGATTGTAGCTAGTGGAGTGAATGATAATATTGTATATGAATGTTGAATTTGATAGCTAGTGGAGTGATACATGTTATGAATGTTGATTGTAGCTAGTGGAGAGATAAATGTTATGAATGTTGATTTTAGCTAATGGAGTGATACATGTTATGAATGTTGATTGTAGCTAGTGGAGGATACATGTTATGAATGTTGATTTAGCTAGTGGAGTGATACATGTTATGAATGTTGATTGTAGCTAGTGGGTAGTGAGTTGATAGCATGTATCATGTATATGTTGATTGTAGCTAAGGGGTGATACATGTTATGAATGTTGATTGTAGCTAGTGGAGTGATACATGTTATGAATGTTGATTGTAGCTAGTGGAGTGATACATGTTAATGTAATGTTGATTGTAGGCTATGGAGTGATACATGTTATGAATGTTGATTGTAGCTAGTGGAGAGATAAATGTTATGAATGTTGATTTTAGCTAATGGAGTGATACTTAGGTCGATGGAATGTTGATTTAGTAATATGAAGTTTGAAGGTTGATATGATGATCAAGTTGATGTAATGTGGTTATGTGTGAGTGCTGTGAGGTACAAATTAATGTGGTTATGTGTGTAGTATGGTTTTGCATAAATGAATGAAGTTTCTGTTGCTAAGGAGTAATCCAGATAATTTCAGGGGGTGATGGAAGGATCTGAAGAATTCGCCGAGGGTCTAAGCTACGGCGCGCAAAGTCTACTTGGTCACGTTGTAGGGGGGACTGCAGGCTCCGTGTCACTCATATCTTCCTCTCTGGCAGACATTGTCAGCAACCTCAGCTTCGACCAAGACTACAAAAAAGTAGGAATACCCAATAATATTAATTATTTATTTTAAATATTGATAGGTAGAATTATCCCCGTGCACCCTGAAATGTAACGATCTTACGTTTATGAATTATATCAGTGTTTCATTAGCCATGATGGGATCCACCAAGGTTAAAGAACAGTCGACTAGATATTTATAAACGGCCCTGGATAAAGGTGTCCGGCAGTATGAGAACAAACAAGGAAGGAGAAGAATACTGATGACAACACAACTTGTGTTTTGACCTCCGTCTATGAAATTACATCATTCGAGTCACAAAGATCCATTCTGTTTCCAAACCAGCTACCTTTCTTTTCCCGGGCATTTAGCTCTTAGTGGTAAACCGAGATATGTGGAAATTTTTACTTTACAAAGGGAAAATTTCAACTTTTAAAATGTCTTGACAAGTCTATATGTATATGGTCATATAAAATAATGTTGTTTCCAATCCAGTAAATACCAAACACGTGTACACTTAAAGGGTTTATTAATATTTAACCTAGGCACAGCATCTGATTGGCAATATATCAGCTACCCAGGCAGCCTAAGGTAAGACTGCCACTAACTTTAAGGGCAAACAGAGTTTACATACTACTCAGAATCATTTAAACTTAGTTAGCCATAACCAAAATGTTTAAATTCCTTTTTTATATTTATAAGAGATTATTTTAATATTAGCACCTAATAGGTCCGTACATCAGTAGGTTATAATTTATTCATAATACTTCCTATTTTCAATTTCCTGACATAAACAAAAAACATGTCACTTTAAAATTATTTTTGACAGCAATCACAAAGTGGTCCTAGCTACGGTACTACGTTTAATTATAAAATTATGTATTTCAGTTTGTAATGTTTTACTTTGTTTTCAGAAAAGAAAGTTCGGCTTACAACAAACAAGTGACCTTCCAGAGACTTTTCTTATTTCTGCCAAGACATTTGTTATGGGTGTTTCACTGGGGCTTTCTGGGGTGCTCACCAAACCAATATAGGTGAGCTAAAGTTGGTCAAAAATGCAGTCAGATGGTCAAGATATTTGCTAGATTACATGTTAGTCCTTACTTTAATCTTTTATATATACACAGTCGGAAAAAATAGTATCTTAAATCGATAGCCCGATTTTCCTAGGGAATTTCATCTTATATGTTGTGTAAGCAGAAGCTCAACTGTACAATCATTCTTCGTTTACATCATCGCGGGATCCATAATTTGTGTGTGATTTTATTATAATTATTACTATCATCATCATTATCATCATAATAATCATAATCATCAGGTGTTCTCTCTTACGACAGGCCCATTAATTTTATAAGTGAAACTAGACCACCAATACACCCTGTTTATCTTTGGTTAAGGTTAACAACAACTCGATTCTTACTTGAATAGTTTTTAACAACAAATATAGAGAGAGCTGGGCGGAAGGATTGTCTAAAAATTATCATCGTAGTGCGAAGAGGAAAATATATACTTTTTCTTAAAATTAAACACTGGAAGCTCAAAACCTATCGATAGTTAATAGCTTTTACGTGTTAACCTTTATCTAGAAAGTTTAGTGAGGTATCTTTCTATATTACCTTTCCCAATAAGAAGTTAATCTGTGGTGATATCTGGAACGATCCACTTGTACAAATGAATACACCTATATGGCAGTGTTTCCCAAATCGATGTGTTGCACACCCTGAATATCACATGATTAAATCATAATATTTTATGCTAAAACTAATCACAAATAAAGATGTATTTATGGTGGTTTATACATGGACAGGGAGCACTTGCCATTTAACGCCAAAAAGTACTTATATAATTTTGTAAATAAGAACGTATTTTAGTAGAATTATTGCAATTAATATTTTATTTTATGCTAACCTATAAATAACAATACATTATTTTTAATTTACACACACACGATAATAGGGTGGTCCTTAAATGGAAATGCACGTATAAGTGAATTTTATTACCTCTAAACACGTTTGATGTCAATCTATTGTCAAAGTAATCTATAACAGGAATATTATCAAAAATATAACATTTCTATTTATGAATATTTGACCTTGAGACCATCAGAAAAAAAAAAATATATTAAATTATGTATTTTTTAAATAACAGGAAACCTACATATACAAACTTTGTTATGGTTTTAAGTAATATATATACTTATTTTTAAAAGACTTTAAACTACAACAAGTTTAATATACATTACTTTAAATAATTAAATTAAATCCTATCTAATTATCAGCATGAGAATTTAAGCACTGAATGTCCACCATTTGCAGGGCATGTTTGTGTGAGCATGTTTTATAAAGACATATCCACACTACAAAATGTGCATGGTAAAAATAAGAGTGGGATGTATATATAACTTACAGTCCAATTTACATAGTAAGAACTTTTTAGAAAATATAAACTTTCTTTATGTGGAGAAATTTGTTTTTACTATATTACTATTGTTATTTTATATGTATTGATAATAAACATCAAAAGTGAAAACTGCATATTACATGACTTGACGTATGAATAGGTGAAATTAGATCTAGAAACTTCTAGATGTGAGATAAGGACCTTTCAATGGAAATTGGACTCTAGTTTAACGTGTAGCATTGAAATATGTGTGTTAAAATGTAAAAATTAGTGTTAGTATTTGAAAATCTACTCATCTCCATTGCATTAAAAACCAATCAATTATTGGATACATTTGGAATATTTGTCTTGGATTTAAATTAAAGCATTTTATAACATTTTTTTTTTTACTATTAGTTTAATTGTCCTGGATTTTAATCAGTTGAAGATAAATAAAATTAATTCCAGCTTATTGGAAGATAATCACCAATTAATCGTAAAATGTTGATTTTAATAGAATTTGCAAAGAATAACACACAGCATCGTAACAGCATTCCTCCTCTACTAAAAATAAAAAGTTGGAATATGCATGTTTTAATAATAATATATCTAAATACTTTAATATTAAATTAATTTAGTTACATAGTAAGTAATAGATTGTGACTGATACTGTATGATTATTTATAATATTTAAAATTAATTTTAAAATAACTTTAATAAATATGTATGATGTATCTAACTAGCCTTACAGGATTGTCCAAAGAGTAATATAAGATTTATTATTTTTTGTTACAGCCAGATTTTTTTTTTTCCAATTTCTTTTAAGTTGTCATGAAAGTACAAATAAATAATAATCATGTAAATATTATTTGTTGCTGTGTTCATGTATCGTCCTGCTTTGTATCCAAATGACTTGTTTAGTATCAACACATTTGTCTTGTTATGATACGCATCCCATGCGTCCTTGAACCCCCCTCCTTTATTCCCTTATGTTGATAAAATTGCACGAATTCTGTGTACTTAAGGGGGCCGCCTTCGATAAGCAAAAAATTATTGGGCAAGCGTTCAGATCTAACGCAACGATACGTTATTCCAAAATATGGCTCACGCCAAAATAAAGTCTAAAGATTCCCAAAGGACACTAGTCTCATAGCAACCCTATAGTTTGAGTTTTATTAATAGAAAAAATGTGTGAATATGTAACATAATCTCATTTTTAACGATTTTTAATCATATTTGCATAGCTATGAGACTGGGTTTTAGGAAAAAGTTATCTAGATCTAGACTTTCTCTTTCAAATACAGTCATTTTTTGATAAACCCAATTTTAAGATATTTGAGAACAAGAAGCAAGCTTTCCGTTTTACCTTGAAATAGTAATTAGTTTGGTAGTCTTAACGACCCTCTTTCTTAGTGGCATTATGAAGGTGAAGGGTGAAAGGGGTATAAGCCTGGACAGAACTGATAAGTAGTTTCAGATTATTGTGGTCTGACAGCGATGGATACTTTCTTGCTGATCAAGGTGGCTGCCTTAACATATCAGCCAATGTGGGACCATGTTTCTTGTGAATCAACCATAGAGATGCGACAAAGAGCAAACTATATTTTTTAATGTTTCATTCGTGTATGACCAACATTCCCTTAAACCCTTGAAAAGTATTAAATTTACCTTCCGCTATGGTGAAGTATATGGCCATAGTGCAATACATCAAGATGATATTCTACTTCCCAGGAAAAACAAGGTGTACCATCATTGGCATTATCACTAATCGTTCTTGGGTATATATCCCTGCTTTATTATATTAGTCATCATCACAATCACCATGAACTGTTTATAGCCTGAGAGAAGCTCAATTAAATAAAATGCCTCAATTTCTCAATGTTCTTCCACCATTTTCCCTCTACTCTCATCCATTCTTCTTCTCTCAGTCGCACATTTGCTGTTGCCTACTCCTCTTATATCCTCCTGGATCTCTCTCGTGGTTTTTTCCATACAAACTTCAACTCAAACACTTTCCTTGGGAACCTATCCTTTTCCATCCTCATTACGTGTCCATACCATCTATCCTTTTTCCTCTACTATTTCATATATCCCTCTAACCTGACACACAAAAACATTCAAATCCATTTTAAGATTATCTTCCCATTTGCCTCTAGGTCTGTCAAGGGGTCTAGTATCTTCAGGTTTCTCAACTAAAATGTTGTGTGCATGCCTGTCATCACCCATACGCGCCACATGGCCACCCTATCTCACTCTACACACCTTGATTATCCTCTATAATATTTGGGGATATATACACATCATGAAGTTTCCATTATATAACTTTCTCTATCCTCCTATTTATTCATCCCTCTTATGTTCAAATATGTTTCTCGACACTTTATTTTATCGGAATTTCTGCAAATATTGATGGTTTGGATTATATTTTTGAAAATAGCTTACAAACTGATCACTCAAGCACTGACCACATTAAAGTCTGTTTTTGACCTCTTCTTGAATCTCATTCCAATCTGTTAGCCGAGCTACCATTTATTCAAAACAAAGACATGATTTACCAAAGATGCAATACATAATTAATTGTGTATGTAAATAACAAGCAATTCACCATCAAACGTCTCTTTATCATCCTTAGAAGATGGTATACTCTCACATCTGAATTCCAGGTGCAAAGTTTTTGGAATTGCTAAAATTAAAGAAGTGTGTACATTAGTTTTCCAAAGAGTTTAGGACGTTGCTTACCTGTGACAGTCAATGTGTTAACGTTTCAATCGGCGAGTTTTAAAGTTAGAACATAGAAATATAAGCCATGAATTAATAAATGAATATTTAAAAAATCTTGCCATGTCACAAAATTAATTTTTTGTCTTGAAGTGGCTTTTTTGTAAATGTGTTTTTTTAAATCTGTTAAAACATATGGTGTTTGGTTTAACCACAAAAATAGCCCGTAGAAATCTTCCTGCCAGGATGACTATTTAAAAAATGTCCTTGGAAGTATATGTCTACTTAGAAAATGAAACCGCTTAGTTTTTTTACATGCATATTAATGCTGTCCAGGCGTAAATATTAGAGTGGGAATTTATACTCATTATAAGAAAAGGGGAATGTATCAGAAGGTGAACAAGCCTCACAGGGTGAACTGATCATTTTCTTTCTTTACTACTTCATACATTGGGTAGTTAATGATAGTACTTAGAGAGTGTCAAGTTAAGAAACTAGCTTCAAATTCATAAAATAGGCAACCAATTTAATTGAATTTAAAATTTTAATACAATTCTTAATCTACAGATGCAGTATAAGACGTAAAACTAGCTTGGTTTTTTTTCCAACAAAATAACGTGCTGTGCATGTGATGGACACTAAATTAAGCACAATCCAACACACGTCATTCAACCCCCACCTATTGTATAGTGAAATCTGATGTGTGTTGAAATGTAATGTTTGCCTTCTATTGCATCTCATTGGTTTGTATGTATTGCAACTAACTCTATTTTGCTGTATTTTGTTCTGTTTCCACAACACACCTTGCACAGAGAGAGAAATAGCAGGTACGCTCAACAAACCCCATTTCATGTATCAAACATAGGCTTGCTTGTTTGAAAACGTTCTTCTAAACAGTTTCATTAAGCACTCATACAATCATGAACTTTTTAGAAACCAGAGGTTTTATTTATATGAAATAAATTTGCATCCACACAAAAGATCACCTAAGGTTTTTTTTATTTAAGGAAAACTTCTTTTCGCTTTTTGGGGTACAATTTGCTATATATGGAAGAAGGTCCTGAAAAAAAGGATGGAAACAAACACAATATAGAGTTTACAATACAGCTTTTAATTGTTAAGTCTATATTGTGTTATCTCCATTTTATACGTTTCTATCCACCTTTCTTGTACCCAGAGCTAGAACAAAGGCTTCATGCATTCCAGTTGAGACTTAAAATTTGCACCCCGTATGTACAATATAAATAAACTACCCCTCTGAGGGAAGCAAAATAATAATACAGTGCCAAAATACTAGACAAAACAAGTATTAATCAATCAAATATAGGTGGTGAACGCCCAAGGTTCCTAGAAAGGAGGTTGTCTCATTCACATAAGGCCTGTGTAGATAGCTAGGAATGGAGGTGTGACGTCACTGGTAGCCCCTTGCCAGCTTATCCTCTCACAAAACATTAGAGAAAAACTTGGTAAATTCTATGCTCTTCTAGTTTGTAAATACTATTTTATTCTATTTTAAATTATGGATTCTGATAAGGCAATGATGATGAAATTATAAAATTTAAAATAAAAAAGATTTACAAATTTTAGAATGTAAAATTTAATTCTCGGTTAAAGAGTGTTAACATATTCAAACAAGAAAAGTACTGTTGAGATAATTTCTCTTTATTTAAATATGTAATAATAATTAAATTCTTGTTGCTTTGGAGTGATTATATATTTAATCATTACATTATTATAAATATCAATAATATTGAACCCATCCAGGTAAATACTCACTTGCAATACTTTTAATTTCGTCAGTGATATTGAACTATTAAACTCAAGTAATTCTTCTTCACTTGTTATTTTATTCGTATTTGATCCTTCAATAGGATTGAAAACACCCCTAGCTTTCATGACTGTTGCTACAACATACGCCACTGTAAATTATACCATTTTGGAATAAGCTCTGAAACTACCTTTTAGAAAGTTTACAGATGAAAACCAGAATGTATTAGTAATTAATTAATTTACACAGCAGAGAAATATTGTCACTTACATTGATAACCTTTGATTATTATTAGACTCAAACTTAAACCTAAGAGAAAAAAGAATAAGCCACAAACTATAGTGATGAGCGTTTATACCTTTTTATCTGAAACCATATGATAATGATATGAAATCAATAAACTAAACTTATTTAAGTGGAAGATAAAGCATAAATTACAAACTAGTTTATAGACATGAACTATCAGTCTAAGCCAGTGTTTCTCAACTTTTATGAGACCACGGCCCGGTATTTTTTTTTTAAGACGAGAGCCCGGTCCGAACAGATTTATTTTTAGTTAAATAACCTTACAATTTTTTTTAACATTCATACAATCAACTAATAATAACTAAACTATTAATAATTAACGATGGCATTATCATAAAGAGTATTGGTACACTTCTGTATATGGTGTGGCATGTTTACAAATATAAAAGTACATTCTAATTACTTATAAATCACGGGACTAATGAAATCTTGTAGCATATTGTAGTTTCCTCAAGCCAACATCATTAAATTAATTTAATTAAATCAATTTGTGCTTTAATTAATTTGTGACATCCCATTCTGATAACCAAATATTTATAACATAATTCAGTTTAAAATTGATTATTGTATTAATAAATTTATTTTAATGGTGTTGGTTTGAAAAAAGAAACGGTAGTGCAAAATATATCTATGCACTGTTAAAAATGCTTATAAAAGTAAAATGACAAATGTCTGGAGAACCCCTCCTGGCCAGATATTTGATGCCAGGGCCCGGTATCAGGCCAATTCCTGGCGATTGAGAAACACTGGTTTAACATTAAGTTTACAAATTAGAGAATTCTTCCTTTTGTAATCTAACATAAACAATTGGCTGTAATTAAGTCAAATGACAGCGTTACCATTTATCTACAGCATAGGGCCTAATATATAGGCTATAATAGGCCTGCCTGCTGGAAATGAGTTAAATATGACAAAAAATAAAAAAAATAAACACAAAATAAATACCTTCCGTTTTCGGAATATATTAATGTAAGCACACATTTCTTAAAGCTAATTGCATGAAATCAAAACATATACTTTTAAAAACATTTCGGTGACCTGGTGGTCTAGGGGTAAGGTGTCAGACTTCTATGATGGCGTCCGGGGTTCAATCCTCGGTCACGGCACAGATTTATCTGATTACCAAACCCTTCCTTCACCTCTGACAAGACATCTTGTGAATGTGGGGAATGCCAGGCCGCCACTGTGGTTCGGATTCCACGTTAAACTGTAGGTCCTCCATTTCATCTCACAATCACCCTACCATTACACATTAGCGTAAGTGCGTATAACCCGAACGGGCAGTAAGACGCGGTGCTAATAGTAATAAAAACATTTCGCGTTCACTTCACAAGCTAAAATAGTTATTCTGGAGGAGCTCGACTGCTGAGGACAGGGAGATCGAGGTTCGAATCTCGGTCGGGTGAACTGGGGTGGTTTTTTCTAAAGGGTTTTCCACTCTCCCTCCACGCAAATACGGGTTCACTTCCTCTAATTCAACCTCCCCAATTCATAATCAATTAGCGTAATTAGTACTTGAAGCGTATAACCCGAACGGGTAGTAAGATGCGGTGCTAATATTATTAGTTATTCTTGAGACTTTCTCGTGTACAGCTGAAGGGCTATCGCCTACGTCGCTTTCTTTCATGCGCAGAACGATGCGCGTTCAATCGAGACAATCTCCCTTCTGCTAACCTTGGTTAATGCCCCCTATCCTTTTAATCAATGTGTGACAAAGAACAACCCTTTCTTCGCTTCGTCTTCTTTTAATATTTTCAGAAGCCTTAATTTAAAATCAAAGTTATTAGCCTACAAAGGGACCTTGATATTCATTAAACCATAATTTATTTATTTGTAGTATTTAACGTGCACTTTCTGAACTTAATGATTATCAGCACACGAGAATTTCAATGAGTGAGAGTGAAAGGGCCTACCAATTTTGCTGGAAAAATTATTTTCACATTCCTTCCATGGTTATCTTACAAGACACACTAAACACGGGACTGACAGCTTTACTTACCATCAGTATAAAGTTGTGCTACGGGTGTTTATTTCTCGAGAAAAATTCGTCAAACTCAGCTAAGTTATAAAACAATAAAAATTATTATGTTGTAAATCTACAATTTAAAAATATTATATTATTAATATTTGATAAATTATTTTGAGGCTATTTCCTTTATTTAGAATTAACTATTAGATTATTTAATCTAGTTAATGTTTTTTTCAAAAACAAAAAAAAATTACATTTTGTTGGTATGTTATTTTAAGAGCTTTGTGCCCTAGGTACGCCTAATGGTCCTGCCTGTACCTTCTTCCATATATATATATATAACAATATGAATGAGTTTAAAATCCTATCTATTTAATTGCGAAACATAATTTTAAGTAGAAATATATTTTTAAGCTTGTAAAAAGCTTTGAATCCAAATTTACATCTTGCTAATATATCAGGTCAGATTATAAATTCTGAATCTTAATATATGAATGATTTGAACCGTATTCAAAATTTAAAATCTAAATACATGCCGGATTCAATTAAATGTAATTCAAAATTCGAAAATAAAGTCAAATTTTTTAATCATTTAACTTTTAGTAGAGGCTAGTATGGATCCATTATTTAATTTGGCTATATAGACTAACCAATTTTATAATATATATTAAATATTCCCTATATATTATTATGTGAGGTATTTAAAGTGCACTTTACAAATAAACTGATTAAATCAGCACACGATTTAAATACTAACTTAAACCTAGAAAATATACATCAACCAGCCCCCTCCCCCCTCCCCAACATATCACCTTACCAGTTATCAGTATTGCTGGTAATCAAACACGAGGCTCTTTGTTCTCACTGAGAAGACAGAACTGATATGTCGGACTGTTGCTTTCTTAAACACTGTTTAGTTATTTTTCATGTATTTAACATAGTTAAAATAATATAGGTAATTTAGACTTGTATTTGATTTAGTATTGATAACATCTAATTAAAAAATAGTTTTAATAATGTTCATGTTTATTTGGTAAGGAGTAGTAGTAATTGATAGTAAGGTTATATATTCTTGTTTATTATTTTTATTCCCTTCTCCTTATTTTATATACGTTTTAGTTTTTCTTCTTTGATGACTACATCATTCCGTGATTTTTCACCATCTTCAAGTCTTATTTTTATTAAATATGATTTATTTTAATTCATACTATTGGAAATTTTTGAATACGGTTTTGTATGGAATAATTTTTAGTGAGATGATTATCCATATAAAAACTGTAAAATTTCACAAACTTTTCAGTAGTATGAAGTAAAATCAATCATATTTAATATAAATAAGACTTGAAAATGGTAAAAAAAAATCAACAAAATATGTCGCCATCATAGAAGAAAAAATAAAACGTATTATAAAATAAGAAGAAGGGAATGACAATAATAAACAAGAAGATATAACCTTACTATCAACAAAATATTTTATTGGAATTTGTTTCGAAATATTTTTATTTCAAAATTGTCGATTAAGACTCAATTCGAAATTTAAAATCTTATATTCTAACAGGCTTACATTTGATATAAAATATTATATATATTTTAAATACATTAATTTACAAAATGTGTAGGGTCTATATTTACATAAATAGTTTCAACATGAAACTAGTTTAAAAAAGGCATTTGTCCATTTTTAATAGCTATGCTTACTTAATTATGCTAACTACATGTACACAAATATTATTTAAAAATGGGCTGATCTAATCTTACCAAATGTATGTAACTTGAACTGTGTAAAAGCATGAGTAGGCCTAGTATTTATGTTATAATTTGTAATGTTGTTCTACTCACATTCTCAGTTTATACACATCCAGACGACAATATAAATTTTACTCACTATGTAAACCGCTACGCACGCATACTGTGACTAATATTTGACCAATTAAATACGTGCTAATGTTATCAATAACCTAATACAAATTCTTAAGTATAATTACAGTAGAATCTTTTAACTATAAGTCCAAGGAATACCTAAAAAAGATCCAAATATTCAAAATTTCGAACTAACCATTTTTATGAGTATATTGGCGGTATAGGTCTATAATAAATCAATAATCTCAAAATATGGTAAATATAAACACACGCATGTTACATATACTTTGTAAAACATACATACACAATTTTTACATACATGATAAAACAAGAAAGATTTAAACACAAAATATAAAAACTTAGACAACATTAACATATGAAAATTGCACACTTAAATAAGCACGTTACGTGATTACTGATAAATGATTACATTGTCACACGGAAGAGATAAAAACTGAGCCAACATATCCTTTATTCTAGGTAACATGCTCGTCACTAATACAGAATTCTCCGTTTTCTCTTTCTCTGTGAGTCAATAACTCAAAATGTATTTAACATTCTTGACAAATTGAATTACTTAATAAAGATTGTTAAGTAAGATTTGAAATGAGCACAAACTCGAAAAAATTAACAATGGATAGCTTCAAATTATTCAAATATTTCTTTATAAAATTCGAATTAAATGAGGTTTTTTTACCATTGATTTAAATCTGAATTTAATAAGGCATAATAGTGGATTTGAATTATAAATTTTTTTTGAACTAACCAATGTCAATTAGCTAGATCCTACTATATTTAAAGAGTTTGTTTTAATTTGCAGTTAATTTCTAGAGCAAGATTAAAACTACCTAGCAATCTAATCCCTCGTTTACAGTGTTTAACATAATTTATGTTTCTACCTTGAAATATGTTATTATAATTCTTTTGAGTTTATTTTTACGTTCACCCTCTCAAATTAAAGAGTCACTGTGATAGTTGCTGTGTGAACAAAGGCTATATTTACTAAAATGTCAGTAATACAAGTTATTTTTACAATGTTTAAAGTAATATTGAACACACTTGTCTCTAGTGTAAAGGTTTTATATATATTTATCAATATATAGACGATATAAGTAATATTTTAATTTGTCTTAAGATGCCAGGCCTCCACCGTGGTTCGGATTCCACGTTAAACTGTAGGTCCTCCATTTCATCTCACAATCACCCTACCATTACACATTAGTGTAAGTGCGTATAACCCGAACGGGTAGTAAGACGCGGTCTTAATAATAATAATAATAATAATAATAATAATATTTGTCTTAAGACCCGCTTCAGTATCTGCGTGGCCTAAAGCGCTACTCTCGTGTTGGTCTAGACTGTCTAAGACCGGGAGATCGGCGTTTGATCCTGGTCGGTTGCACTGGGGGTGGTTTTCCTAAATGGTTTTTCACCCTCTCTGCACGCAAATGTGGGGTACAGGGGAAATGAGGGGAAAGTTACACTAAACATATTTTCCAGAAGAAAAACTTGTATATTCCAAAACACCTAACAACCCTAACAAATATATTTTTTAAATTAATTCAAACAAGACAGAGAACTCTTTTAACTATAGTCTAAAGTATATTATAAAGTTCTCATTATTGTCTAAAGGATTGCTGCACTAGCTCACTTTGAGTGAAAATTGGACTTTCCTTCTCCTCTTTTCCTCTCTGTATTTTTCAATTCTTTTCATCGGAAAAATAAATCAAAATGTATCCAGTAGAAACATATTTTAATTTTCTACACATTGTAATATCAACTGTTCTTGAATATCAGTCATGAGCATAGTATCGTTTGATGAAAGAACTTTTTGAATGCAAATAAAATGTTAACAAATTACAGGACACCATTAATAAATATTCAAGAACTGTTGAGATTATTAATTGAAGAAAATTAAGCTCTGAGTTTCTACTAGAAAAATATTTGCTTTATTTTACCGAAACTAATTGCTATAATAGCTGCAAAAATACTTCCTCTAACTCGCAGTCTCTACCATTCTACCTTAAGACCCCATACCGTTTGGCAGGGAAAATAGTTACAACTCTACCCTCGAACCAGGAATATCAACGATGCGTTTCCTGCATTCTAAACCTGACACCAGCTAAATTTAATTCAGTTTAATATTTTTCAATTGAAAAATATTTATTTTTAAATCTTTTATTGTTACAAAAATAAAAAACTTAACTGTTTCCCTGGTCTCAATAATTCCACCCTTTTCTAATGAATAGTGTAATCAACGCACCACGATGGGACGTCTGGCTATCTACCTACAGTAAGATTTTCATCAAAAGGGCCTTGACGGGCAGCTAGAAAAGTAACTAGATCTATCTTCACGTGGACATGTCAGCTCAAGTGACCTGCAGCTGTCACTTCTGATAGATATCATTAATGTATATGAACTAACAATAATAATATTATGAAATGTTATCAATGTTGACAGCAAAAATTTATGTTTTCGTATTTTCTAAAAGGCCCTTCCTATGAAAACCAAACTGTAAGTTACAAGCTTTTCATGGGGAGAGACGGGCTATTTAAAAATAGGATCCATTATTTGATCAAACTTCACACTACAAGTAAAGAGTCCTCTAATGAATATATTTCGTTCCTCCAATCCACCTTATTGGCATATAGAATGCACAATATATTATACACTCAGTTTTCCCTGCAACCTTACCTAACATGCTTACACTATGGTGTATCTTGTAAGATAGTGTCATAGTGTAATCAGTCAAGGTAAGACTCCTACTTTTCTTGGTTCCACTATGGTGTAGTTTATAAGATAGGGTCATAGCGTAATCAGTCAAGGTATGACTGCTACCTTGTTTGGTTCCCCTATGGTGTAGCTAGCAGGATAGGGACATAATTTATTTAGTGAAAGTAATATTATTTATTTTAGCACCGTGTCTTACTAACCTTTCATGTTACATGCTTATATAGTAATTATGGTAATAGTTTAAGGGATTAGGAAAGTTTTATTTTTAGAGGAGGGATACTTGCATCTGTGTGGAGGAGCAGTGGAAAACCAGTTAGGGAAAACCACCCTCAGTACACCCGATCGATGTCCGATTCCTCCCCGTCATCAGCAGTCTATTTTACTGTGAGAGTAGGGGCTTAAGCCATGTCGCCACCAAAGTGGGTAAGGTATGATTGCTACCTTGCTTTGTTCCACTATGGTACAGTTTATATGGTAGACTCATAATGTAATCAGTTGAGTTAAGACTGTTACATTTCACGGTAGACAGAGTGTACACATAGGCCAGGGATCTGAAACTGTTTGATCGTGTTAGAAAATTTCCAGTATCATTAAAAGTCGATTTTTTTGAGTCTTATGAAATTATATCTGAGTGATACCAAAATAAACGTGATCGGTCATGTTTTTAATGTTATAATAAAATTAAATAATCTTAGAAGAAATTATACATTTTACCTATTCTATTTTTTTTATAAGTTTGAGAACTTAATTATTTGTGAAATAAATTTAATTTAATGAATAAATATTAGATATATGGACAAACAAATATCAAATGTAGTGTATAGAAATGATGTGTGATCTTGGGACTTTTGGTAAGTTTGTAAGTCTATAGGGGCACAAAAAATTGGCCGACCCATGTTATCCATAACAAATAATTTAAAATAGAGATACAAATATCCAAAATATAAATACATATTGGCCTAGTTTTTTAAACAAGAATGAGTAGTTAGTAGTTTCTTATATCCAAAGGAATGGTTTCATTCCTTGATGACACATGGATTGTTACCTGGCCAAATTATCTTGCATTCAGGATCGAGTTTCAACCATTCCACAAACCTTCACCCTCTACCTTATTGGTGTGTGTGGTTGGTCAAATGATTTTTCCCGTTGTGTTCCATATAGGAGCCCACCAGGAAGGAGTTGAAGGGTTCTTCAAGGGAGTGGGGAAAGGTCTAATGGGTCTCATGACGAAACCGACTGGCGGAGTCTTAGACTGCATCTCTATGGCCCTTGATGGTATCAAGAGGTAAGCACACATTCCATTCTAGTCAACTTGATTCTATTCACGCCCATGTTGTTGTTTATTCTTAGCACCGCGTCTTACCACTCATCTAGGTTATACTCTTATGTGTAATTACACTAATGTGCTAGGAATTGGGAAGGCTTAGTTTGAGATGGAATGCACCCACATTTGTGTGGGGGATTGTGGTAAACCAATTAGGAAAAACCTTCTCAATACACCAGAGCGGGATTTGAACCCTGAACTGCCCGTCATTGGCAGTGCAGTCTATTGCGAGAGTGATGCCATTATAGAATGTGGTCACTCAAGTGGATGATTGCTATTATCAATAACTGTAAAATAACACTAACAATGTGATAAAATAACATTTTAAAAACCCGCACTGGTGATCGCGTGTTCTAACGCGATACTCTCATGATTAACTAGATGACAGAAGACGGGAAGGTCGGGGTTCGATCCCGGTCGGGTGGACTGAGTTTGTTTCCATAAATGTTATTCCACTCTCCTTCCACGCAAATGCGGGTGCACTTACTTTCAATTAAGCCCTCCTAAACCATTTATTAAATTAGTATACAGCCGTATGATCCGAACGGGAAGTAAGACGGGGTGCTAAAGAATTTTTAGAAAACATTCTAAAAATTTAGTAGGTAGCTTAATTTTCTAACACAATAGTATTTTGGTATCACAGTTGTGATTATATAATTTGTTTCGTTTTTTTTAAACTATCATATTCTAAATCCAAAGTTTTCCAGCTTTTATTTTATGTTTTGAGTTTACATTAGTCATTTTTTCTGTCACAATAAATCACAACTTATTTTTTCAAATCCTATTTTATCTCTAATATAGTAAATTGTTATCAATGTATTCGATTGCCTTTCTCACCAGAATCTTACCCACATACCTTGGTTAGAATGTATGTATTAATCTCTCCTGATCTATACTTATAAAATAACATGTCCTGACTGACTGATTCATCATCGCCGAGCGCAAACTATCAAGGCTACAAGCATGAAATTCGGACTGTATATTCATTTTGTTATGTAGGCACCCACTAAGAAAGGATTTTAGAAAATTCCACCCCAAACGGGTCAAAATATGGGATGATAATATATATGATAATATGTATGAAAGTCCATCATTTTGAAAGTTATATAAACAAAATTTTGTATTTCGGTTATTGACGTAAAACAAATAAATACGTGTTTCAGGAATTTTGGAAATTGTATTTAATAAGGGATGAATAAGGGGGTGAAAGTTTGTATCGGACTTGCATTATTTTTTATCTGAGGTCAAGTTATGGTCATCAACGTAACGTAATATTTTAAATTAATCTGTAAATACATATGTATATTTTCGTATTTGTATATAATCAACTTCCACGCGAGCAAAGCCGCGGGCAACAGCTAACTAGTTATAATATATTCTTAGCCACATTGTGCTGATGATCTATTTTACAGGGCGTCTGAAATGGGAGAAGATGTGACAATGAGGATGCGTCTTCCTCGCTACATGAACCCTCTTCTGGTGAGAATAACCTTGTATTAAACTGCATATGAAATAGCCGTATTAAGGGCACCGTCCTATTGAAAGGTAGAATCATCACACTACAGTATTTCTTATGATACTGAAAGATTTCTGAAGCTTCAAAAGAACATTTTTCATTTAGTTTAGAATTTTCTTTTATGGTCATGCTAGTTTTTTTTTTTCTATTTGAGGTAGTTAGAGTGAACATTCTGAACAGACTAATTATATGCTCACATGACTTATAAACTAACTTAAATACAGAACATACACAAAATCCAGTGGTGCCCTACCCCCCCTCTTGCCGTCGATTCAGTATTGTAAAAGGGGAACCCCCAGTTTCACAAAAAAAAAATTTTTGTTATGCCGGAAAGTGAACCTGGGACCTTTAGCTCAGTAGTCAGCAGACACGCAACCAACTGAGCCAAAGTGCCGGACTTTAACTCCGTTTAAAAATAGTGACTGTTAATTAAACGCAGGCTAGGTCTATGTTTACAATATCAGGGCGTTGTACCTAAATACTTTTCGGTTCTGGTTCTTATTTTGATTCTCTTTACAAAATTTTAATGGTTCCTAAAAATGTATATCTATTAATTTCAGTACCATTAATATATTTGTTAATAGATCATTATTTTAAAATAGTATTTAGTTTAAAATACGAGCTATTTATATAAAATAATAACTTAGATGCTTGATAATGGCACAATTTATTATAATTCAGGGGGCCATTTGAACAGATCATTTTATTTTGGTTTGCCAGAACTCTAAATATAATAAAATATCGCCTCTGTGATCTAGAGGTTATAAAGCTTCTTGCTACAGATTATGAGGTCCCGGGTTCGATACCAGGTGCTTCCAGTTTTTCTGTGAAATAGTGAGTCTGTAACAGGGTCAACTCAGCTTCATAATAACAAATGAGGAGCTACTTGAATTAAAAAGGTAGCGCCTCCAGTATGGAAAACTGAGATTAACGGATAGAGATATCGTTATGACTACCACATGATACCTTCAATCCACAGAAGTTGGCATTATCTTCTCTATTAAACGATGGCTGCTCGGTTGGTATGTCTTGATTGTGGGCTAATGCCATCAATTTTTATCTTATAGCATTTGAAAACCTTTTCATTTTATTTTCAAATTAATACATACAAAAAAAAAACTTTATGTTATGCGTATTTTAGTTGAAAAAAATTAAACTATTTTATGCTGGTTTGATACAACCAAACAAAATACTTACAATGTTAGGAACATTGGGAACATTTTAGTTTATTTGTCTAGAAAATTTAAATTGGTTATATATTGGTATATATTGGTTTTAAGGTTTAATATGTTAGTATGTACTGACCTTTCTGAAGGTCCTTAATTTTTAAACGCACCAAAATGAAAAATGAATTTGCAGGGTAACATTATATGGACTTTATACTATTTACCTTAAGAGCCACCTTAACAATATCAAATAATCAATTATTAATAAAACTAATAGAAACCCTTATGAACTACAAACGATGAACACAAACTTTGTACTCCTTTTTTTTATTAATTCAATAAATTACTTACATGATCCAAAGAGCAATAGCTCACTTCTAGGATTATGGTTTTATAGAATTTGAAGTTTTACATAGGTTTAAATTTTAACAGATTAATAAGACATTATGAACATTTTAACATGAAATAAAGTTAAACAAAATCAAAAAGAATTTTTTAGATGAATACACAAAACGAAAGACAGCAGTATCAATACAATATTATTGATAAGATAATTTTGAAAATTTTGAAAAATGTGTTATAATATTTATTGGTACATTTTATCAATAACTGTAAGATAAACACAAAAATAAAAAATAAGCATATAAAAAATGAGAAGAAAAAAATAAAATTAAATAATAGTCGATAAATAATTAATAAGAAAATAAGTTGCAGAAAATATAATAAAAGATATCAAAACATATTACAAAAATAAACAATACAGCAGGTATATACAGGAAAAAAATAATAAGAGATTCTTAAATGTTAACAGAGAAAAGATGAATTTATTAGAATAATTGCGATTGAAGGCCAGTAATTAAGATAAGTCTTACATAAAGTAACTTTATAGTATTGAAGACCTATGTTAATGATAAATATAGAAAAGGTAGTCAATAACTGTACTAATAATAATAATCTTATTAATTGATTTTTGAAAGCAGTGAAAGTATTATATTGTAACCACCCTCTCCCTCCCTTTTAAACCATCAAGCAAACTGACCTTCCAACAACCACTTAGAAAGTTTATCTTTTAGGAAAAACACTTTTAAATAAGTTTCTTCATATTTAGCTTAGACAACTTAGCTTGTACAACTGGGTAGGTTCTCATTTCTTAGTACTCATCTTTCTTAGATATGTTTTCTGTCACTCAAAGTTAAATACATCTTCCTAAGCTCCTAGCCTAAAGAGTAAAATGAGAAGACTCTACACAATGTGACTAGTAATTTCTCAAGAATCTGATGATTTAATTAGCGCTCACTTCTAAGTGCTCATTGATACTTCTATAATCTCCTTGGGTACTAAATACATCCTACCCTCACAAATTTCGTTAGAAAAGGGAAAAAATATTTTATTTTTGAGATATAATTAAGTTTCAGAAATAAGGGCACAAGGTGCAAGTATAAACTATTATTTATAGAACGTAAGAACCTTTAAGGCGTGTGGCCCTTTTCGTTTGGCGTAAAAATGCAGAGCCATGGGAACAAACGGCTATATTCAAGAATTTTTATTGTTTTGATATTTTCTTTTCGGAAACGATTTGTTCAAAAACAGAAGCATGTTGATTATTTTATATATGTTTTATATACACGCCTCCTTTATAGTTTTAACGGTGATCAAATATAAACAATTTTGACAATTTTCAATAGAAAACTGCCAGCCGCATTGAAAAAATAAGAAAATTTAACACCTAACAAACATTGATATAATATTTTAGAAAGGGTGTAGAAAATATTACTATGAAAATTCCACTCGTTCTCGAGAAATTTATATTTCCAAACGTATGACTTTTCCGCAAGACCTGTCCCGTAGCTAGCTAGCGCTATCTAAGTTTTCCGTTATCCATCTATTCTTGTTGGCGCGGAAGGATACTTTGGTTGGTTGTGAAGCCCCACCACGCCTTTCAACCTCCCACCCACACCCCACAAAATAGGTTTTATACTTACACTCGGCAAGGCCAAGGGCCTTAAGAACTGATAATAAATAACCTTTACTAAGCTAAAAATATATTTTGATTCCAAGTCTGGTTCTTAAGCACTTTACATTTGGGCAACAATCCTGATTTGTTAAAAATAACTGTTAATTTCGGTTATCATTTTTGGCTATGATACGACTCCCTGGGTTTTATATAATATTTTTTCTCTCAAAACTGTAACAATTCACGTGAAATCTCCTTGAAAATGAGATAATTTCACCCTTTCATTATCATTTTTGACCAGCACCTTATTTCAGACGGTAGTGTGTCTTTCTACTGAATTAAAGGCCCCGTGTTCGATTCCTGGCATGGCCCAAGAATATATTATAGGTGAAATGTGGGTTTCCCATTTCACGTTATAAATTAACAGGCGAGGGCTGGATGTTGTGTTGGTTCTATATATAAGATAATTAATAAGTCGTGTTTTGATATAATCAGTCAGATCAGAAAGTGCACGTCAAATACATCAAATAAGTTTTAAAAAAAAAACTGTATTATTATTGTTCAATTATTAAACATAATCTGTGAGGTTTTTGAAATCCCTAGATTCGTGTTAAGAGCATTTGTTCACATTTTGGTGTGAACCATAATTTTAAATAACAAACAATTTGCTGACTAACGTGGGATTTAAAGGTGTTCGAGTATTGGAACATTTTGGGGGATTCCAGATTTTGACTTCAAATAACAAATTCTAACGGTGTTTTAGTTCTAAAAAAAATATTTTAATTTTCTTTTTTAAATTGGTTTTTATAGACGTTTTAGCTAAAGGAATTTCCAAAACTTTTAATTATAAAATAGCTGATGTTTTTAATTTTACATAATGAATTGCTATAGATGATACTGTAAATAATACATTATGAACGCCTGGAATTTATTATTACATAGAAAAGGGATATTTTTATATTGTCATTCGTAATTATTTATTTGTTGATTATCTTACTGTTTATGGATTTTAAATATATTTTTAATATATGGCGTATTAGTCTGTAGCTATTTGAAGTTTTTCGCAGGTTGGAAATTTTGAGTGAAGGCATGTCATCATCAGACGGTGACAGTCTAAACAGAAGGATTAGTTTCCTTCTTATTACTGGTCTTGGAAACAAGGGCTTGCATGACGATTTTCATAAAGTGTACCAGTCAACTTGTTTAACACGGTTTTTGAAAACTTTTATGTTACTCGATTGCTGATTGCATTTAGTGTTCAAGTTTTCATCTTTAGTGTAAAAAATTGTAAAGTGCTTGTTACGATTTATTATGGGGGTAAGTTTATAGAAAGGTATTCACCTGACCTAAGAAATAAGCTAGCTACCCACCCGTTTTTTAAAACTCCCATTGTTTGTAGTTCGTTACTGTTGGCTAGTGCTATAATTTCACTGTCAGAGCTGCAAATGTAAAGTATTTAGCCACCCGTAATAGATCGTTAGTAAGTTTAGATCACGTTATCCAGCCGGCCTAAGATAAAATACGGCAACACAGTTTTAGAAAAAAATCCTTTCCTACTTACGCACTTAGAAACGATTTCTTTCAGGTGAATAAGTTTTTATTAACTTTGCAATTCTGACTTAGAAACAAGATAGCATTTCTCACCAACGCTTAAGAAAACTTATATATTTGGAAATGGCTAAAAAAACATCGACCAATTCGTGCTCGCAAGAGAAATAAAAAGGCAAAAACTATGCCTGCTATAAAGTTCTTATATTTACATATTTAATTTCTATTTTCTACCACACCCGTTTCGGAATTACGCATGTTTACCATTATTGTGGGGTTTAGAGGTGACCCATCTATCTCCTTGCCAAATTTAAATGTTTTACCATACCAAAAAGTGTTTTTATATAAGTATAGGAAATCTAAAGGGCCACAAACACCCTTCCCAGTCCTTCATTTTGAAATTTAAAAATGGCCAGTTCTTTATGGCTGTTGGGAGTGGGGTAAAGGAGGGACTTTATATCTACCTCACAAATTTCAATCTTCTGCCACACTGATAATTAGTTGTTTTTTTTTTGTTTTTAATTTTGAAAACCCTCATTTCACAAAACCTCAACTATTAATTTCAAATATATAGTTCTTATTTATCTATTTTGTGTAATCCTTTTACATTCTTAGCAAATTTAAATTGTATAACTTTCCTTAAACTTTTTCTATTTATATCCCCCACCCATCACATCTTTCCAAGAGTCCCATTTTAAAATTAAAAAAATCATACTTTAATTATTGTTATTTGTAGTGATTTCTCTAACAGTTATGATTAATTCCATCCCTTTTTAATTCTTTTATGTAAATTGTCCCGACCATTAAAAATTCTTGTGTAAATTCTGTCCCGTCATTATAAGGGTGCTATGTAAATTGTGTCCCGTAATTATATGTTTATAATTATTATTTATGTTATGTTAATACATAGAAATTAAAATCATTTGCGCTCGGGTATATAGCCTGATAGGAAGTGGAGGGGAGGTTATCTTACGCCAATCTATCATAAATGGTCACTTAGAATTTTTAGAAAATCAATTATTTCAACTACCAGAACACCCATAAGTCTGCTAAGTTCTAGCGCTACAAGTATGAATATATAATACCTAAATAAAACTAATATAATCTGGCCTTGTGCATGGTTACTACCCAATCTCTATTTTACTAAACAGTGGTTGAAATGAATAACATTGTTTACTCTCTGAAACTATACAGGTATTGTAGGGTTTTGTAAATAATCATTATTATCATTATTATTATTATTATTAGCACCGCGTCTTACTACCCGTTCGGGTTATACGCACTTACGCTAATGTGTAATGGTAGGGTGATTGTGAGAGGAAATGAAGGACCTACAGTTTAACGTGGAATCCGAACCACGGTGGAGACCTGGCATTCCTCACGTTCACAAGATGTCTTGTCAGAGGTGAAGGAAGGGTTTGGCAATCAGATAAATCTTTGCCGGGACCGAGGATTGAACCCCGGCCGCCAGCATAGAAGTCTGACACCTTACCCCTAGACCACCAGGTCACCTTGTAAATATTCAAATTCTATCAAACTTTATTTTCCCGCACAGGGGCTGAATGCTAGTATTACCATATTTAAGTGAATATAAGAAGACTACGCCAAATTATCTAATTTTGTAGGAAATAGCACATATATTAGACTTAGGGCCAGTTTCATAGTCAGACTTAACATACCTAAAGTGCGAGTCGATACTAAATACAAGATGACACCTACTTATACTAAAATGGAATGGGCCAGTTTCGCATATGAAACTGGCCTATTCCATTCGAGTTCAGATAGGTGTCATCTTGTATTTAGTATAGTGCCGCACTTGAAGCGTACTAAGTCTGACTATTAAACTGGCCCTGGTCAATCCACATCAACCACATTTATTTAGAAATGTTTGACTCATATAACTTTAATTATACTGATCCTAAAAATTTGTTACTACCCGCCTCGGTAATCGAATAGATTTGGACTTCCGATGACAGAGAGATCATGGTCTCAAATACTGGTTGCGTGTGCTGAACGTGGTTTTTCACTAAGTGGTTTCTTACTATCCCTCCACACAAATGATGATACACTTACTCTAAGTTCAACCCTTTTCAAGTGTAGTACAATAGCGTAAATAGTAAATATGAATACAATCCGAAAGGGTAGTAAGATGCGGTATTAATAAAAAAATATTTATTTAATTTAAATTATTTAATCACCCTTTTATCATAATTATGTCAATTTCGGAAACAGATAGTGGACGTGCAAACAGTTGAAACCTGGAGAGAGAAAGCCTGACCTTGATATAAAAAGCAAGTCAACAAACTACACTCCAGTCTAAAAATATCGGCTGTTGTGCAATACTCATAACAAACAAACAAACAATGACCATGACAGAATTTTTCTAAGTACTTAAATCTAAGACGACTTAATGATTTTGAGGAAACCAAATTATTGCAATAAAACAACTCTTTCTTATATTGATGTCAATACTGTAGGATTAACATAATATGTATCACATATCTGCTTGTTCCCAGGGATTGAAGCCATACTCTGTGTACGAAGCGACCGGGATGCATCTTCTCAACTCTCTTAGCAAGGGTCACTATGCGGACAGTGATATCTACTGGACACACGGATCACTGGGCAGAGAGGCTAGAGTGACAGTGCTCATTTCTCTTCAGTGAGTTATATTCAGAGCTGTTGCCAGGGCAAACAAGACTTGGACGTTACTGTAACATCCCCTTCTCTTCCCCGGCCATATTATCAAACACACACACACACATAACGTTGTGTGTGAAGAATAACAACGCATTTACTTTACAAGTAAAGATTGATAATGAAGGAGAGGAAATAATTATTTACACGTACAGCTCTGTCAAACCGAGCTTACCCCTTGTAACAAACCACGAGCCATCCACTGACTACCAACTTATTGTATTGGCACTTTAGAATAACCTATGTGACACAAAATAAGTAAGATTATATATAAACATTAATGTATGAATAATTAACTCTCTCATCCCCCCCTTCAATTGACTTTGGGTGTATTTTGATTTTGTTATGTTTTGGAAGACTTTTGTGCTTTGACATTTTTTAATTTATAAAGATATTTTTAATGTGAACTAGTTAGGGAAAAATGCTCCCAAATTGTTAGATTTTATAAATATGAAACAAAATGCAGTTTCTGAAAACTGAAATTCCTAAAAATAACACAAAATTTGTTAGTGTATGTCTGTTTAGGCAAGTGTTCTTGGTGGTGAAGTGAGGAGTGTATGTTTATTTTAGGTATGTGTTCTTGGTGGAGAAGTGAGGAATGTATGTAAGTTTTAGGTACGTGTTCTTGGTGGAGAAGTGAGGAATGTATGTTGATTTTAGGTAAGTGTTCTTGGTGGAGAAGTAAGAAGTGTATGTTGGTTTTAGGTACGTATTCTTGGTAGAGAAGTGAGAAGTGTATGTTGGTTTTAGGTATGTGTTCTTGGGGGAGAAGTGAGGAATGCATGTTGGTTTTAGGTACGTGTTCTTGGTGGAGAAGTGAGGAATGTATGTTGGTTTTAGGTACGTGTTCTTGGTGGAGAAGTGAGAAGTGTATGTTGGTTTTAGATATGTTTTCTTGGTCGAGAAGTGAGGAATGCATGTTGGTTTTAGGTACGTGTTCTTGGTGGAGAAGTGAGAAGTGTATGTTGGTTTTAGGTACGTGTTCTTGGTAGAGAAGTGAGAAATGTATGTCTGTTGTAGGCACGTGTTCTTGGTGGAGAAGTGCCGGCTGTGGGGGTCCTGGGACGTGGAATGGTGCGTCAGAGTGGATGACATCATGGCAGTGCCACATATTGCCGCTAACAAGCTCGTATTCAAAGTGCGACAGGTAATAAGAGTTTGGTTTTGAGGGAGCGCTGTTTAGGTTGAAGGTTAGGATACCTGAAAAAAGGAACAAGGAAAAGGAAAATAAATAAAATTTAGATTCAAGGAAAAACATAGAACTTAATTTTCTTCACATTGTGATACCAATAGTTGTTGAATATCTGTCATGAGTATAGCGGCTTAAGACGAGAAATTTTTTAAATGAAGAGAAAAAGGTATTATTAAACTAATCTTAAACCTTTTCTCGCGTCCTCTACACTCCCACCTTAGGGCTACCTGTTTAGATTAACTTTGCTAGCCCTGGTAATAATCCCCGCTATGCTACTGACCAGTTCATTTTTTTGGGTACGTCAGCTTTTGTAATAAGGATTTATAACAACAGAATCCCTCACAAACAATGTTTTTAATTATAGCTAGTACATATAACTATTTGACATGTCAATATCATAATTTTGTTGTTTGTTTTGGATTATACAAAAATTAACCAATATTTGACCCAAATAAAACATCTTATTTACATCTGCCCATTTTTAGTATTGCTTCCCACACATAAATTTTCATTTTTTATGCATTTTATAAAAGCAATTTAAACTCGTATGGACGAATAGGTTTTTTTCTGTTGGTTAAGACGTACATATGAAATTAATAAAAATGTTTCCCAAACTTTTTAAAGATATGATCCAATTTTTATAACGACTATGTTTTGCAAACATACTTACCTATAAAATCCCTAGAAGAAGGGGAATATTTTTTAATTTAATTTTCCTAGCAACTATATCTTTTTAAATTTTCCAACTTAATAGTGATTTTTTTTACAGAATCATACACTATATATTTATCCTCTCTTCATTTTTATTTTTATTCGTGATTATCTATTTTAAAATAATTACAAAATGTTCACATTTAAAAATCTTTTTCATGACCTACAAAAAATTGGCTCGTGAACCAAACTTTGGGGACCATTGTCTTGAAACCAAATGAATTTATAAAATTAAATACGGTTCTGTGTATTTTTTTTAAATTTGTTTATGTGCTTTAGTGTTTTATACTTAATTAAATTTCACCTTCTGCAACAAAGAACTGTAACACATTTGTGAACAATCGCTAAGCAATGTTGAAGAATATGGTGGAAAGATATGAGGTCTAATAGGTAAGTGGACTATTTCATATGATTAAAATTAATATAAATTGGCCAAAACTTCTCAGAAAAAAAGTTCCCTGACTTTTCCTTGATTCATAAATCCAAATGTATATTATTAAAACCAATATGATGATTCATAGAAATCTACAAAAAAAAATTAAGATTTATCGATTTTTTTAATAAACAATGAATTTGGAAACTCAGTCAAAACTAAATGTACATAGACATTGATAAAAAAAATGTTTTTAATAAGAGCATTTAACAATATGCATTTCTATTCCGTACACCAGAAAACCTGTTTCAACATACTTCAGGTAAGAGCCATACGATTATATTATCCAGGCTCACCCATATTAAAGAAAACCTAACCAATAGAATTTTGTATTTATATCCAATAATAAGTCACAAGTTTAGCCAAGATCAAAAGCTGGAATGAGATTTTGTAACACCAGAGATTTTCTTTGTAGTATATCTTTGTTCCCTTGGTTATTCAAGGGCGGTGCTCCGTTTTATTTTTATCACTGCAACTACGTCCCCATTTGTAAAAGACCGCGTTTTTCTGCAGGACGAAAGTTTCGACTTCTTTTCCGGCGATGAGCGCTACGTGGAGAGCGAAGATACTTCTGTCCTGGAATGGCTCCAGAGTAACATTGAAACTGTAATGATCCTCAACATGGAAGACAAACCTTGCCCTGGCGAGGTATAAACACGAGACCTTCGACTCGTCGCTCACACCCGTCACCAAACTAGGGATTTTGGAGAAAATATCGATACTTAAATAATATCGATATTATTCTCATGATATTATTGCTTTTTTTTCACTCGATACTTTTATTTGGATACTTTTATCCGTATGATTACGTTTTCATCTAGTTTTGAATTGGTATCGAAAGAAACAATTATTTGTCTCTAATGTGTTGTAATGTATCATGGTTAAGTTGGGAGTGTAGGGAACGAAAGAAAAATCCAGTTTTTTGCAATTTATATAGCAAAAAAAAAAAACAGTCAAAATAAATCAAATATTGCTCCAGTAGAAACATAGAGTTTAATTTCCTTCACATGATTATATAAATGGTTGTTGAATATCTGTCATGAACATAGTGGTATTTGTTAAGAAATTTTTAAATTAAGAGAAAAACTTTCTTTAAATTTTAGGTCACCCTTAGCAGAAAGTTAACAACTGTAGCCATCACCATGTGAATAAAATTAAGCTCTAAGTCTTTATTAGAGCTATATTTGATATATTTGAACAAAAACAAAAATTTTAACATAAAACACGGGAAAAACACCTAACTCTTGTACCTTACACCTTGAGGTCAGTTGGAAAGGGAACGTGATTTAAAGTCCTTATTTTTGCAGTTTTTTTTTAAACATAACCTTTGGGCCAAAATAAATTATTTCTTCTGGTGGTCTGATAGTCAGAGTTTATGATTACAGATCAAGAGGTTCAGGGTTCGATCCCCGGTGCTTCCATATTTTCTGTAAAGCAATAGGTCTTGGACGAGGTCAACTCAGCCTCTGATGACAAAATGAGGAGCTATTTGAATGAAAAAGTAGTGGGTCGAGGTTAGAAAACTGAGAGTAATGGCTGGAAGGTTCGTATTGATGATCACTTGACACGATCTTTACAGCAAAGCTGGCATTATCTTCACCAACAGATGGTGTCCATTCGGTCTATTTGGCTCAATTGCGGGCTGACACCATCGAGAATTTATTTTGCTACAGTGTATATGTTTGTTTAATTTTCTACTCACGGTAATCTAAATGGTTCTTTAATATTTCTAATGACCATCACGTAAATTGACAGGATTGGAGAGGAAAGTCATGGTCAAATCTCGTGACACTCATGTCTGATATTTAAAAACAACTTAACATTTCTGAGTGAAGAAAATTAAACTAAACATATCTACAGAATCAATCATATTTTTTTCCACTTAGGTGGCAGAATGGTCTAAGGCACCACTCTCACATAGACTTGGACTGCCAATGATGGAGAGATGGCTGTTTGAATGCTGGTTGGGTGTAGGCCAACCAAGGTTTTTTCGCTAAATGGTTTTATGCGCTCTCTCTCCACACAAATTTAGGTACACTTCATTTAAATTTAATCTTTCTCGTCTATAACAAATCAGTGTAATTATGAGTACATATGCTTATAATCCGAAAGGTGCTAAATGAGAATTAATAATTATATATACCTACTTTTTGTACTTATTTTGGCCAAACAGATCTTTTGTTATAAAAACTTGAAAAAAAAGTCTGAATCTTACCTCGTGCTACCCCACCCCCTACCACCAAGTCTTAACATTTCCTGCTGCTTTGTTGAGAAATGAGGTCTATACATGATTATATTATAATATCGTGATTACAATACTTTAATTATATTTATTTATATATCATACGGAATAGAATAAATATATCACAATGGAAAATTTTAATTTAATTTTACTAGAAGAGTACAAAAATATAGAATTATGGAATATTGAATTTCGAACATAAAAAACTTATAAACACATGACACTCGGATACAAATTATTCCTGGTTAGGCTTTCGATACCGATGTTCACTGTTATTGATAAGTTGAATAAATGCCCAATCCATAAGTTTGGTTCGCCATTGACGAGGTGGTTTACCCTCTAATCCCAACTGAGTCTATTAAGGATGGTTATTTTTCTAATATTTTTACTCTCCAAATCCTGCTATGTTTCCTCTAAAAATTTACCTTCCCATCTTTAAACTTAATGGTGTATTAAAATGCATTTTTCTTTTAAAAAAAATAATAATGTATTTTGCTATATCTGTGTTTCATGTATTCATTCGACCAATTCTTTCTTCCTGGCGATATTTCGTCTAAAGCTAAAAGAAATACACATCTTCCCAAAATCTGCATTTTTGGCTTATGAATAGATTTATCTAAATCTCATATCTTTTAAAACTGTCACTTAAGGTTTTTTAAAAGCACTAAAACACCGACATGAAACAATACCGGAAAATATTAATAGATAGTGACGACTAAAACATAATTGGAAAGAAAAATGTATTTTTGTCTGTAATTACATAGTACATGTCTCGTTTGATTGAAAAATATATAGCACATATTATGTTTTATGTTCCCATGTGTTGTTTTTTTCGTATCAGTTGTAGATAAAGCAGCCATCATTAAGATAAATAATACTCTTGTAAGTAGTGTGGGTATCTTGAAAGGTTAATTAATATGCGCAGTAATCATTAGACATATTTGCGAGTGCGCTATTTAATATAATTTTCAACCTGTTGAACGTAATTTTCTTTAAAAATGTATTAAAACCTTTTTTAGATACTATGCACAAAAGTATTTTTGTTTATTAATTTTTAAAAAAGGCCACTAGAGTGTAGCTCTTTAAACTACCCTCTCATACATTTAAAATTAAAAAAACAATATTTGGTGCTGATATCAAATTTTACAAATCCAAGTCTTTATTTCACCAACAAATCCCTAATCTCAATTTCGAAATACAAACCTTAGAAAAAAATAGCTTAAGATGAAATATAAATATAATATAAAATACATATAAAAACTGAATGTTCACGTTATGTTTCTTTCACTATTTGTTAAATTAATGGTCAGTGGTCTGGTTGTTAAATTTTTCCTATAAATATGTCATCACTGACCTATCTAAATAAGGGTTATTAGAACTCTAAAAGAATTAGAGTTAAAAACTTGAAGAATTTGAAAAAAAACGTGTGTGTTGTGTGTGAGTTGTGAGTGTGAGTGTCGGACGAGAAACCCAATTATTATATATAAAATATCAACCAAATTATACTAAAATAAATATAATTATTTATTTTAGTATAATTTTGTTTATCTAACAATGTGTGTTTTGTATTTAATACAGCTTGAATTTATTTTGTCCATAGATTTGAACAAAGTTATTCTATTACTTTTTATTTTTAGTGAGCTTGTGTAAATTCAAAATTATAAATTAAAACTTTGAATAAAAAAAATCACACTTCAGTAAATTATCCTTAATTTTAGGGTTGGGGTTCAAAATGAAACAAACCCTTATAATATCTAAATACAGATATCAAGTTTGAATTAAATCTATCTAATTGTTTTGGATCCTTGACCAAAAAAAAGACAAACAAACGGACATACGTGTAAACATACAGTATTGTAAAATCTAATTTTTTTAGGTTCGTGCTCACATAAAACGTCAAGATCCATCATAATCTAGATATTGATTTTTATCATGTTTATATTATGTTCTCTTGATATGAGAAAGTAGAATAAAGTCACTTAACCATGTTTAAATAATAACTAAATATTATAAGATTTGCAAGTCAAGTCAGATAGTGACTTTTTTTACAAATTTAAATTGATAAAATCTTTGACTTGAACATTTTAATTTCAAATAAGATTACATAGAGTCCTAAAACAGGGATCCATTTGGATTTGAAATTTCGAATCCAATATGAATTTTTAAAATATGAAGATTTGTAATTTTAAATTGAATAAGAATCTTAAAAAGATTCAAACTCGTGTTCAAATATTAGAACTTTTTTTAAGGGATTCTTTTTTTCTAGGAAAAATAATTTTAAAGATTAAAAAACCTTGGAATTTCGTTGAGATTGGTTGGAAAACCAAATTCAAGATGCTCACATTTTTACTAGAATAATCAATAAACTAACCTCACTCGCCCATCGGTTCCTGGACACTTAAACATTTCAACGTGAAATCTAAATAATAACAATAATGGCTACTAAACCCCATTTAAGCTAGTTCAATAGTGATCATAGTAATTAAAATGAAGATAAAATTGGAATGACTTGTAAAATTAATTATATTTAAAAATACTTATTTTTAATTACATTTGTAATTTTGACTTAAACTGGGATCACAAGCAACTTAACGTTCACTTAATATATACATAACACAACATAACGGTTCTCATGTTTGGAAACAATCACGATGCAGTTAACTTAACGTTCACTTAACCTTAAAATATGTCCAGGGGAGAACTTTTACGTAATGTGAGTGTTAAGTGAAGGGTATCACGTGCTCTACAGTTGCCCCATGACTTCTTTGGTGCTGACTGACAGATCACAGCTGAAAGCTGACGGCTTGGAAAAGCTACCAGACCAAATTATGTATCCCTACGCCGAACCATATGATCTGCAAAAACATATGTGTAGCAGCTGTCACTTCTGACAGTCAAAATTTAGGTATATATCGAAATGTTGACTGTCAGAAGTCAACTGTGAGCTGTCAGTCAGCACCAAAGAAGCCATGGGGCTACTGTAGCTATCAAATCATGTTTTAAGCAACGTCAACAGGGCAATTTAGTAGTTCATTTGTTTGTACATGGAATGCAGACGACTTCTTCAGAATAGTTTGTCCGCGTCTCGTTAACTATAAAAGTCATAGCTTCTTGTTACACGTTATATTTTACTGTACATTCAGTTATGCTTCTATTTCAAGTACTTGTACCCTAATCAGACCTAAATGCTTGAGTTTCTCTTGAGTTAACAAATTACTTTCAAACAGTTAATTCATTGTCTATATTTTGCTCGAGTTTTTGCGTTACGGCTTCGATCATCCTGATCACATGTTAGTTTATTTATATTATTAGCGTTAAGTTGATCGTGAGTCTGACATCATAGCTTACATAAACTGAAAATATATCTATTATGCAATCGTTGAAATTTATAGATCTCAGTTTAGATTTGGTTCGGAAAAGAATATTCTATAATCTTTCTTCAGAATATTTCATAGATTGCAAAATAAATCGATTAATGTTTTTCTTGTGTAAATTTATGATTATAATAATGATGGTTAGTTTTTTAAATGTATATTTTCTAGAAATATTTTTAATACAAAAAATCCCTTGTAAATAAAATAAAATGTACATTTATTACAAAACCTCGTTATGAATTTCTTGTATAAAACC
The DNA here is from genome assembly GCA_039000515.1 of Timema cristinae. NCBI lineage: Eukaryota > Metazoa > Arthropoda > Insecta > Phasmatodea > Timematidae > Timema > Timema cristinae. The sequence goes on along the minus strand of JBCFYV010001001.1, from coordinate 6,825,865 downwards.
AAATATAATATATAATGAAATGTTAGGTGTAAATAGTGATCGTGCACAGGAAAATTGACCCTATCTCCCCAGGAAATTTCGAGATAAAGAGAGAAACAGTGTATCAGGTGTAATATTTATATATATTTTTTTTTTGTTGCAAACGCTATCTGTATTATTTATCTCAAACTTCCATTCGTTGTTATTAAATAAAAAAACCAATAGATGGCAGTAAAATGCATTTTTATAAATCCTGTCATGTTCAGGAAATGGGACTTTATCTTCCAGCTGTTCATGCGACCATAATTTTGATAGTAAACACTTTCTGTAGCATCTATAATAAACTTCAATTCTTTAGTTTTCAAAAATACACCAATAGATGGCAGTAAATGTATTTTAATAAACCTGTGCCATGGTTAGGAAATGGAAATTTATCTACGATATACATATAACAAACATTAATTTTTGAGGTGATGTTCTTTTACTATGACTTTAACATCTAATAACGACACAATCAATACAATTGGCTTATTACTCATAATATATTAAATCCTGATAAGTCGAGATATTATAAGATTTCCCTGAAGAAATAACACCAGCTGTTTGGTCGTATGAGCGGAAAAAATCTTTGTTCAAAGAGATTCGACCATACTGCTCAAAAGATGTTTTATGCCTGCAGAAGTTAATCTGGTTATAGAAGACATATGGTGACAATGAGGACATAGATGAACCATAGCCACTTAGGAAATGAAGTAAAAAGTCTGTCCAAACATCACAGCCAACAAACAATGGGGGTGGTGGAAAACCTAAGGGGAAGGAATAAAGGATCATTCATCCCCTATTGAAGAATGTATTATTATAGAAAATAATGTTTATGTAACTACTTCAGATGCATAGTTGAAATAATCATGAACAATTGTAATATTTTAATTCAATTTCAATTAAAATGATGACCGCATATCAAATGTTCTGATATTTAAATATTAATAAATTTTAACTTCCGTTCTCTCAAAACTGTTTCTTAAATTTCAAATTTAAATATTAATAACTTTTTAACAGTTGAAGATAGAAAAAAAATTAAAAACACCATTTTATTCAGTGGGAAATTCTGTATAAATAAATGTGAATAACTAATTTTCAATCTGGTGAAGATAAGATCCCTTTTCCCGTGCACCATCACAATTATAAATTAATTATTACATTCACAGCTATTCAGGAAATATGAATTTATAAACTGTTTCATCACTAAGCAAAATTAGATGGTTTAAATTTTATTTTATTTACTAAAAACTTTATAACTCTATATTATTAGTTTCAAAAATAGATTGTAAAGTTAAAACATTTATTATTAACAGCTTGGATATGATAATTCTGATATATGGAAGACAGGCTTTTTGATTGTATAGCAAGACTGATATTTAGGTAACTTACAAATTATTTTTAAAGTTAAGACAAAGAGCTGATAAAACCACCAACTTTGTTATTCATCTCTTAATGTTATAACTATTGATACTTTACTAGAAAATATTCACATTTATTAAACATAATTATTTAAATCAATCATTTCTGATACCTCATTTATGCATAGAATATAATATTAATGATCAACAGTTTTAGTATCTATTTTAGTTGCCATTGATAGTTATTATGTTTGACAAATGGAAATATTTTGTAAATAAATGCATTTTTACGGGAGTGTTTCGTATACAAACAATTGACATGATTTGACTGCTATTTCAATATAAACAAGTATAGTATATTTATCATACTCTTCACATTTTCAAAAGGACTAGCATATTGTTTGATTTATAATTAGGGATTGTATTTCAGAGTTTTACACTTAGAGCATGAATCCCACTATAGTCAGTTTAGTGACAACAGTTTCAGCATTAAGAGATGGTATGAAGATATAACAAATCAAATATTGATTAATCTGTAAACCTAAAAAAAAGTTAAGCCTTGTTTTGCAAACGTATTCAGTAACGATCTTTATTAAAATTACATTTAGCTTATATATTTTTAAGAAATTTAACAAGATACAACTTTTAACAGCTTCTTTGAACACATTAACTAAATAAAGTAATTATTTTTTAAATTATTTAAAATAAAATAAAAGTTTTTGCTCATAAACGTACTATTAATATTTAATTATATTCAATATCTTAAATTTAAAAAGTATAAGATATTTTATCTTGCACTTGTCCCTAATTTGATATATCGTGAAGAAAAGAAAAACGCTTGGGATATATTTATTTATTTTATAAACAAGAATTTGTGCTGTCTATCTTTAAACTCATACTAACGTTTTCTAGGAAATATATATATGGTATTTTATTCGATAGAATTAAGCTATTTCTAACAATAAAGGGCAAAAATAAAATAGGATTAATCACGGGAGTAAATCTTAGCTTCCTTTTAATTGTTTAAAATGAAAAGTGATAATGACTATGTGTTCGTAAGTGAAAACACTGCTGTATAAAATCATTTTAGTATCAAATTATAATTTTATAACCAAGACCTATTCTATTAGATACAAAAGTACTTAGTTTATCAACATTTGTTATATTCTTTATTATTTACTTATGACATTTAAAATTTTTCAAATAAATACTTTGTATCATATTCAATATTTAATTGTATACATTCGTTTACCAGTTATTATATTTTTATAGAATTTAATCTGTTTTTTATTATCAAAAGTGATTTTTTTTAAATATAGAAATCAATACTTTTTTTTAATGTTAACTAGTTTCATCAGTTTTAAAACTAAAGATTCTAACAGATTTAAAATTAAAGTATGAGTTTGGGATGTATAGTACTCATACCTCTTAAAGAGTATTTGATATCTTAATAAATATAAAATTATTTGTTCAAAGCTTTCCATACATAAAAATCGTTTATTATCATTACGATTTCAAAATACAGATTTAAAAGTATTTTCTGTGTGGCATTTATGTTTTAGAACTACATAATTCGTTGTGTGAGAAATCAACAAAATTTGCTTTGTTAAAAATATATTTTTTTTGCCAACCAACATGAGAAGGCAAATTTATTCTATCTCCATCTGAAATCAATATAATTTTGTTTATACAAATGTAATTATTACATTACATAAGATAAATTATAGATTTATGACTTTTAATTACTTATGGATGATATATCTATTTTTGTATCAGTTTATTTGTTTTATAACATCGATTTTAAGGAAATTTATAGTAAAAACATAATCAAATGGATGATGGCCTAATTGTTTTATCACTCTAAAATAAATCACATCTAAGCACAGTTGAGTTTAATTCTAATTCAAAACTACACAATTAAAAATATAAATTTACGTGAAAGGTAAACTGTACTAGGAATAGTAGTACATTGTAATTATTGAATTGTCTTATTGAAGGTGATATTTTTAGCACCACGTCTTACTATCTGTTCAGGTCGTATGTACTAATTACCGTAAATAGTTAATGATGAAGGTTTAATTTTAGAGCTAGTATACCAACCTTTGTGAGAAGGAAGAGTGGAAAACCATTTTTAGAAAAAAAACCTCTCAATACGCCACACCAGAATTCAAACCCCGATCTACCTGTCATCGACAGTCTATTCTAATATTGACGCCTTAGATTATGTGGCCACCGATGCAGGTGAAGGTGATTTAAAGCATATGGCTGCTGATTTAAATTGAAGTCGTAAACGACCTGGTAGTCAGAATAAGGAAATGTATAGCTTTATATTTTGAAACAATGACAATTATACACTTATTAAAAAGGGGGCATCTACTCATAATAAATATTTCAAATTAACTAAAATTCCTAACAATTATTATCAATAAAAAAGTTCTCAAACTTAACGATTTATTTGTTATTAATGATTGCGTGGGCCTATGTGTAAAAGTTTGACAACTAGCTTTATCTTTATATCCCTCAAATGATTTTTAAATATTCAAATAGCTATTTGTAGCGTAAAATACAATATAGTTATACATATAATATATTATATTAATTATATTCAGCTAATTATTAATAATAGTAGCCCATTTTAATTCATTGTTAATTGTATTGACATATTTATGCGAATTTTTACTTTTATAAAACTCCAATATAAGTATTGTTGTCCTAAGATTTAATTTTTCATTTGCTTTTAATCATTGTATAAAATTGATTAAATATAAATGCCATCTCACAGAAAATGGTAATGATATATAAAAAATTAATCGAAAAATTAAACGTGAATTTTAGGTTTTTGAAACTAAACCAATATAATTGTAAGCAAAGAACTTATATGTAAAATAATAAAGTCTATAATAACCTATGAAGATTTAAACAACAGGGTTAATTCAACCATTGGTTTTAATTGTCATTTTCCAATATAAAATAAAAAATCATTTAAAATACCCTTGAGGGAATATTAGTAATATCGTTATGTTCCCCTAGAAAATGTATAGATTAAATAACTACATTGATATTTGATGGTAATGATTCCTATAGTGATTATTTTCAACTGACAGCAAGAAATTTATGTGATGGTGTATAGAGAAATAAATATATTTAATTAACACACCTACCTTGACCGATCCGTGACTTGAATCGTTTTCCTGTCAAAATGTTATGCACAAAATTGAATATGCTTGTATTATAGAGTAGTATGTAAGCAATACATCACCCATGACTAAAATGACGGACATACATATTTTGTTAAATGTGAATGGCTCCTAAATTTGACTGTATATAGGGAAGTTCGAATGAGAAGTTGTATATCAAATAAAGAACATTGGAACTAAAGTATGGTTTAGTTTATTCAAATTATGTCGTAATCCTGATAACAATATTTTATGTCAGGTGAATATTTGGTCAAAAAAATTACGAGGGTAATGGAGAATGAAGGAGGTTTAGTAATGATTAGTTACATACCCTATATTCATCACAAGACATTTGTAGGATAATCAAATCGCGCAAGTTACGTTGGGAAGTACATGCAGTGTGAATGGAAGAATATAGATCATCTTTCAAGGTATTGACTGGCAAATCCAATGGGAAGAGACCATTGGGAAGATATAGACGCAGATGGGAGTATAACATTAGAATGAAACCCGCCTCTGTGGAGTAGTTGGCTAACGCACTTGTCGTGTTGAGCTCGACTGCTGAGGACGGGGAGATCGAGGTTCGAATCTTGGTCGGGTGAACTGTTTTTTTTTTCTAAATGGTTTTACACTCTCCCTCCACGCAAATGCGGGTTCACTTCCTTTAATTCAACCTTCTCAATTCCTAATCCATTAGCGTAATTAGTACTAAAGCGTATAACCCGAACGGGTAGTAAGACGCGGTGCTAAATAAAGTTAGAATGGACCTGAAAGAGAAAGGTTACAATGAGCTGGACTGGATAGAACTAGCTCAGGACAGGAATATAGTGCAATGTGAAAGACTGGATTTAAATAGCTCAAGATAGGCGTATGATGTAATTATATGGACAGCACAAAACTATCTTAAGGTGCGGCAGAATGGAGTGCAAGTATTTTTCAGTTTTTATAGAATATAATTTTTTTGACCAAAATAAATAAAATATTTCTCCAGTAGCAACGTAGAGTTTAATTTTCTGCACATGCTGATATCAACAGATCTTGAATATCTGTCAAGGGTGTCCAGGAATTTTGTCAAAATATTTTCTCTTTATTTAAAAGGTTTTGACAACATTCCAGAACACCCTTGACATATATTCAAGATCTGTTGATATCAGCATGTGCAGAAAATTAAACTCTACATTGCTACTGAAGAAATATTTGATTTATTTTGGTCAAAAAAATGTAATGCTATAAAAACTGTAAAATTACTCGTGCGCCCTTCTGCCGCACCTTAAGATTGAGATAGGGTTAATTATTAATTATTATATTAAGGTACAATTATTGTAACCTCCTTAGCAAGATTAAGGGGAATACTAGAGGTCCAAATATAACAAAAATATAATGGAGCAAAAAGGGGCAATAGGAGCGAGTACTTGGAGTTCTTTGCTTTGATTGTCTGTAGCCAAACATTCAAAACTCAGGCCCCGCAACTCCCATCTAGTTTAATAAGAAAAAGGTCTATCTCCAGAAATTGATAAAAGAATGAAAATTAATCTCAAAAAAAGGTACACCAAAATAAGGACTCCATCTATAACACAACATATAATAAAATAACTAGGATATGGTGGATTAAAATTTATTAACAAGAATATGAAATGTTTTTTTGTTGGTATTTATTTGACAGGAAATCAATCCTTTGAGAAAATATATAATTAATATAATGTGACAAAATGACATATACGAGATATTTGAGACATTATCAACGTATGCAAGCAATAATATATATATATATATATATATATATATATATATATATATTATTGCTTGCATACGTTGATAATGTATAAGTAATATATATATATATATATATATATAGAGAGAGAGAGAGAGAGAGAGAGAGAGAGAGAGAGATGGAAAACCTACAGGATTTATATTATTCAACAAATATTAATCTTTTAGTTAGATCGCCATTATCATAAATTATCCCATTACTGTAAAATGGCATTGATCACTTAAAAAACAATATAAAGAAAATTAGTTACGAGTTCATTTGTTACAAGAGAAAAATAGATCCTCAAATGAGTTATCCTTAACTGGATAGTTAAAAAATATTACTCCTAAAAATTTAGAATATAGACCTAGACAACAATTTAACAAGCCACAAAATATTTATCTAGAATTCTACCCAAATATTTACTTTCCCACCCTTTTTTTTGTAAACAATTATACAATTTTACCATAAGAACAATAAATTGTAAAAGTTAATGTTGAGACGTCATGGATAAAAGAACTATCATTTAATTTTAGAAGCATTATTGAATCCATGAACCTATTTAAATATTCATGAGACTCAAGATCGACTCTTTTGCCAATGGTAACATATCGTAAACATCTTAAAGTTTATAGTTGATTTTTTTACTATCGAAGAACAAACAAAAATCGATCATCGATATAGATGTCTCGATCGTGTAACTAATTGACTTAAAAGTGAAGTCAAGCATATTTTCAATAATTGTAAATTTAAAATATAATTACCAAAAAAAATTTTTACTAAGAAATTTACATGATTTAAATAAGAAATATTAATGAAGCCAATATAAATTTTGACCTTACATTTTATATTAATCGAAGCTAGAGCTTCTCCTGCTCCCAAACAGATCAAGTCCAAGAGTGACGTCTGATCGCTCAGACGCCATTATATATTCAACGCAACCCAGAAAAGGAACGACGGAAAAGGGGTTGGGGGATACACATGGAATATTCGGGAACCACATACGCACATGAGAATATCCATCGAGAAATTTCTTTACAGTCCAAAGCTCCTCCTAAACTAGGGGTGAGTACAATATCTTCACAATAAAAGATCTTTGTCACTAAGATCTTTTGCATAGGCCAATTACACAATCGAGAGTCAGTATTAAATCCAACGTGCGGCAGAGTAGGTGTGTTTGATAGGAACTCGCGTTAGTGTTCCTTGTTGACTTCGGCTACAGTATGATGGGGTATGTTTAATTTATTTTATTTGTATACTCGTTATAGCTAAATGCTACAGTATAATGAGGTGGACTGGATTTAACTAGCTCTAGATAGATATATTGGAAAACTGTAATGATCTAACACGTCATGTCTAGGGGAATTGTATATAAAAGATGGAGCTAATATAGTGCCCACGAGAGGCGTGGTACTCAAACACGTGACCGGTTAGGAAGAATTAAACTAATGAGCAGACAGTTGGTGTTATAGTATGAGCGGGACAGACTTTTCTTTGAAACAAAGTGTTACTGGTCGGTTCACTGGGTCAAAAATAGTTGTAAAGGTCAGTGATACTACCGTTGTGAAAGAGTTGTGTAATGTTGTATCGCTTTGTTTATGAGGACAATCATATTGGCCAAGTGGATCTGAAGGGATCGGCGGCGAAAAAAAGGTATTGCTTAGGTAAGTACGGTACGACTTGGATGGAAGAAATAAACGTGATCAAGACCGCAATGAAAAATAGTAATTATATCAGGGTAAAAGGACTAATTACCTGGACTCAAACGGCCTAGGCCAATAACCAGGGATTAAACTGTTGGTCCAATGGAACTGCTTGTGTTGCACTAATGGGCTAAGTGGCGTGATAGCATATAATTATTTGGGTTTGGGAGCAACCACATTTTACCTCCAACTGGAGAATACCTCACTGTACAATGAGGGTTTATATATTTTTTGGAGTTGGGGCCCCTGGGAAGTTTGTTATAATAAAATTATAGTATGTATAGTGTTAGCCACGTGGCGTTATTATATATAAAGTAAAGTCCTAATTAAATTGTATATACAATAGGAGTATGTAAATGAGTGTGTCTACAATCAGTGTATAATTGTTGAGGAAGAAAAACCGATAACGAATGGGAAAGTTCAGAGTCGAATGGGTATCAGGGAGGGCCCACCTGGTTTGAACCCAAACAGCAAAAGAGGGCCACCCCCTAAAATTGAGAGTCCACCACGGCAAAGTAAAATTGTAAACCAAAAACCTCCTCATATCCTTCCCAGTAGTACATAAAGTGTGTATTTGATATTAGAATCTCGAATGTTTGATGTCCCATTAAATTTGATCTGGTCAGCAGGAAAAATAGTTTGTAATATCGTTGAGTGTTGTGATGTGTTGACTAGTATAGGAGTAGGGGGTTATGACGTTTTCCCAGATTTTTTGGGTGTAAAATAATATAACGGTAAGTTAGAACTTCAGTAATGTTTGCGCATACCCAAACGTGTCAAATGCGTATAATGTATTTAGCAAGTTTGTTCATATTGTGCAGTTGGTAATTGTTCTAAAGGATGTTTTCGAGTTGGCTTTCAAAGTGTTTCGATAGTTGATGTTGGTTATCACAGCAGATAAACTTCCCTATCCTTTACGTTTTTGTATACCATGCAGCCCCTCACTCATTTTTCTTTCAACGAACCACTTTAAAATATAAATCCTTTATTAATTATGAATGTAAGATGTTGAATAGTGTAAGCGTGTAATAATTCATCCAGTTCATCACTCCACGACCACAAGTAGGTCCACTGAGACAATTAGATCTTTAGATCATCAGTATCAGGCTGGACCACACCATAATCACACATTTTCATCTAGTGAAATTTAAATATTTCTTTCATAATCTACCTCAACCTCAAAAATATAAATAGTATTTAATTGTGCTTTCGTACAATAAAACAAGTAGATGCGTTCCCATTTTACCGTGATTTTATTACTAGCTTTGCAGCAATGTTTTCAAATCGAGTTATCGAATATATATTTATACATAATATATAACATGGTTAAAAGCTTATTGGGACCTAATCTTGTTCTGACTAGCCAAAATTTGGATTAAACAGGATACAGAATAATTTCACAAAATTTTAATTATAGTTGAATGAATTTAATAATATTTATATTCATTTTAACTGACTAAGTACATACTGTGGTTTTAAATTAAAGATATTTATTTTACAGCAGGCCTACTTACAAAGTTCTTTCAACTTTGGCTTTGTTATCGATAAAATGTATTTTATCTGATTCAGTTTTTTCTTCCCCTCTAATTACGGAAATGTTTTTCAAAATATCCGTATTTTTGGATTACTGGGATTCAGTCTACGTGATTTTACTGAATATTTATTTTTAGATACGCATAATTGAAGCACATTAAAATACATACATTGTATCAGCGCAGATCCATTTCTGATCAGATATAGTATTTATAATGCACTAGTTCTTATGGTGGGGGCTAGAGCGAAATGTCACTTTCATTGATGTCTCAGTCTCGTTTATGGTTTTGGCAAATATGAAAGTGTCAGAGGTATGAACGATACTAGTAATAACATTCAATATACAGCCAGTCCCTGTGATGAATGGAGTGAAGGTGTCGCTTGTAGGGTCAGTTGGTGTATGAACGATACTAGTAATACATTCAATATACAGCCAGTCCCCGTGATGAATGGAGTGAAGGTGTCGCTTGTAGGGTCAGTTGGTGTATGAACGATACTAGTATTAACATTCAATACACAGCCAGTCCCTGTGATGAATGGAGTGAAGGTGTCGCTTGTAGGGTCAGTTGGTGTATGAACGATACTAGTAATATAATTCAATATATAGACAGTCCCTGTTATGAATTAAGTGAATGTGTCGCTTGTAGGGTCAGTTGGTGGCTTAGCAAACTGATGGCGAATAGTACCTTCTGTCTCAGTGTGGAAAGCATTTGGAAACTACCTCATTTCCCTAGTACTCCTCTTCAGTGCTACTTAGACTTTACAGCTGATGGTGTAACTGTTGAGGATCCAATAAAACTTTGACTTGAGTACGATACATACACATGTACACACACACCCACAACCATTCGGGTATATAAGTAGTTTTTTAAAATAAGAGTAAACGTACAATTTTTGAGAAAATGTTTATTTTCATACATTTTGCAGATCATTTAAAAAAGCAAACATATATAAAACACAAAATCCTTAACATTTAATATGTAATATGTGCCAAATGAGTATAAAAATCTTTTTTTTTCTCTTGGCAGTTTTTTTTTATAATCTGTGGGAGAGTTAAAAGAAAGAAATTAATTATTTTATTTATGTGTGAACAAACTGGAAGGAATGTTACATGGCTGACTAATGGACAGTGTCAGCTTTTTTTTTTTGTGTGAGACAAATTATAACAAGAACAACAACAACCTTAGTAGCTTAACTGTAACAATATTGTTGGACTGGAAACTTCCCAGTCTTGTGAGTAAAGCATTTTGGTATCTAGGTACATAATGAAGCAGAGATAATTTAATATTTGTTATTCACACCATTTATTATTATCATTAATATCGATATTATTACCATGAACAATTTTCAGTGCATATTTTGAGTTTCCTGTTAAATATGACTATAGCTTCCTCAACTAATAGTTTTCTGTAAATAGTGTTAAATAACACCAAGAACATACAAAGTTTGATTACTTTTTGAATCTAGTTGATTCGAAAACACAACACTTTAGCACAAATTATTTCAATCTTTAAGTAGGTATAAATACAAGTGATCGAAATACTTTGAATTATTTTAATATAAACGCAGAAAACAAAACTTAAAATAGATTTTTTTAATTAATTATAAAATAGTCCAAAGTCCATTTTAAACTAAGGATTAAGTGCCTAATTTATTAAAAAATAATTCTCGTTTGATTATGTATGCTATGACCAATTGAGGATAAAATATTATTCTTAAAGTTACTTTAACTTATAAAAACATTGATACTATTGGGATTATGTAAAATTATTATTCAAATGAGATCTCATAGATGCAAAAATAAACATAAGATTATTAAAATTATGCACATATAAGCACCAAATAGGCTGCAAGTAATAAAGGTTAATTAATTTTATATTTGATTTTAATAAATTAATTAGTTTCCTAAATAAATTCTCTATATTGTATTTTTATTCATAGGTGTCTACAGATTTACATTTTAACCAAGCATAATCAAGTTATTTAGTATTGAGGTCTTAGCTACTTTAAACAAATACTATCCTGTGTTAAAAATGGTTAATCTAACCTAAACATTTACTAGTATTTAGTAAACTATAAATTGTACGTGTGAATGAGACATACTATTTCTATAATTTTAACAAAATATTAATGTTATTTTATATATTTTGGCTTATGATCATTAATAATTCATAATTTAACTATATTTGTTCTTTCATAATATTTAAATATATTTTTCTTATATAAATTAAGAGATTCTGTATTATTTTCAAAGTAAATACACTAGAATAATATATAAGTGCATGGGTAGGATATATATTTCTGTTGACAATCTATTGGTCACTAAATTAAGGAGTAGCCGTTTTATCAACAAACATGTTTGAAAGCTATTAATTGGAACATTAGGAACCTATTCATGACATACTATGTTTTAATAACCTTTAATAAACAAAGTATTTCGATCATACCATCAAATTTTTTATATATAATTAAAACATATTTATTTTAGAATCTACCTCTGAATAAATATATATAAAAGAAAAAATTTTGATTGTATCTATAGAGGTTCTGTGATTCCGAATATATATATATATATATCTATAATTAATACCATAACAGATCATCATAAAGGCAACATTACTTTATGTAAAATAGCTATGTTACCATTTAATACCCCGTAAGGGAACGGCGTTATTAGGTATGTATGTATTTAATGAGTGGAATATTCATAAGTTTTATAAATACACACAAATTATAGCTAAATAGTCGCAAAAAATAAGTTTACAGAAAATATATGTTCTATTTTCAAACCAAGTGTTAAAACAAAACTAATATTAATGTTTTTGTTTGAAAAAACCCTCTTAAAAGAATTCTAAAACACAGAGTATACATTATTCTATAACATAATTAATTTTCAAGGAGTAATCTAAATATACAATATTGATTAAATGAATATTTTAATAATCATGTTTTTATAAGATAGAAATTTAGCATTTATTTAAATTATTATGGCTGTATGACTATGCAATGATAATACCTGCTTATCAACTCTTTTTAACTCACCAAAATGAGATATACCGGTAATCATAAATGCACCATGAGATTTGGTTTTGTTTAGTAAGTACAGTAGATTCCATCATCCACGATACCCAATTATCCAAGTTTCCATATCATCCTAGGCGCCTCAGATGCAGTGATCTCGGATAATCTGGCACCTTATATATAATAAAGCAGTATAAACAAATTACAATGTTCAGAGGAGTTCAATATTTTCCATCCAAGACACAAATAAATATGTAATCAGCCTATTAATCTTTGAGATATGGAATATCTTTATTTCTAATTTGAAGTCTTGGTATTCTTATGTATTTTAAAACCACAGAAATGGTTGGTTAAGTCCTGTCTCATAAATGTATATTTCCACACAATAATTAATTAGGGTCTTAGCTTACGCAGCTTCATACTCAACGTGTAGGGTCCTTTAAATCATACACTCAGTATAACTTTAGTGTAGTTACCAAAGTGTTATCATCCAAGTGTGTGTTCGAGCAAGTTAAAGATGTTTTACAAGTTGTCAACGCAGTTGTTATATAGTAATCTCACATACGTTTGCAAGCATGCTTAGTATTGTTACATAATATTACTATTATAATGTTTTATAATATATTTTATGTTCAGCAAGATAATAAAACCACACAATAAGCTAAATAGAGTGCAGGTACTAATCATGGAAAACAATTGGTAAATAATGGAAGAAGGTGAAAACTTTTGTGGAGCGTGTATTATTTACAAAGACAATCTTAAAATTTGATCAACATAACGATCGCCACAAAAATTAATCTGTGGTTCATACAAAGTCAATTTGAAATGTATATGCGCCCTTTATCTATGCTTGAATGTAATAATTATATATTTTTATTTATAATATACACAAAGACCCTCAGCTCAATAATTTTTAGATACAAAACAACTATTCAGATATTTAATTAATGTAAATTTACTCTGCATTATTAATTTACTTTTGTTTATTACATTATACATTAATTATATTAGTTTATAAAAATAAAAATATCATCAAATGTTATTAATACAAGCACACACCTAAATTTAATATATTTTGAAAGAGTATTATAAAATACGCATAGTAAGATACAGTTAATTTTTTCTTCAAACTAAACGTTCATGTTATATATATAATTTTTAAAGCCACTTGGCAATTTTAAAAAAAAATCCTCCCTCAGTGTTTAATATTGTGTTTCTTAAATCAAATACAACACGGAGAAAAGAAAGTTTTATTTGAAATTTATTATAGAAACCAGAATATAAAATTCTAGCTAATTAACCTTACAAATAATTTTTTTTTCTGTAATTCTCAAACGAAAAATTAACACAAAAAAAACTGTAGCCTGCTTCTGTGGCTGAATTGTATAAAGCATTACCCTTGCAATAGATTATATTACCAAAGGTGGGGAAATGGGGTAGGGTCCCGGTTGGGTATATTAAGGGTGGGTTTTCCAAAATGGTTTTCCACTATACCTCCACGTGGGTACACTTCCACTAAATTCAATCTTCTTCATCACTAACTCGTCAACTTAATTAGTACATATGCCTACAACCCAAACGGGTATTAAGACATGGTGCTAAATAAATTGGACATAATAAAATATTATAAACTGTTCCATTTTCAAATAAAAATTACTATTGTAAAAATACAATATTCTATAACTTGCCTAGTTCAAAAAAAGTATCTTTATTTTAACTTTATAATAAGCTACAAATATTTAAATTGGACGGATTCACATTGAGATATAGCTTCGAATTTTTCTTGAAAATACTTGCCGTGCATTTGAAAATCTTGTGATACTAAGAAAAATATATAATGCGTACATTTAACCATGTTTATCATGGAAATAGATACTTAATTGATAAATGCATGTATTCAAATCAATTCCTTTCATAGATAATATGTATCATTCGTAAGCGCTTTAAAAATTATTGTAACTATAATTATAACTACCACACAGTGTTAAAAATATGGTAGTGGAGCTGAGGGTCAAGTTTATTTGTTCATTAGTTGTACCATTTATTAGAATAGAGAGGTAATAATATACTGTACCGACAATCTGTATTTTCACTTAAACCTCTGGGACTTGCGCTGTTGCATTTTCGCAACACCTGTAATATTTTATAATTCTTTGAAAATTATAGGTAACTAGGTAGTTCGGATCCCCTCCAAGTATTACTCAATTAGTTCCTGCTGGGTAGTATGATGTCATCAAACATTAAGAAATATTTATTTTCTAAGATACAGGAGTTTTAACTGGTACCATGCAGGAATGTTGTGAATATGCAACAGCGCTAGTAGTTGTGTCCTACGTCTGGCTCATGTTTAAAACAATATACCTAAATAATGTAGAAGTAAATGATCAGTAATTGTGCAATACATTAGAATATAAAATAATGCCTTACAATATTTTGTCATATGTTTTTACAATTGGATATTATTGTAGTTTTTTTTTAAATAACATTTACCAAAATAAAATATTATTCAATGTTAATTTAATAATATTGCTTCAATATAAATCGTATGTATCAAAGTATGTGATTTTTATTTTTATTTAGATCATCATAGAATGTTGCGAAAATGCAATGATGCCAGTCTTCATGTCGTCTTTTTAGCGCCAGTCCCCGAAGTTTAACATAGCAAAGCTATAATCAAAACCAATATTTTCCTTTATCATATTTAAATAAATCAATATTTATTGTAGTAGAAGTACCCGTCGCATCCCGTGGTAAACACGCTGTGCGTTGCTTGATTACCCATGGCAAAGCTTTTCTTTGCTTCAGACAGAGAGAAAAAAAAATTATTTATTTCAACCCAGTTTATAGTTGATTTAAAAAAAATCCAATCCATATTTTAAAATTCCGGCTTCGAGGTGCTCATGTTTGTGAACAGGGACTACTAATTTTAAAATGGCAGCCTTCTGTGTGCCGTAGATATCGCGCAACGCTCATGATAAACAAACTCTTAATTTTATTGATATAGATTATGTATTTTAATAACATTATATTATTTCACTTACGCTATAATATGTGAACGCCTCTGTTATATATTGGTCAGAGTTCTCGACTATTTATCCATACCCGGCACTTACAGAATCTTTTTAGTAAAACAATGGATCTGGAACCGGGTCAACTCGGCCTCACGAGGACAAATGAGAACTACTTGAGTGAAAAATTAACGGCTTCAGTCTACAAAACTGATATTAATGGCGAGAGGGTATATCTACATGACACACTCTATCCGCAAATGTTGGCACTATCTTCGTCAACGTGTGGAAGCCGCCCAGTCACTACAACTCGCGGGCTCAATCTAGAAAGTTTTTTTTTAAATAATATTATATGTTGTTGTACGTTGTATTTAATGTTAATTTAACAATTATTTTACGTTATACATTTATTTTGACAAACATCAGCTCTTGTTTGGATTTACTGTAAATATGAAACAAAAACTAAAATTATTATGTGTCAGTAGTAATTTATTATGGTGGGGATGTATTATTATTATTACTATTATTATTATTATTATTATTATTATTATTATTATTATTATTATTATTATTATTATTAGCACCGAGTCTTACAGGTGGGGATGTAGGGAACGCGAGAAAAGGTCAGTGTGTTTGCAGTTTTTATAGCAATTTTTTTCTTGTCAAAATAAATCAAATATTATTTTCATACAAACATAGAATATAATTTTCTTCACTTGGAGATAGCAACAGTTTTGGAATATCGGTCATGAGCATAGTAGCATTATCCAAAAACCTTTTTTAATGAAGAGAGAAAGTTTTCATGAAATTCCTTGACAAATAGTAAAGAAATGTTGAAATCATCTAGTTTTTCCATTTTTCGGTTATTACTATTAAAATGACCAAAAATTAAGTAACAACAATTTTGAAAAATATGCTGCACATGCATAACCTATATAATATTGTAAACATACCAAGCAAACCCCCGAGTATTTTTTGTTTTTTAATAATCTATCTCTATTCTCCAATAAGAATGATAATGACAGATTTTTTTTATCAAATCATACACAGTATCAAAGTGATTCATTCCTATACCTATGACTAGGCCTATTCGACCTTATTTTTATATTATATATTTTTGACTAGCAGTGTGCAAATCTTCGAAATTTCGAAGTCAATGGTTAAACTTACTTTGTTTCGGCTTCGACACACACATGCACGCGCGCGCGCACACACACACACACACACACACACACACACACACTAACTTTCACATCTTTGAAACATTGCTAAGGAAGAAGAAAACCTTGATGTATCATCAACCTATTTGAAATATCTTACTAATATAGTATATTTCAACATATAATCATTTTTTGAAGACTAGTAAACAGTATTTTAACACCAAATATTGATTAAAGAAATCTATAATGCAAGCATAGATAAATTAAGATATTTCAGCATAAAACATAATATTTATTTTTTACTGTAAAACTTTCTTTTTTCTTTGATTCACATAATGCATTATTATAAAATTAAAGTAGTTTTATGTGACGGCAAAAGATCCATATCTTTGACTTCACCTTACACTTTACTTTGCTTGCTTCAATCTTTGCGTCAACTTCGAATTTAAAAAGTGACTTCACACACCTCTTCTTATAACGCAATTTTATATTATTTTCCACTACAGATTTGAATGAAAGTTTATACCCTTGCTTTTTTTAGCGAATTATCACACATTTTAGTATTACTTAAGCAATGAATACAGTTAAATTAATAATAAAGCTATGATATCATAGTAAAAAAATATCACACTTTTCCAGGAAAGATAATAATAATACAATCACTTTAATGAAGTTAACATGGATAGTTCTTAAAATAATTTGTATAATGTATGATATTAATGTGTGTGTATATGTATGTTATCAAACATACATAGATACACATGATAATATGCAATCTCTCTTTGACTTTCAAAACATTATTAGATTAGATAAATAAGTAACAAACTTTTAAAAAACTAAGTTTTATTCTTATATAACAAGAGCAGGAACGTGCCATTTATTATGGGTATGTCTAACTTACTATAAAGTTAGTGAAATGTTTGTAACATAAATATGTCAAGAATACATGCTTTAGTAATATTATTTTAAAATTCTGTTCTGAATATATTCAAAGCCATTTTTCAATTGTTAATGTAATTTATTTTGGTATCTCTTTTCATTTATAATTTTATTGGAATTTTTTGGATTTAGTGGGTTTTTATAAGCATGGGTTTCTTTTTATCTATAAGTAGTCGCATTGTCATGGCACAAAAATATAATAGCTTTAAATGCTTTTAAAAATAATCAATGACTAAACATCGTGGCAGTATTCTTGTTTTTATGTTAATGAAAGTAGCCGGATACTTACATACGAATATTTCACAAGTTAACCACAAATAATTTCAAGTAGTACAGCACATACAAGTTCTATGCCCCTAATATTCACAGAAATTCTACCCAGTTAAATTAACACGTAGTAATGACTGACTGTTAACATAAGTTCTGTTCTTCTGATATTTATAGAGGATATACCCAGCTCAATCAACAAGTAGTAATGACTGACTGTTAACATAAGTTATGTGCTCCTGATATTTATAGAGGATATACCCAGCTCAATCAAAAAGTAGTAATGACTGACTGTTAACATAAGTTCTGTTCTTTGTATTTATAGAGGTTTATACCCAGTCCAATCAACAAGTATAATGACTAACTGTTAAATAATGTAATGTGCTCCTGATTATTTATAGAGGATATACCAGTCAATCAACAAGTAAATGACTGTGTATAAAAAGTTCTTGCCCCTGATATATATAAGAGGAATTACCCATCTCAATCAACAAGTAGTATGATGAGGTTAATTAAAAGTTATGCATCCTGATATACGAAGAGGATCTACCAACTCAATCAAAAGTGATAATGACTGACTATTAATTAAGTTTGTGCCCTATAGTATAGAAGATCTAGCCACTCAATTAACAAGTAATAATGATATATGGTTAATTAAGCTCTGTACTTCTATTATTTCACAGAAGATATATCCACTCAATCAACAAATTGTATTGATATGTTAATTTTTAATTCTGTACTCCTGATATTCCAAAGATATAGCCAACTCTCAAAGTAGTAATTATCGTTATTAATATAAGACCTGCGCTCCCTATATTCATAGAAGATCTAGCCAACTCAATTAACAAGTAGTAATGAATTATGGTTAATTTAGGTTCTGCTTTTCTAATGTTTTTAGAATAACTATCTAACTCAATCAACAAGGAATAGTTATATAATCAAGTAATAATGATTAATGATAAATAAGAGCAATGCGGTCCCGATAGTAACAGAAGATCTATCCATCCAACTCAACAAGAAACATACGTACAAATCAGACAGGCAGGATAAAAAGTCAGTGGTGTCCTTTTAATTAAAGTACCAAGTGTAATTATAAACGAATTGTTTGTTTTAATCCAACAAACTGAAAAAATACCTTTGTATTAGCTCGATCTGTAGATGAAATGGTTATGGTTCTTAGCACGAGTACACACATACGGACAAATAACATTGAAAAAAATAAAATTTGGATCCATCAAAATCTCAAATTCATTTTTTTGACAATCACAATACTTACGCTCTCCAATAAAGTAAAATTGACTCCTGTTTAAGGGAATCGAACCCGAGACCCCTGGTTTGCTCTATCCCTTAGTATCAAGGATTCAACCCATACTTGGTCATGCTTCACTCATAATTTAAGGCAGTGTCTCTGATGGACTTGTGAAATCGTTGGCTACTTGAAGCTAGCTATCGCTAAACCGCAGCCAACGGTGATCAGGGGTTGGCTTTTATGCAACCACTTTTTGAGTTTTAATGTACACTTCATCTACCCTGAAATATATGACTTTCCTTGACAGATTACATTATGATAATATCTTATAAGCTACGTCATAGTGTAAAAGTGCAAGGTAAGCTTACCTTTCAGGTTAGATGAGGGGTTAGTTAGCAATACTGTACCAATGTCATAAAGTTCACACCAATAGTCACTAGATCGTCCCAAATATCTCTATGTCAGTGTTTCTCAAAGTTTTACTGATGGAGGACATCAAATGGAAAAATGCGCACTGAGTTACCATCGTGATCCTGAGGTTGTGCGGCGGGTGAGGGGGTTGAAAATTATGTAGGAAAAACCATATTTTAGCCAATTCCAATTTAAGACTATAAATACAATCAAATAAATGTTGTAAAAATATTCAATTATATTTAATCAGTAGGTTGTTTAATTGATTTTTAACTCTCTAAATCTCTTTTTTTTTTAAAATAACTATTTAAATTTGTGACTTAAGAGTCGGTAGAGATTTCTTTTAATATTTTCTTGTATCTATCGAGGATAAAGAAACAGTACAGTATGGATATTTCGTATTTAATCTCTTATATTTCATCCTGGTATCCTGAGGAACAATTGATACTCCGAAGCAAACCACACTTTGAGAAACACTGCTCTAATATCTCCCCAATAATCTTCCCCTATGGTCACCACCCCTTCTCTGACATTCTCCCCCCTTCCCTCAATCATCCCTCATGCTGAGGCTGATCTAATTTACATTCACGAATAATACCCCCAATCAAGTCACAACTAACCTTACTACCTTGGCTCACCCTACTCCACCAATCAAGTCACAACTAACCTCACTCAGAACTCCCTGGGCTCACCACACTCCACCAATCAAGTCACAACTAACCTCACTCAGAACTCCCTTGGCTCACCCTACTCCACCAATCAAGTCACAACTAACCTCACTCAGAACTCCCTGGGCTCACCCTACTCCACCAATCAAGTCACAACTAACCTCACTCAGAACTCCCTTGGCTCACCCTACTCCACCAATCAAGTCACAACTAACCTCACTCAGAACTCCTTGGGCTCACCTCACTCCACCAATCAAGTCACAACTAACCTCACTCAGAACTCCCTTGGCTCACCCTACTCCACCAATCAAGTCACAACTAACCTCACTCAGAACTCCCTGGGCTCACCTCACTCCACCAATCAAGTCACAACTAACCTCACTCAGAACTCCCTGGGCTCACCCTACTCCACCAATCAAGTCACAACTAACCTCACTCAGGACTCCTTGGGCTCA
This sequence comes from Timema cristinae, assembly GCA_039000515.1. Taxonomy (NCBI): domain Eukaryota; kingdom Metazoa; phylum Arthropoda; class Insecta; order Phasmatodea; family Timematidae; genus Timema; species Timema cristinae. The sequence continues at coordinate 6,805,146 of JBCFYV010001001.1, read as the reverse complement.
CCTCACTCCACCAATCACTGTGGTAATCCAGATACAGGCTTACTAATGCCATATTAAAACTATCCACTCAAATCACCTTTCCATCACTACAGGACAATTTGTGTAGAAAGGGCCTTTTCAAAAACACACACTTAGTTTTTCAAGCCCAAAATTGGTAACATTATACCTACTATTTGATTAGTTGTATTTTATAGGCATTGATAATATCTATCAAATGTGACAGCTACAGATCACGTGACTTGACGCATGAATACGTGAAAGTAGATCTAGTAACTTTTATAGTTGTCATATAAAGTCCTTCCTAAGAGAGTTGGATGATAGATTGTATCCAAAACGTCAAATATTCATTTTAAAATATATCTTCAAAATCACTCTTCATAACTCGTTATTACTCTTTGTACTCCACTCACTAATGTATCTTGTGATAGACACTCAATATACACATCCCCCCCCCCCTAACTTATCCTTGTTCTACTCACCACTAACTAGTGTCTCACCAAGCTATGTAATATAGATACTGCAATTCATTTATATATTTCCTATACTCAAAATTTCAAATGTAAATCTCAATATTGTTACATAACACTATTTTAAACTCTGATTATTATATTTAGGCCTATTAACTAAACCATTCACCTACTGGACGATGAAATATAATTCCATTCATAATAACATATTTGATAAACCTAGACACGAACTGCATGAGGGAAAAGCTATTTAGAATAATTTTCCTTTGATAATGAATAACCAAATATCACCTCATGTAATGTAACACAGTAAACCTAGACATGAACTGCAGTGGGAAAGACTATTTAGAATTTTAATTTTCTAGTGAGCGACCCAAATACCACCTCATGTGATATAACCTAGATAAACTAGTCATTAACTGTAAATGGAAATATTTATGTAAACTTAGTGATTGTCTAAGCTCTTAAAAAAAATGCTTTCACTTAACAAAACCTGAAACCAATGCTAAACATTATTAAATGTGTTGGTGCGTGTCTTTATGTCATAGGTTATTATTATAATATATCAGTTGAAATCTCAATATGGTTTCAAAGTTAACAAATAACAAGATGTTATCATAACAGTTAATAGTTTCAAGCAATGTAACAACAAAATGTCCAAACGTCTAAAATTCAGTGATAATAATATCTATATAACATGCACAACCATAGAAGCATCTTTCACACTTTAATCAGCTTTGTTCACAGCCAACCTTAACCTTTATCTGACGTAATAAAAATATTCACGAATAAAAATAATATATACAAATAAAAAGAAAGCTTTTTTTTTGCCTGACTAGCAAGCAATGATAGTGCGTATCATGTGTCTGCGTGAACACATAATGATGGTCTAGCTGTGCTGTGATTGGCCAGAAAATGCTGAGGACAGCCAGCCAACGCGGATGGCAAGTTGAAAGGTCAAATTTGACCGCAAGGGAACTTCACACGTCAGCGATTGGACCGTGCGTCGTAGAGATGCTGGTGGTCATCGTCTTGCTCAAGTTTCTGTAACAATAAACACGAAATTTTAACTAAAAATTCGTGGTAAAATGGTGAAAATGAATAATGATGATGTGCCACGTGCTCTAAAATAGTATAAGCCGTGATTTTAAAAAATATAAACTATTATTGGTTACGTGTTTTGGTTAAATGGGGATCTACAATTGTGCGGTGTATGTTAATTCATCTAAAAATAAAATGTCTTCTAATTAAAATTATAACACTCACTATATTATTATTACAATTGTGATAAAAATAAATATAGTTTACTATGTGTTAGGTATATATTTAGTTACCTACCTCGATGGCGTAGTTAGCTAACGCGCTATTTTGGTGTTGAGACTACCGAGGACGGGGAGATCGATGTTCGAATCTCAGTCGGGTGAACTGGGGTGGGTTTTCTTAAATGATTTTTCATGTTAATTGAATAGGTTAATTTTATTGAAATCGTCTAATATATGTTATTATTATTATTATTATTATTATTATTATTATTACTTGCACCACGTCTTACTACCCGTTCGGATTATACGCACCTACGCTAATGTGTAAATGGTAGGGTGATTGGGAGATGAAATGAAGGACCCACAGTTTAACGTGGGATCCGAACCACGGTGGAGGCCTGGCACTCCCCACATTCATAAGTTGTGATTAATACACACTAACATATGATTCCTTTTGTTTGTTGAAAACATAATCTAAGATTATGTCATTTTTAATCTTCCTAAATTGTTTGTCTTTACTGGGGTTCCATTGTCTGTTCATTACAGACCTGTCCGAATCCATCCACAAAAGTTTATTGAATTATTCAACACATTGAAAGGGCTGCACATGATGTAACATAGTGCTTACACAACATACTCATCAAATTATTCGTTACTTTATATATTACTTGTAATATACAATATGTCTACCATGAGACTCCAATTATTTTAAGCAAATACAGTTCAGAATAGTGGAGTTTCACTATTGCGATAAGAAAAAATATTTCACCCTAAAACTATGGTACACGTTTTAATGTCCTCTAATTAAATAAGTATGTCTTTCTACTCTAGCTGGGGTTACAGACAAACCCATTTTATGGGTTTCCTTTAAACTTAATATTAAGATAAAAATAAACCTGTGGACCACATAAATAAAAAGATCCCCATAACATCTAAGTAAATATAAACATAAATATATCCCATATATGAATAACTCCCCAAAATATCTACCCGTTAGCCACCACTGCAAGGAGCCATTAAACACCATGCGTTATACGCCCTTGGAGGCTGACTGCTTACTAGTACCTAACTTTGACTAGTATTTACCCTGTTAGTCAGTCGGTAAGCAATAACACGAGTAAAAGCCTTTTTTTTTAAAACGAGGCCACTGGACCTCGGTAGGGACAAGAATACTTCCTCAGCACTGCTAAAAATGTATAATACCAAGGTAACGTTATCAACTTATGATTGTCAGTTCACGGTGGCTATTAATTAATGTACTAATTTGAAGTTTCCGATGTGGCTTAGGGTAGAAATTCTACGCATGTTACTTTTAGAAAACGAGACGAACTTGGCATACCCACTTTCGCATTATAAAATATAAATTAAAATAAATATAGTACATGTGTATTTAAACTAGCTGGTGTGAATCACAGGCCAAATTTTGATTTTTATACTAGCCTTAAAATTATGTGTAAATAATTTTTGAAAATTTGAAATTCATTTTTTGAAAAATGCCTTAGCGATTTGTTTTAAATTGAGAATCTACATAATAATGTAATTTTATGATTTACATATATATAATTAGTTTAGTTAGCTAGAGACTGAATTCCAAAAATTCAAAAAAAAATGAAAAGTGATTAAAAACGAAAAATAATAATTTTGTATATTTCTAAGGAAATATAATTTTAGAATAGCTTACTACAAGCCAAAGATGTTGTTTCTATTTACAATATACTATCATAAATTATGTATTGTGTACTATCATTTATTTTGTGTGTTTATAAGGTGTGTTAAATTTTAAGCTGATTTAGTGATTACAGTTTTTTAATCCAAACAAACTTTCATTAATATGTATTTTAACAGTTTATTAAATTGGTTCCAAAATTATATTATGCACTAAAAAAGAAGCTATGTAAACTTTACTCTAATAATAACGTAGTCTGAATACTTAAATTTAAATTTATATTGAAAATGAATTTAGTTTTAAATGTCATGTTTTCTTCCCCAATAATTTCCGAAGCAAATAGTCTTCTGACGTTTTTTTTCACTGTATCTTACCAACCGTCTTGATTAACTGTTTTTAAAGTCCAATTTTCTTAGGAAAAGCCTTTAATTAAATACAAACATAAGTTTGTGTGTTCAAAATTGATAATATTTTAATATATCATTGGTGTTATTTTATAGGTAGGATATAAAAAGGGACAGCTGCAGATCACAGGACTTGACGTAGCAATATGTTAAAGTAGATCTAGTAATTTTTCCAGCTTTCATATCAGACCATTATTATGAAAATATGACTTTAGTTGTACTAATGGTGATAATGATGAGGAAGTGAGAAATTCACCATATTTATAGCACTACGTTTTACTACCAGTTTGATTTATACACGTATCCACTATTAACGTTAATGATTTTAGGGATTTGGAAGGATATAGCTAGAGGAATTGTACTCACATTTGCATATAAAGAGAGTAAAAAGCTGTTTTGAATGAAAAAAATGCAATACAACCAACTGAAACTCTAAACTCAATCTCCCTATCATCGGTAGTCTAGTCAACTACTAAAATGATCTTAGACCACGTGGCCAACAAAGTGGTTAATAAATTCAACTCCTATTGCCTGAGGGAAAGTTTAAAAACCATTTTGGAAAAATAATTATTAGGGTATTCGAAAGGGATTTTTAGCTCCAAACCTCCTTATCAATTGTAAACCAGAATATAAAAGCTTGACGCCATAGTCTATGAGCCCAATAATGAGCAATCTGTCGAAGCCAGACATTCCCCCCCCCGTTTCAAGATGCAACAGGTAAAAGCTATCTCAGACTAAAGAGGCAGTACAATAGCATCTTCAGCTCTCGTATGGATGACCCTTAGAGGAGGCCCTACATCCCTAGATGAAGATAACACCCCCTTACCCACCTTCATCTTCCACACAAAGAGTGGCTTATAAGTATCAAAGTACATCAAACGACTATCAGGAGTCTCTCATTTCATCGGTATTGAAATATTCAGCCCGTACGCCATAGGTGCCATCAAGGGGCACATTTTGTTCCGTGTTATGTACTCGTGAAAAGATCGTGTTGGGTTGAACAACTGGTTACGGAATAAGTTTCATGATAGCATTAAAAATATAAATTAGAGACAGTCTTTTAATCATAGCTTCCTCGAATACTTTGGAAAAAATACGATTTTCGAATAACTCTAGTTCTAAATGCTCGCTTAGGTGGTAGAATCGCATAAAGGCGTCACCCTCACCAAATACTAGACTGTCGATGGCTGGGAAATTGTGGTTAGAGTTATGGTAGTGTGTACTGGGGGTTATTTTTCCTAAATGGTTTTCCACTCTCCCTCCACACAAATTCCATTATATTTCCTATAAATTCAAACTTCCTCATTCCTAAAACTTTAGCGTAATCAATACTTAGGCGTATAGCATGAATATGTACAACCAATATCATTGCTGAAGGAAATGTAGGTCTTATAGAAAGCTTTATCTTCGCTCTCTCTCAGTTAACTGTTGCCAAATCTCCTCGCTTTCAGTTATGTCTAAAGGTGGTGTGCTGGGGTAAGAAGGAGCTACCGACCACCTAGACTAACCAGCGTTACGAAATTTGTCTTATATTTTAGGTGAGTTTGACCGCCACACATAAACGAGAAAATGATAAAGCTGTTTCTCAATAGTAACCATGCAGTATCCTCAGCGATGATACCCAGTGTAGTAAAATGTGGTGATAAAAAAATAAAATACAAGTCAACTCTAATAATAAACACCTTTTAGAATATAATTTCTTTTTGTGGTTAACATTGATACCATTTTACTATATAATTAGTGTTATTTTATAGGTATTGATAATATCCATAAAAAGTGACATTTGCAAATCACATAACCTAATGTATGAGTAATTAAAAGTAGATCTAGTAACCTTTATTGATGTCGGATAAAAACTTTTTCTATAAAAAAAATTGAACTATTTATTATTTGTTAGCTTAGATCAATGAAATTATAGTTAAAACTTAAAAATAAGACCTCAGATTATTAATTTACCACTTAACTGTATGTAACTGAATGTTAATAGGAATGATTCATAGCAAAGAGAGTTATTATACTTTGCCAACAAAACACGTCAATAAGTGTCCTAAACGGGACTTCATTGCCAAAATGCAACCACAGCCAACGAAAGTATTTTTTTTTAAATATGCTGTTGCCTACATTTTGTATGTATGTATGTAAAGATACATTTTTTCCACTGTTACACGACATGTATTTGGACATGCAAAGAAAATGTAACATTTAATTGTCAATCACCTAATTGTTTAGTTTTAAAACAGTAAATAGAAAAAAATAGTTAAATGATATTTTTATAGTTACTTATTTAATATTTCAAAATTAAAATATATTAAAATATTATCAAGGATATATTTAAATCAGCAAATAATTTAAGTTTTTTAGATAAAATAGGTTGAATTAAATAATAACTAAAATCTATTTTATTAGCAAAAACGAATAGTAAGTTTTGCTTAAAGTATTAACGTGGCGTGAATTGTTGCCAGCTTAAGCAGAGGTAGCTTAGACTTTATTTGTGAAATGTCTTATTCCATAGTAGAACACTCATTGGTCAGGTATATAAATTCCAGTGTGAAGTATGTAAAACACAGTATATGAATGAGTATATTATGTAGATAATATATCACAAGTACAGTTTTAACAAGCTCTGATTAACCTGGTAATACTTCATGACACGTCACTGGCTATGAGCATTTTTTTGGGAAGAAATGCATGCAATATTATACACAGTATATAATACATGCCAATATCTAAATAAAAGGTGCTCTTTATTTTTTAAATATCAGATACGTATTATTGCGAGGAATTTGTGTCTAAAGTTGGAAAGCCAGTATTTTTGGTGTGCATAAACGAATCACCTCACGCTATGGGTGGTAGGCGGGGCATGGCTACCCTTGGGGGCAAGTACCCTGGCTGCAGATACTGTTCCGGCCCACTACACACAGACAAACACATGGACAAACACAGAGACACACAGACAAAGGTCAGGTTCATATACACATAGACAAGTAAAAAAAACTAGTTCCAAACAACATGCTATAAGTTGATGATTAAAAACTCAACAAATTATCATATAAAATACTATTTAAATCAGACCTGATTAACATATTATTATTATTAGCACCGCGTCTTACTACCCATTCGGGTTATACGCACTTACGCTAATGTGTAATGGTAGGGTGATTGTGAGATGAAATGAAGGACCTACAGTTTAACGTGGAATCCGAACCACGGTGGAGGCCTGGCATTCCCCACATTCACAAGATATCTTGTCAGAGGTGTAGGAAGGGTTTGGAAATCAGATAAATCTGTGCCGGGACCGAGGATTGAACCCCGGCCGCCAGCACAGAAGTCTGACACCTTACCCCTAGACCGCCAGGTCACCTACAATTAACATATTAAAAATGTTATTTTAGGCCTATCTCATGTAAAATAATACTTACTTTCTCAACGACATTAGGAATTCATAGGCTCATTGACGCACTAATTCTATCCCTATCATGAGATAGGTATATCCAGTACACCTCATTACACCATATATCTATATTTAGATAGTTCTATCCAGTCTACTTCATGACACCTCATCCCTATCTTGAGCTAGCTATATCCGGTTCCCCTTATTACACCCTGTCTTTATCTTGAGCTAGTTATATCCGGTACACCTCATTACACCCTATATCTATCTATCTTTAGCTAGTTCTGTCCAGTCTACTTCATTACAACACATTCCTATCTTGAGCTAGTTCTATCCAAACCACTTTAATACACTCTATCCCTATCTTCAGCTAGTTATATTTAGTCCACCTCACTACACCCTATCCCCATCTTAAGCTAGTTTTATCCAGACAACTTCAATACACCCTATCCCTATCTTCCGATAGTTATATATAGTCCACTCATTACACCCTATTCTTATCTTGAACTAGTTATATCCAGTCCACCTCATTATACCCTATCCCTATCTTGATACAATTCGATCCAGTCCAACTTAATACACAGAATCCATTTCATGTCCACTCTCTATCTTTTCATTAAAATAATAAATTTTTTAATGAATGTGTCATTTGAAACTAAATTAACATCTAAACAAATGTGTATTCAATATAGATATAGTATTTACTTACCTACTCATCGGATAAAGTGACATTTCGAACGATATTTTGTATTAAATAAAACAAAATATCCAGACTAATATTAGCTTTAGTGTTTTTTTTAAATCTATACTTATAAAATAACATGTCCTGACTGACTGACTGACTGACTGACTGACTGACTGATTCATCATCGCCGAGCGCAAACTATCAAGGCTACAAGCATGAAATTCGGACTGTATATTCATTTTGTTATGTAGGCACCCACTTAAAAAGGATTTTAGAAAATTCCACCCCAAAGGGGTCAAAATAGGGGATGATAATATGTATGAAAGTCCATCATTTTGAAAGTTACATAAACAAAATTTTGTATTTTGGTTAAACAAATAAATACGTGTTTCAGGAATTTTGGAAATTTTATTTAATAAGGGATGAAAAAGGGGGTGAAAGTTTGTATCGGACTTGCATTATTTTTGATCTGAGGTCAAGTTATGGTCATCAACGTAACGTAATATTTTAAATTAATCTGTAAATACATATGTATATTTTCGTATTTGTATATAATCAACTTCCACGCGAGCAAAGCCGCGGGCAACAGCTATCCAGTCAATCAATAAAATATTAAAGAAACTTAAATAACAGCTATGTTCTTGTAGTGTAAGAAATAATGCCTATTTAGTAGGTTAATAATTATAATTTACCATTTAGCTAGTTTGAGGTATTTAATAATATTTATTGATCGTTTTCGGGTGCCAGAGAACAGGATAATTTAGGTGAATATAAAGTAGTTAACTACACGTTTAACATGAATGGAGAAGGACAATGGGAGATGGCCGTCTCCAGTAGGTCATAATTTAACACTTTTCTTTTAATATAGAAGAAAGAAACACCACACAATTAAGTATAAAATGTGAAGCTTGGGGGATGAACGATTTCCTCTTGGATCAATAGTCAGGCTTACTACCCATTCGATCAATATTCCTAGCTTTTTTGTTTCTATTAAATTGTATGTTAAACAAATCTAACTCAACATTATAAAACATATGTTTTATCAAGCAATGCAATCATATGAATAAAATAATGAAATAAGTACTTTAAACAGACCTTGTCTTAGTTACTAGTGAAGATTGACCCTGAACATGGGAACTGTCCTGGATATCTCAGGGTTAGCAGTGGAAAGTTAAGCCAAGGGTTACGGATTCGATTTCCGTGTCATGGTATAATTTTTACTTTCTCTTGACACCTCTGAGGGAAAGTATTGTGATCGTCAACAAATTTAAACTCGAGATTTTAATAACTGTCGACGTTTAATGACCCCCTGAAAACAAAAAGTTTATTTTCACTATGCCATTTTTCTGTCTGTCTCTACCTCGGGTTAGATCCAAAAATATTTTACAGATTGGGCTAAAACTTGGTATTTGGTGTTTTCATAAGGTCCCCACAGAGGAGTTTTGGAACTAGATATATATATAATCCTAAATTTAGGGGTAGTTTACTGAAGGACATAAAGAGACCAAATCGATTCTCTCGAAATTTGCTCTAACGTTTTTTAATAAATATTATGTCTAGAAAATATGTATTACTATTAACAAAATGTAAATTCTCATTTTCTTATGAAAATAAATTTTATGCTAATTTACATGAGGGCAATTTTTCTAATTTTATCATTTTTTCGCAACTATTTGAGATACGAAATATCTTATTATTGTAAAGTTGTAGTGCTATTATTGGAAATATACGTTTATATATATACTTTTTAATTCGGGTCTTTGAAAATGAATGTGATTCTTATGCTCTTTAGTGGACAAATATATTTCTCTTTTCTCAATTTTTCTGTACCAGTGTTCATAGTTACTAATACTATAGAGTAATTAAGTAAGGGTGTGTATTATTTCATTTATAAACTTTGGAGTAGTGTTTCTACAACAATATATATACCTACCTGTTATTTAGTTTCACAAATCTTAGACCTAAGAGTTTTTAGTAAATGTATATTTTAAGGTAAAAGCGAGAGAAAATCTGTGCAGTGTGCCATATTTTAATTTTTTTAATCTACGAATAATTAATAAACCTATATTTTTTATATATCAAGAATTGAAAGTAACTATTCACCTTAATTTATAGTTGTGTGTTTAACATCTTGATGGTAAAAGTTATTACATGAATGTTCAAGTATATACTGTAAATTTAGCAAGAAACAGGAATCTAGCACTTACAATTATGTTTTTATTGTTTCACATAAATAATTTCAAGAAGATGATTGAGATATTGGTTGAGGGCAGTGGCGTGGAGTGAAATGTAGACAAGGTAGTCATCGTTGGTTTAAACTATACACTACCAGTAATGTGTTCAAAACACTCAGGTATTAACATTCTCATGTGAGATGTGTGTATACCAGAGCATATGTGTGATAGGTCAAATGGGAGCCAAATGGTTGTAGCATATCTTAAGTAAGTACAGTTGTTGTTTTTTTTAAATATATTTTTCACCGCATCTTATTATCCGTTCGAACTGTACATATATATTAATTACGCTTATGTGATGGTAATAAGAAAGGTAGAATTTAGAGTAAATGTGACCTCATTGGCGTGGAGAGAGAAAGTACAGTCATTTAGTAAAAACCACCCTCATTATTCCCGATCTGAATTTGATCTTCAACCTCTCCGTTGTTGGCAATCTAGTATTTTGTGATGTGGTAAATTAAGGCTCAGTTCATTTGACACCCTAAGCGGGTTTAACCATTTTAAGAATCTCTGCTAACACCAGAAAGACTCCACGATATGATATTTGTTGGGTGAGCCTTACTGAATATGGGTACTTATCATTTCTGTGTGATATAGCCCAGTTTTTTTTACAAATAACCATAAAGAAGGACGTTTTTATTACCATAATTCTAAAATATTGTTTTGTTCTTGTATAAAATAAAAGTACGGTCTACCACACATTCTCTCGCTCCGTCTAAATCATACTTATAGCTCTTAAGATATGTGAAACGAAATAATAGTGTTTATTATAGCGCCTTGTCTTACTACCCATTCTTGTTATACGCCTATAAACTAATTTCACTAATGTGATAGGAATATTAAAGGTTTAATTTCGAGGAAGCGTACCCACATTTACGTGGAGGGAGCGGTGTAAAACCATTTCAGGAAAACCACCTTCAGTACACCAAGCTGGGATCAAACCCTGATCTCCCAAATTTCAGAAGTCTTAGTCTATTGCAAGAGTAGTGCCTTAGACCATTCAGCCATATAAGTGGGTAATAGACAGTGTTATAGAAACATAACATATGTTCTGTGCATTTTCAACTTCCCAATTCACAAAGTTATATTTAATAATATACACAAATATTTGCCTTTAGCTCAGAAATATTGATTTTATAATACATTATTTTAAATAAAAGTCTTTCAACTTTGCAAAGATAGATAGTACATCAAGGAGTCATGGAAATATTGTCAAAATTTTAAAAGTACATATATGTAACGTTCTCTCAATATCATTTTCATAATAAAATGATATGGACTTTTTTGTTTGTAATATTAAAATGTGCACAAATATGAATTCTAAAAAAAATCGTTAAAGCCTATTTTGAGAAAATAGATTATTTATATTTTTGCCCTTTAGTAAACTACCCTTAATTTTAGGTTTGGTGGATAGTTCCAAAGAATCCCTCTGACGAATCTTAGTAAAAAAAACTTTGAATAAAGTTTTAGCCTTATCAGTAAAACGGTTTTAGTTCTAGGCCGAGGTACAAACAAATGTAATCGCAAAAAACATCTTTTTTCGTGTTCAGGGGGTAGGGAAACGTTGAAATCCATCAACATCTGGAATATTTTACGATCACAATACTTTATCTCTCAGAAGGGTCGTGCAAAAGTAAAAATATATTTAATTACCTATAAAAATAGGGCTATGACTATGGGTTTTTAAGCACCACATCATATACCACCCGTTTGGGCTGTACGCTTGCGTACTAATTACTTTTAATGGGTCATGGATGAGTAAGGTTTAATTTAATGGGTACCCGCATTTTCGTGGAGAAAGATGGTGGGAAACATTTTTATCTAAACACCCACAGTACACCCGATTGGGATCGAACAACGATCTCCCGGTCATTGGAAGTCTAGTCTATTGCTAAAGTAACACCTTAGAACATGCGGCCACCAAAGTGGGATATAGCTATGTTTTCTCCCCAAAAAATGATAAACGCATTCAGAGAGACTCACCCAGTTATGGAGTTTGAGTTGACAGGGACGGCATCTGCGACACTTTCTCTGCTCATCTCGTCCGCCATGGCCACCTTTAGCTGATGCCCGAAGCTGACGAGGTCCTCTCTGAATATCTCGCTCCCCGGGGTGATGGCCCCACTCGTGAGGGGAGGCACAGGGGTCTTCTCCCCGTCTTCTTCTTCCTCATCTCCATCCTCCTTCACCAGAGCCTCGTCCTCATCCTCATTATAAATCTTGAAATAAGCGAAGGTTAGGTATATTACCGAGAGGATGAAGGAGGGTATAGGTATGGCCATGGCGTACACGAGGTTCATGTACACCTGAAAGATGTCGAAGTCGTTAATGACCAGTCCGGGATCCACCTGACTGTAAAAACACGAAAAGTTCGTCCCAGGCTCTTTGTATTTCTTCAAGAAGATGCTGCAGTTAAGCATGGGCGGATATCCGCAACCTTTCACATTGGGGAACAGCTTGGCCCCAGTGAAGTACCACTCAGAATCATTCCCCATCAGCCCTGTGCGTTCCGGTTCGGTGATCATGTCCTCCATCCAATCTTCCTCCTCCTCGAACAACTCAGACGGATAGTCCTGAAGCGCGCGCTTCAATCTGACGGGTGACGACGATGACGAAGGAGGTCCCACGAACAAGTTCCTCAAGTGTTTCAAGTTCCTGAGAAGGAACTCGTAATTTTCGAGGGACCGTTTCTCTCTCAGGTAAAGGTGTAACTCTTTTTCTAGTTTAACATCCTCGACCTTCTCGTCCCCTGCGACTTCCACTTCTTCGCCAACCTCCTCTTCAACTACTGGCAATATTTTGTAATTGACCCGGATCTGGGTGCACTCGTATACCTCCCGGGTGCACCCTTCCCGGCAGGAGCTCCAAGAACAGTTGGAGACCCCCTGCCGGGTCTCGGCATCCACCGTCTGGCAGAAGGCCGCGACTGGGTCAAACTCCATGAAGATGGTCGTGAATGCCGGTTCGATGACGAAAGGCACCAGGAAGAGGAAGGCGAAGAGGCTGAAGATACCGAGGAGGATGAAAAAGGCCGTGGTGTAGAAGAGGAGTTTCTGCAGGAATGTCTCTGGTATTATCACCGGTTCTTCCGGCGTCATCTTTTCGGACAATTTGGTCACACTTTGGGTTCACCGTTATCCATGATATGCTACTCTGTGGGACTTTTTCACTCGCTCTACTGCTCTGTCGTGGCAGGCAGTTCTACTCTGGTCAGCGCTCTTCCATCCCCGGTCAGGTGGTCACGCCATATCCCTGAAATAATTTACAAAAAACATTTAAATACAACACTATACCACGCTAACAGTCTTACCTTGACTGACTACACTATGATCCCATCTTATTAGCTGTATCATAGTGTAATCAGTAAAGGTAAGCTTAATAACTTAGAGTAGACAAAGGGTACAATCAGTTTATCCTAAAGAATAGTGGTCTTACCTTGACTTATTACATTTTGAATCTATTTCATAAGTCACACAATAGATGAGTAATACTATTAGTTTAAAAAAATCAAAACTGTTTAGTGTATTTTAGAATTCTCGGTCCCAGCACAGATTTATCTGATTACCAAGCCCTTCCTTCACATCTGACAGGACGTGTATTAATTACAACTTGTGAATGTGAGGAATGCCAGGCCTCCACCGTGGTTCGGATCCCACGTTAAACTGTAGGCCTCACTTCATCTCACAATCACCCTACCATTACACATTTGCGTAAGTGCGTATAACCCGAACGGGTAGTAAGACGCGGCGCTAATAATAATAATAATAATAATAATAATAATAATGTATTTTAGGATTCTGGTAGGAAGTAACGATTAGAAAATACACACTTATTGCTTCGTGGCTAAAAGTAATATTATTTTTCGATACCATTGGTGTTATTTTATAAGTATTATAACTATCAATCAAAAGTGACAGTTGCAGTTCACGTGAGTTGACGTATGAATGTGTTAACATTGTTTTAGTAACTTTTGTCTATCAGTCGAAAAGAAGTTCCTGATTTTTGAGTGAAACCGGTATTGGTTGTAATGGTGAGCAGAGGTGGTTGGCGACATTGTAGTGAAAGTGGATACTGTAGAGTTGAACAATATTGGGTAGGGCAGATGGGGTTAGTGGGAGGGGGGGGGGGGCGGGGTTAAAGAATCTGACGAGAACTCCCTGCAATGCGCACGGAGCATCGTACGACAAGGTAGTCTTAGTTCAACACTCCACACCACTGCCTCAAACAGTCACTGTCCCCTGCAATAACTGCACAACTGCCAGGCTTTGATACAACCAGTAACAACACACTAATTAAATATTTATCAATTAGTAAGGCTGTATGACGATCACACTTTTTAAGTGCAAAACAAAGTCAAAGTGGAAGTTTAAAATATTTTGATATCAACACATGGTTTATAGATTAACTTTATTAACTTAATTTGTAATAAAACGACACATGGAAAAGGGAATCGAATCCGGGGCTTTTGGCTTAGCACGTTGGTGCTCTACCATTCATCCCATACTCCAAGTCATTCTTTACAGTTAGTTTAACTACATCTGAGCTATCAATTATTATCGCGAACTATCAGATACCATAGAAAGCTGAGATTTGGAAAAGCTGTTATGTTGCAGAGTATGAAATAAAAAATTAAAAAATTGTAATTAAGCTAATTTCCATTAATATCAACACACAGTTTGTAAACATTGTAATTACGGGAAAGTTCTTTATAAGAATTCCCATAATCACAAGGACTAGCAGTCTATGTGTTGATATTTATTAAATTAAGCTTTAATTTAGAACAAGCACAAGATCCGCCCCCTTTACCCTACCAGGCAGACAAGTTACTTAATCATCCAAAGGGTTGGACTAAGGTTTTGGTGGCTGTCACGACGTCATAGCATAAACTAATTGCCATTGAGTGCATCTAGGTAAAGATTATTATTATTAGCACGGCGTCTACACCCGTTGGGTATACGCACTCTAGGTAAAGAGAAAAGCATAAGAGGCTATAATATAATATGCTGACAAATTTCTAGTTATCTTTGCTTAATTTATTGATGTCATTTAATCAGAAGTTTGTGTTAAAAAACGGTTTGGTATTTGTTATAAAAATGATTATAAATTGAAATATATATTTAATTATATATTTCATCAAATTTACTCTTACTAATATATTTGTCCGTTTTATTTAATTTTATCTATTTCCTATATCATAAAATTATTTAGCCATTGGGCCACCTCATTTTTAAACATAATAATTAATTAGATATTTCAAATCAGTTCATCAAAGTTTTCTTCTCTCTTTGAAATGTTTCGAAAATGTTGAAGTAGATGTAAAATAGATTCCACCCTTGACTTAGATTTTCAAAGCTTCACACACCTTTACCGATTAGTCTACTAAATTAAATTCTTAAAAACCAGATACCCTAAATAATAAATAATTTTCAACTAAAACATGTAATATCATTAAATATTTTACAATAGATAGCTGTTGCCCGCGGCTTTGCTCGCGTGGAAGTTGATTATATACAAATACGAAAATATACATATGTATTTACGGATTAATTTAAAATATTACGTTACGTTGATGACCATAACTTGACCTCAGATCAAAAATAATGCAAGTCCGATACAAACCTTCACCCCCTTTTTCATCCCTTATTAAATAAAATTTCCAAAATTCCTGAAACACATATTTATTTGTTTTACGTCAATAACCGAAATACAAAATTTTGTTTATGTAACTTTCAAAATGACGGACTTTCATACATATTATCATGCCCTATTTTGACCCCTTTGGGGTGGAATTTTCTAAAATCCTTTCTTAGTGGGTGCCTACATAACAAAATGAATATACAGTCAGAATTTCATGCTTGTAGCCTTGATAGTTTGCGCTCGGCGATGATGAATCAGTCAGTCAGTCAGTCAGTCAGTCAGTCAGGACATGTTATTTTATAAGTATAGATTAACTACCATTTAAAAATAACTATTTTAAATCGGAATAAGTAAAATTATCTGTTATTATATTCATATTTCCTCATTCAAAAGGTACAGATAAATAATTATATTTATTATTAGCTTAAATAAATTTTTTTGAACCGCGTCTTACCCGTTCGGTTCATACGCTTATGTACTAATTACTCTAATGGTTTTAGGGATGGTAACGGTTATATTTATAGGAAATGTACCGCATTTGCGTTTAGGGAGAGTGGAAAACTATTTTGGTAAACACTCCCTCAGTATACTCGACCGAGGTTTTTAACTTCACTCTCCATCATTGACTGTCTATTCTACTGCGAAAGTAGTGCCTTAGACCATGCGGCTACCAAAATGGGTTGGATAAATTACCAAACTAATTAATTATTTATCCTTTTGCAATCTAATAAGCTACAAATAAATTAAATAATGCTTCAAACTTTAATAAACCAAATAAAAATTGATTTTTTATGATAAATTAACTAAACTTACTAATACTTCAATTAAATATATCTTGCCACAAAAGATTGACAATAAACCGTGTAACCACCTGTTTGACAGAAAGTTATTCAGGAGAATATTTAATGTAAGATAGTTTGACGGTAATTTAGTGTGGATGAGGTTACATAATGATGAATTACATAAACTGTACCCATAACCAGACATTGCCAGCGGGATCAAGTCTCGCAAATTACGGTGGGCGGCATCCTATGCGACGCAATTTGAAGAAACTAGAACCGCGTTCGAGGTATTGACTTGTAAACATAATAGAAATAGATCATTGGGAAGACCTAGACGCAGAGGAGAGGATACAATAAGAATGGACTTGAAAAAGATAGGGTGTACTGAAGTGGACTGGATAGAACTATCTCAAAATAGGGATAGGGTGTAATGAGGTGGACTGAATAGAACTATCTCAAGATAGAGATAGGTTGTAATAAGGTGGACTGGATAGAACTAGCTCAAGATGAGGAGATATGGCACATTCTTTTAATTGAGTTAGTGAACTTTCGAGTACCTTACAACATAGTGTATCTGAGAAACCGCATCTAATTAACCTACTGCAACACAAGATAAACGCCTTCAATTGAATTACTGACAACACAAGATAGCTAAAATCATTTTAAGCATATTTTTCGATAGATATTCAAGATAAAACAAAAATATAAAACTGCTTTCAATAAAGCATGTTAAATCACAACATGAACCAAAAACTGAATAACTTGTGCACGTACTGTACAATGAGTCTTAGTTCAATCATTTGTCAAATGGGAACAACTAAGTGAGGAAAATACATCAAAGGCACAGTTTTAACAAGATTTGCTTAATCTGGAAATATTCCACGACACTGTTATTTCCATCCATATAAAATATCAAAAAGGGTACAATTCTTCTTGGAGGATAGATCTATTTCTGTATGCTCCTGGATCTGTATAAAATTGCTATCAGCTTCTCCATATTTAGGAACTTATTCTATTATATCAAGTTTTTGTAAGGTCCTTCTAATGAACGCCCTACTCAACCAATTATTCACCTTTCCCTTCCCTCTAAGGTTCGTTTCAATATATTCTTCAATAGTTTCTGATTTTTACTTCTAGAATGATCAGCTAACACCTCTAAATAGAAAGGGAAACTACATAAATTACAATTAAAAGACACAGGTGGTATTCAACCTTTTGATCTATATACCTCCAAATATATTATCGTTCAACTTTCAACTTGTTGATGTATAGTGAAAGTTTTACATACTCTGTCATTTATATCTAAAATTAATAAATTAAATTTCATCCAAAATATTGTATCAAATTATAGGTTTGAAATGAGAATCAAGATATTTAATAACAAATATCTAATTACCTTTCATACATCAAGCTAGCTGCTCGGATGATAACTGGATATATAGAGGAGATAAAGGACGAGAAATAAAATGACTTTTTGAGATCGCGTGTCTTTACGTCCGATATCTTGTAGTCAACACTGAATTTAGTCCTAAATACCCTCTGTTTATCGTGGAATAAAACAAATATTTTAAATTATACATACCTTCTAAGGTTTCTTCGCATAGCCCAAGGGGTACGCGCATCTCAGGTTGAATACCACTGCACTAAGCCACTGTGTGCTTTCAGTAGCATTTTGATGAGTTGACACTAGCTATAAGTCATATTTTGAAACAACCAAATGCTTTTTAAATAGCTCGAAACATTTTGAACTTAAAATAATTTAACAGAATGTGTTTGGGGATAGCACAAGAAAACCTAGCCATAAATTATTAAATAGTACGGTACACCAAACAGAATTTCTCGATTCTTTGTTTAAAAATCTATATGTTTACCTAAAATTCAGAAATTATGTGAAACGTAATAGTAGAAAGTGTAGTAGAAACATTCCACAAAAGTTATAAATGAAATAATATACAATTTTATGGAAATTTATAGAAATTCTAGAATTGTATGGTGTCCTAGTGTGTCTGTGCACCGCCTTACCTCATAGTTATAGTGACACGGCTTACGGTGTACTGGCCGGCAAGGAAGTCTATAAAATAGGGATAATGGTTTGTAGAAACAGTGCTCAGGCTAAGATAGCAACAGGGATACTTGTGGTACAATGGCTGAAATGTGCCAACACTGGTAGGTACAACATCTCTACCGTAATAAGTGAATACTCCCACGGTTGTGGGTACGTTCAAGACTAGTAACATGGCATACTCTAAACTAATTACTAATAGAAACGGTACAATATTAGCCTCGGAAGACCAAACATACGATAGGCAGCCGAAGTTAAATCTGAGGGGCCCATCGATTGACAATTTCGCGAGAATATGAACTAATGGAAAGTGGAATTTGTGGTAAAGAGAATGAACTGTTAGAGGAAATGATTGTAAGAAAAACTAATACTCTGCGTGTATGTGAAAACAAGCTAAAAGTAAACGATGTTTTTATGACGAGTGATGGTATCCCGGAACTGTGTTCACGTGTGAATGAATGGGCAAGGGAAGTCATGGAGTGGGTTCAATCCTAAGCCCAACATCTAAGATCTTTGTGAGAAGGTATGAGTTGGTGTAATCTAGACTTCTATGGGTACGTATGAAAATAGGTATTCGTAGAATTATTTTGGTTGCTGGTTATGCATCAGTGGAGGGGGGAGAAGATAATGTGAATGTGGAGTTTTGAAATGAGTCCAATTAAGTCTTGAATGCATGGGAACCGGGTGAAATAATTATCATGTTTAGAGATATGAATGGATGGGTGGGTGGGATTACATAGAGATAATTCAGATAGTGTTAGCAAAGTATGGTGATGACAGAATAAAACAAGAACTATAACGAGTAAGTTAGGGTGTTTTTTAGAAAAAGACTTATTTGTGTTGAACACATGGTTTAAGCACAAAGGTATTAAATTGTATATGTGGCAAAGGGGTTATTCTAGAACGATGAGTGAGTTTGTGGTTTATGTTGATAGACTTAGAAATTTTGTAATGAACGCTTGATATCTAATTTGAGTTGAATGTGGAACGAATCATTTCCTAGTGATATCAGTAGTTTAATTAGGTATGAATTTTGTGAGAAAGCAGTGCAAGGGTATTAAGCGAGTAAAAGTAAGTATAAAAGTTGCAAGATAAAAGTATGAGAGCACAATATAAAAGATTGTTGGGTAAAAATAACTGTACAAGAGCATGAATGGAATGTCAAAATAAGTGCAAATTATATAGAAAGTACTTGGAACAGAATAAAAGAAGCTGTAGTTGAGTGCGAGAAAGATGTGTGGGTAAACTTAAAAAGACATGCATAGTGAGCTTAAAAGGTGAAAGAAACTGGGAGAGAAATGAAAGAAGCATACAAACGAATGATTGTTGTGAAGAGTGAAACAGATCGTAAGGGGCTGTGGAATATATACAAATAGAAAAATATGAACTCAAAGAAATTAGCAAATGAAATTAAAAGAAGGAAAAATACTTTTTAACTATTTTTAAGGAAATAAGAATCTGTTCTGGATATGGGTAAAGTGAACGATAAAAGGAATGCAAGGAAATAGCTATGGCATTCAAAATAAGCGTGATAAAATGATATGGGATAAAAACATAAAATAATGATTAAGGAAGTATTTTGAGCAATTTTATAATGATAACGTATAGAAAGTATCATCAAATAGTAAAAATGTTATTATGAGTCAAATAATTAACGAAACTGATGTGCTAAGAGTTATGAAAGTGTTAAAGAATGACAAAGTTGCGGACGTAAATGGGATCACAAGTGAAACTCCAAAATGTGAGGATATGGTACTATTTTCCAGATTGGGTGAGATGTTCAAAATATGAGCTGAGATTTTGAATGTTCCTAATGAATGAAAGAATGCTGTAATTGTTCCTTTGCACAAAGGCAAAGAGAGTGAGAGCTAATTAGTTTGTTTTATTATTCCAGTCAAAGTTTTTGGGAGAGTTTTAATTGAGGGTGCGTGAAAATACTGCTGACAATATTTGAGATGTACAATATTGTTTCTTGCCAGGTAGAGGTTGCATGGACCAGATATTTGCATGCAACAAGTGATTGAGAAATGTATGGCAGTAAGATGAAAGTTTGTCGTGGATTCTTTGATTTGGAAAAAGCGTAGGATCGGGTGAATAGGAGATATGGAATTTTCTGAGTGAGTATAGTCTAGATGCATGGTTATTAAATGCAATTATGACGGTGTATGATGGAAATAAATCGTGCGTTAGAGTAAACGGATTTTTAAGCGAATGGTTTGACATTGATCAGGGTGTTAGACAAGGTTGTGCTATGTCTCCATGGTTATTTAATGTAGTCATAGATAAATGTATGAGGGATGCTTGTGAGAACGTGGTCGGTGTATAAATGGACAATATGAATGTGAGAGTGATGTTATATTTAGATGATGCCGGATTAATGGTTGAGAATTAAAGTGACTTGTATAATGCATTAAATCGTTTGAATGTAGTGAGAGGAAAAATGGATCTTCGTATAAATATCTCAAAAACTAAGGTTATAGTTTTTGATAAGGATGGATCAGGAAATGGTGGTCAACTTAGTATTAATGGAAAACTGTTAGAACAATTGAATTATTTTGTTTATCCGAGCATAGCGTTCTATAAAAATGGAAGGATAGACGGTGGTATCGTCAAATAGGTGAATGCATCTGGGGATTAGTTGGATGTATGTGGACTATTGCAAAGAATGTGTATAGAAGGAGTCAAAAATTTCAATATATAAAATTGTGTTTACGCCAACATTGGTTTATGGATTTTAAGCGTGGGTTAGTCAGGAGAAACTCAAGAGCAAGGTGAATGCGTTCGGGATTAGATATTTAAGAAATACATAGGGAAAACTCGTATGGGAAGTCAGATAGGAATGGATACTGAGGAAGTGCGGTTTAAAAGTTAATCCAATAGGTATCTCTGAAAAGACTTTTTATGTTGGTTTGAGCAGGTTGAGAGAATAAGTGGGGATTGAGTGACAAATAAAATATAAGAAGTTGGATTGTGTAGATAAAAAGTATGTTAAGACGTGTCTAAATGTTGTAGACGAATGTGTGAAGACGAGAAACATTAAAATTTTTAAGAATAAAAGAGCATGTATGGTTTGGTGTATGGATGGTGTTGTGTTGAAATGAAGGGACTATGCAAGAATATGGAAGGGTGGTAAAGCTAGAAAGGATGGATCAAGTACGGAGTTGTTGTTTTTTGAGCTATATGCACAGTACCTTGACTACCTCGTAAGGGAACAGCGTGAATAGGTATGTATGTTATAGAAACACATTGATAAAAAGTATCTTCTCTATTCACCAAAGAGCATAAAAATCTCTTTTCCAGACCACTATTAAGAACATCTTTGCCAATATCTTATAAATATTACGTTTTTATAAAAATATATATTTTAAATACAGATTTATTTATATAGTACTACTTACAACTTAGCTCAAATAGTTGGGGATGTACTATCAAAATATGAAAAATCCTCTTATGTAAAGTACCTTCAGTCATTTTCATGATAAAATAAGAGTTGCCAATTTCTTTTTATTGACAAACAGTACCTACATACGAAATTTAATACAAATCGTTAGTCAATTTTGAAAAAATCATTTGTTTTTCCTCTCTTCCCCCTTAAGTAAACAACCCATAATTTTGGGCTTAGATAGATAATTCAAAAAAAATCTTCTGAGGAACCTTATTAAATCCCTCGATACCAAGTTTTAACCCAGTTTGTAAAATTGTTTCAGCTTTAGTTCCAGTAGTTGACAGACAGAATTTAAAAATATAATTCTTCTTGTTCAGGGGATCATGAAACGTTGACATTCATCAAAATATCAAGACAATTTTTTTGACAATATCAATCATTTATCCACGGAGAAGTGCGAGAAGGTAAAAACGGTCCCTACTGCTACGGGTAGGAAGAAAGTTACATACTCCTGATTCAAGGTAAGTACCATGGGATGAAGCCTGCTGGAAAGAAAATGTCGCCAGTAAAATCTTAAGCAGGGGGAATTGACGTTTACCCCCTTCGGGGGTCAAATTGTTTGATCATTAATTTACATATTTGTATGGCACGATTAGATATATTTTTTAAAAAAAACGAGGGAAAACTTGAAACATAAATCTGGAATATTTTCCGAGCCAATGTGGTCCTCCATAGTGTGTGCGCCTAGCCTTCGTCCACTAAGTAATCTAAGAAGGATCTCCTAAATCCGTTTCCACACCTATAATCACTTGGCCAAGGGAACAGGCTGCTTCTAGACATAATTAAAAAACTGTATATAGGTGTGTTCAATTTATAAATGTCTTATAGTATTATTTATGATAAAATAAGTGTGGGAAACGGTGTTTTTATATTCTTAAAAAGATTGGGGTGTTAATTTAATGTAATAATTCCTGGTTGACCTCAATAATTGTCTTGAGGTACTCTCCTAAGGACCCCATGTTCCTGGGTTCAAACCCAGATGTGATCGACGGATTCTTCTTGAGATATAAAAATTCGTAGAACAACTTTCTTCGGAAAGGAAGTAAAGCCGATGGTCCCATGTAAATTGTGGCATGTAAAATAACCCTGGAAGGTAAGTGAAAATACGTTTCCCGGGAAAATTGGCCGACCCTTTCAAGTTCGCTCATAGAAATTATCGTGTATTGATCTAATCTGTAGGTTCAAAAAGTGCACGTTAAATACATTAAAGCTTAAGAGTTAAATACTGTATTTGTTTCCCTAGGTTAAGTCAGTCTGTAAATAATGCATAGATACAATACTGTGAAAGAAGGGGTATTTTGGTATTTGGAATAGAATTAGAATAAAATGAACGAACCTATTCTAGTGATATTTAGCTAATACACTATATAAGTCCAGATCAATTTCTCAGCATATAAATCCCAACACAAACGTGATGGATATAGTTCCTTTTGTGTGTATGTGTGTGTGTATTTGTATGTGTATGTGTGTGTGCACTGCATCTTACTGCTTGTAATGAAAATAGTGCCCATGTTCTTAAAATAAAAAGTTTCGCCTATTTTCTCCTTTCTTTGTTACATTAATAATTTATCAATTTTGTTTTTAAATAAATTATCCATAAAATTTACTATAAAAACATTATTTCTCATAGCTTAAAATTGTTAACTGTCTCACATATACAAATTATAAACTCCATTAAACTTTTTTGTTTATTTGTTGTTATTGTTGTTAAATCAGCCAACAAATATAATAGTTATTTAATTATTTTGATTTTACCTAAATAATATAGAGATGAGTTGGATATTAATGACAAAATAGATAAATGAAAAATCAAATAATTCATCAAGAGCTATTAACTATAGCCATTTTATTCTGTTGTACAAACAATTTCGATCATGTATCTACTTAGGTAGTAATTCCGTAAAATATTTGTTAATTCCAGAGTAAAAAATATAATTTAAGTCCTAAAGCAAATCAATAAATACACTTCAATTACAAAGTTATGTTTGTAACAAGTCGCAGATAGATTTAACTAATTTAAACTCTAATTCAAATATAGTTTATTAAAATGGTATATAACTATAAAATTTACAAAAGATGATTAATTATAACAGATATATTTAATGTCAGCAATTGCAATAATCAATGATAAGCTTTAAAAAAACTGAAATATTTAGAACAAATACATTTCTAGATGATTTTATAACAATAATATGTTAAATATAACATTGTTGCTTTGAATACTCAATAAGACTTTGTTTAACAGTGTTAAAGTGTCCACAAGATTAAATGGTAGCTCTTTGGCCGTCAGAATCTTTACTTTTAACTAATTAGATTTTGTTTGTTTTTCCTTAAAATTCTAAAATTTTACTAAGGATTCTTCGTGATCTATGTTTTGCTTATTAACTAATTAGATAGGGAGAAAAAAGACAAACACATTCAATTAATGAGTTGTAGGCGGTAGTCAAATATAAATTTAATATTGCTTTTAAAACTTTATAAAAAATATTTAAATATTTTTTAAAAAATCTCCCTAGGATTTTAAGTGTGATCTTACATCAATTTCTTAAATAAAAAAGAGTGAATGATATATTAATCTTTTACCGCCCTATCTTACTATATGATTTGGTGATTTGGTTGTACAATTATGTAATAATTCAGTTAATGTGTTTAGGGAACAGTAAAGTTGAATTTTGAGGAAGTGTACCCTCATTTACGTGCAAGAAAAATGGAAAACCGTTAAGGAAAAACTACGCTCAGTACACTTGACCGAGATATGAACTCCAATATCTCCATCATTGGCAGTCCAGTCTATAACAAATGACGCCTTACATCATTCTACCACAGAATTAGTGTCGTTGGGTTAATACATCTCAATAATTGACTGTTATTGTATATAAATCAGCATTTTATTGTTAACACGAAGGTATGGTATATAAATATTCTGGAAGTTTTCATGCAGTTACCTGACAGCTGACTTTGAGCGCGCGTTTCAGCAGATTTCAAGAATTGAACCTTGCACCACCGCTGGTCTGACGCCTACCAGTTCCGCTCCTGATTATAATATCCCCGTGTGGGCAAAGTCTCTTGGCCTTCGACGCTGGTCAAGTTCTGCCCACAGACCGCAGGACACTCGCGGCACGCACGCCGAGGACACGGGTTCACACCCTCACGCGTGTTCACTCCTGTAGAATCGCTGCGTGACTGCGCTCTTTGGGTACAGCGCCGTGCGACGGCCGCCCCGCGAAGCTTCAGCTGGACACCGCGACGCCGCCTTGTGGTATTGATCGGTGCTTTCTCGTTCAGCCTCGCGCCGTTAGAATCAATGTTCGTACCATGAGGAAGACATTAAAATTTGTTACAATTGTATGTTTTGGTAGTTTTTTAGGTAGTGATAATTACTCTATGACACGCTCCGGGTGGCCTTGTGACCAAGAGAGTCAGTCTCATATTGTTTGGATAATGTCGGTGCTAAATTTAGATCAGGTATATTTAGGTGATTTTTCCCCCCTAAAATGGTTTTCACCTCTCCCTCCGCGCAAATAAGACCACATTTCTTTTAAATTTTACCCTTTATAATTCCTTTTTTGTGGGAAAAATTGTTGTAAACCGGATAGGTTGTAAGATGTGAAGAACAAAGAAATTTCTTGTTGAAATTAATGAATGTATGGCACAGTTTTCTACTAATTTATATAATATAGTTTTTTGTACTATTGTATTACTATCCGGCATTTGATAGTAATTTAGGAGATACAATTAGCAGGGAATGTACCATCATTTGCTAAGAGGAAGATTGTGAAACCAATAAAGAAAATTCAGCATCAGTACACCAGTTCAGGATTAAAATTCCTCATTACTAGCAAACCTGACTTGATGAGCTTGACGTTTAGTCCGAGCTTCTATCGATGAAGATATATATAAAAAACAAAAAGCATATGGTGCCTATTGGTAAATATACCCATTTTGGTTGTAGTATGGTCTAAATAAACTGGACCTGTGATGATGGGAGGATCAGGGTTATAATCCTAGTCAGGAATACTGAGGGTGTTTTTTTCTTAAATTATTTTTCACTCTCTCTCTCTCTCTCTCTCTCTCTTCACGAAAATGTAGGAACACTACCTCAAAATTCAACCTTTCTCGTCCCTAACACAATAGAATAAATAGCAAATATGCGTAAAGCCCGAACGGGTAGTGAGACGCGGTACTAATAAACGTAATAAACCAATTGATAGATAGATCTACTTATTGATAAATATCTCATATTTGAGAGGTGTTTTCGTGGCCAGAAGTGTTATGGTTGTGGGCAGAGTTCTTGACCTTGGGTCTGAAGTTTAACGATTTGTTTTTCTGCCACTTATTAAGATTGTTTCTCTCGAACACGAACACTTGTGAGTTGACATTTAGTTGCATTTAGTGCCGATAAAAGGGTAGGGATAAAGAAGGAATAATGGAGAGTAAATGTATCCGCATTAGCATAGAGGAGGAATAAGAAACCATTTTTAGAGCAAAATATCTCAGTACAGCAGTGACCTCTCTGTCACCGGTAAACCCGAC
The DNA here is from genome assembly GCA_039000515.1 of Timema cristinae. Classification (NCBI taxonomy): domain Eukaryota; kingdom Metazoa; phylum Arthropoda; class Insecta; order Phasmatodea; family Timematidae; genus Timema; species Timema cristinae. The sequence goes on along the minus strand of JBCFYV010001001.1, from coordinate 6,778,578 downwards.
TATATGAGCCTGACATTCATTCCGCATGGTCATCGATCCATGTGACGTGTGAAACTGAGAATGTCTGGGGCTAGTACGGCTTTACGATAAATCACAGAGTTGATCGTTCATCTACCGGCCAATTAACCGGGATTTTTATTGGAATAATTATGCAACTATATTAAGAATAAGTAAGGTTGAGTGTAAATAAAGTGTTCCAACGTTTGCGTTAAGGGAAAGGTGAAAATAATTTAGGAAAAACCACCCTCAGTACAATTAACTGAGACTCAAAATCCAAATTTTCCGTGGTCTGGTGGTCCAGTCTTATACAATTTGGCCACTGAAGTGAATTGTGTAAATTTTAAGGCAGGTCAATTAATTGACCACTCACATTTAGATCATATATTTGGTTGAATGTATTATTCAAATCAAGGAATATATAAGCACGGTTATTAATATATTATACGATTAAACATTAATCACAACTACACATAATTAGCTAATAAAATAATCAGTGGTATTTAGTAAAATAAGTAATATATTACAATATCTTGGTGGAATAATAAAATACATAATCATTTTTATAGCAAAATTATGAAATGTTTTAAATATAAAACACACAAACTAAGTAACACATAAAACACCCCGTAAGGGAGTTTTCAAAAGTTTAAATTTCTTATTATATTGGGCTTAAATAGTAAAACAAAAGTTTAATGATTTAATAATTTTTAGTTGCTTCCACCAGTGGGCACATGATCAAGGCGTAGGTCTCATCTTGTCTAATTTTTCAGTAATAACGAGGTGTGAATGGTTTGAATCTCAAAGTGCCTTATTCCTACTCTTACATGATTAAATATGCGCAGTTCCTATGTAATACTTTGAGATTTTGAACCAATATTGTGCTGTTTAGCTAATTATTTTTTATTTTTGTTTTATTGCATGAGTTTTAAAATTGTTTACTTTTATTTCGAATGGCAGTCTTATTTTTCTTTGAAATATCGTTGGATGAAAAAATTTAATTTGTTTACAAAGGGCCAGTAGGTTTTGAGTACTTAATTTCACGGATTTTTCATTCTTAAATTTTTATCTAATCGATCAGGGATATGTGTTAACATAATTGTTTGGACAAAAAAAAAGACAAGGGCAAACCTTATAAACAAAAAATAGTAATGGTATTTGCCTACTATACTAAGGGCTCATTGCATGCATGACCGAAAGATTTATCATTGGTGAAACTTAAAATTCCCCTTTAACCGTGATATGTTAACGGTCGTGAGGCTCGGTCTTGTGTATGTCTAGAATTAAGTTCGTTTTTAAGTCATGTACAGATATGAGTCCATTTGGAAAGCGAATGAAAGAATATGGCTAGGGATTCTTAAAAAAAGATTCATATATTTCAGAAATATTGTTATAAATTGAATATTCGACTACGGATCATTCCACATTACATGCGTAGAACATAATGGCTGATGCTTACTAACTCTATGGCATTAGGAATTAAAAATTTAATTGCCTCACTTACAAAACTACTCCATCTATCCTATTCATGTAAATACATAGTTTTAGCTAAACAGAGCTTATGTCCTATTAACTATTTCCATAGTGTGGATTCCAAACCACCTGTGGCCCACCAGATTAGGTCCGTGATCAACCTCGAATCTCTGAGAATTTTTCAGAAACTGTCGATAACTGGCCAATTTATACAATCCGACTCCTCTGCTACACCTCCTTTACTTTTATTTCTTTAAGATAACGTTATCTCACACACAAATAATCCGGATATCTGATACAATACTACGCTCGAACTAGAACTCATATCTAAAGACAGTTTCCTGCATTATTTACTTGCTAACAAAGGATTGGGATCAGTCAAATGGTTGTTTATTCCATTAAGTGGTAAATGACCATCTGTACATGGGAAATTGAGCCCAGGGCTTTTGAATCTGCTTGCAACTGAGCTATTTGACTCGTCTCGTATCCAGGACCATCTTTCAGCCGTCAGGACCGATCCTGTTGATAGCCATCACTACAAGTTTATGGTTAATATTAATTTATACGTTTTTAAATTATCATTTTATCTCAATTTTATTGTATTTTTTTATAAAACATAGTAAAAAAGTTTCACAAGTCTCACTTCCACTGTTTTCTAATGAAGACTCTAGAAAACCGCGATAAAATGTGAAGCCTGGTTCGAGCTGTATCACCTAAATAAATCATGGCACTATTCTCTATTATTTAGAATCCCGGTAACACGCTTCGATGGCGTAATAATCTAATGACGTCAGTCTTGTAACAGACTGTACTGATGATGCTAGAGAAATAGGGGCTTACATCCCAGTTAGATGTACTGAAGGTGTTTTATTCTTATATTGTTTCCCATCTTCCTCCACGCAAATGTGGTACACTTCCAACTAAAATATTCAACCTTCATAATCCCTAATGCATTCGCGTAATTAGTACATATGCGTATAGCCCTAACACGTAGTAATACGTGGTGTTATAAATAATTATTCCTGTTAATTGGCCCTTATAGGGGTGATTTACCACTTTTTGAAGGAGTACAAAGGGCCATTCATAAACCATTTAATGCCCTTTCCTTACATTTTCCCCCTCTCTTTTCCCACACCCCAATGTGACACCAAGTATACACTCAGAGTGACCCCTCTCCCCTCGCTCCAACGCTGTTACGTAACTTTTCACATCAAGAGTGAATTTTATTATTTCATAGAGAAGCTATTCTGACGCTAAATGAGGGGATCCTATTTAATATTACCCAAAATTGTAAGTTATCTATAAGTGTGTTCATTAACGGTAAAAACTTGTACAGAAATACAAATGTTTCAATATTAGAATTTAAGTATAATATCTATGTTACCTAACACTTTGATGTATCCCATCCTCCCCCCATGTAACACCATGTAGACATTAAAACGCCCACCTCCCTGCCTCCCAACAAAGTTACGTGGTTTATGGATCACCTCTGACCCTAAAAAAAACCCTTTAATGTCGATAGTTAGTGATGATATTAAGATGAGGTGTAAAATAAAATAATAGTAAAGTTTCGACTCACAAGTGTTGGTGTTTGAGAGAAACAATTTTAAAATGTGCCACACACACTAACCGATAAACTTAAGATCCAAAACGTATAACCCGAATGGGTAGTAAGACGCGATGCTAAATATTATTAGTATTATTTATATCCAAGGTCAAGAACTCTAGCCACGGCTTATAACAACCCCGGCTACGAAAATAACTACCAATACTTGACATTTATCAACAGGTGGAACTATTTACCAATAAATTTGATTTCTCATTTTAACAGCCACCCAATAGCTGAGTTCAGTCAGTGGCGTTTATTTCCACAGATATTAGGGTCCCGGTTGGATTCTCGGAGTGGACGAAAGATGATGAACTGAGTGAATTTCCCTTTCACAGTAGGAATCACTGGTTGGGGACTGTTTTGTGTGTTTATTCTTGATTTAAGTCAGTTTATAAGTCATGGGTTGATATAATCCATCAGTTCAGAAAGCGCACGTTAAATACCTGAAATATATATATATATATTTTAAATTTACACCATATAATTCTATTCTGAAATGAATCATTATTGAACTAATAAAAATTTAATTAGACTAGTTTAACTCTAAAATGTTTCCAGATACATCCACGTAGGTAGGAACGCAGACTAAACGTCAAGCTCTTCTAGTCTAGGTTTCCAGTGACAAGGAGTTTAAATCCCGTATGAGGGTGAAATTTTCTTAATTGTTTCACACTCTTCCTCTTAGCCCATTTTGGTACATTCTCTATCGATTATACCTCCTACATACCTACTTTCCTAGCCCGGCTACGTAGTAATGTACAGTGCAAAAATGTTGCAGAAACAATTAATTCAAAATGTCAACTGGAATTTTACCCTCGCAAAGAAGGATTGACCATATTCAAATGTGTTTTCGAGCTGTATAATGCGTTATTTATGTTTATGATATATATATCTATATCTAATATATTTAAATTTGTTTTATAGTAATTCAATACCAATGTGGATCGTAAACTATTCGTATTTTCTAAAAGGACCATCCTATCAAAATAGCACTCTAAATATATCACACGGCGCTAGGAGTTGCAATACAGTCTAATATCGTCCAAGGTTCTTCATTATGTTTCCCGCAATGTAGACATGTATGTCATCTAGTATCATAGTTTATCTCACGGCGCTAAGAGTTGCAATACAGTCTAATATCGCCCGAGGTTCTTACATTATGTTTCCTGCAATGTAGACATGTATGTCATCTAGTATCAGATTTATCTCACGGCGCTAAGAGTTGCAATACAGTCTAATATAACCCGAGGTTCTTCATTATGTTTCCCGCAATGTAGACATGTATGTCATCTAGTATCAGAGTTCTATCTCACGGCGCTAAGAGTTGCAATACAGTCTATCGCCCGAGGTTCTTTATTATGTTTCCCGCAATGTAGATATGTATGTCATCTAGTATCAGAGTCTATCTCACGGCGCTAGAATTTGCAATACAGTCTATCTCCGAGGTTCTTCATTATGTTTCCCGCAATGTAGATATGTATGTCATCTAGTATCAAAGTCTATCTCACGGCGCTAGGAGTTGCAATACAGCCTAATATGCCAGAGGTTCTTCATTATGTTTCCCGCAATGTAGACATGTATGTCATCTAGTATCAGATGTTATCTCACTGCGCTAGGAGTTTCAATACAGTGTAATATCACCGAGGTTCTTCATTATGTTTCCCGCAATGTAGACATGTATGTCATCTAGTATCATAGTTTATCTCACGGCGCTAAGAGTTGCAATACAGTCTAATATGCCCGAGGTTCTTCATTATGTTTCCCGCAATGTAGACATGTATGTCATCTAGTATCAAGTTTATCTCACGGCGCTAAGAGTTGCAAAAATAATCTATATTGCCCGAGGTTCTTCATTATGTTTCCTGCAATGTAGACATGTATGTCATCTAGTATCATAGTCTATCTCACGGCGCTAAGAGTTGCAATAAGTCTATATCGCCCGAGGTTCTTCATTATGTTTCCCGCAATGTAGACATGTATGTCATCTAGTATCATAGTCTTTCTCACGGCGCTAGAGTTGCATATAAGTCTAATATCGCCCGAGTTCTTTATTATGTTTCCCGCAATGTAGATATGTATGTCATCTAGTATCAGAGTTTATCTCACGGCGCTAGAAGTTGCTATAAGTCTATATCCCGCGGTTCTTCATTATGTTTCCCGCAATGTAGACATGTATGTCATCTAGTATCATAGTTTATCTCACGGCGCTAAGAGTTGCAAACAGTCTAATATTCGCCGAGGTTCTTCTTTTATGTTTCCCGCAATGTAACATGTATGTCATCTAGTATCATATGTTTATCTCACGGCGCTAGGAGTTGCAAAACAGTCTAATATTGCCCGAGGTCTTCATTATGTTTCCCGCAATGTAGACATGTATGTCATCTAGTATCAGAGTCTATCTCACGGCGCTAGAAGTTGCTATATAGTCTAATATCGCCCGAGGTTCTTTATTATGTTTCCCGCAATGTATATATGTATGTCATCTAGTATCAGAGTCTATCTCACGGCGCTAGGAGTTGCAATACAGCCTAATATTGCCGAGGTTCTTCATTATGTTTCCTGCAATGTAGACATGTATGTCATCTAGTATCAGATTTATCTCACGGCGCTAGAGAGTTGCAATACAGTGTAATATCACCCGAGGTTCTTCATTATGTTTCCCGCAATGTAGACATGTATGTCATCTAGTATCATAGTCTATCTCATGGCGCTAGAAGTTGCTATATAGTCTAATATCGCCCGAGGTTCTTTATTATGTTTCCCGCAATGTAGAATGTATGTCATCTAGTATCAGAGTCTATCTCACGGCGCTAGAAGTTGCTATATAGTCTAATATCACCCGAGGTTCTTCATTATGTTTCCCGCAATGTAGACATGTATGTCATCTAGTATCAGAGTCTATCTCACGGCGCTAGGAGTTGCAATACAGTCTATCGCCCGAGGTTCTTCATTATGTTTCCCGCAATGTAGATATGTATGTCATCTAGTATAAGAGTCTATCTCACGGCGCTAGAAGTTGCTATATAGTCTAATATCACCCGAGGTTCTTCATTATGTTTCCCGAATGTAGACATGTATGTCATCTAGTATCAGAGTCTATCTCACGGCGCTATGAGTTGCAATACAGCCTAATATTGCCCGAGGTTCTTCATTATGTTTCCTGCAATGTAGACATGTATGTCATCTAGTATCAGAGTCTATCTCACGGCGCTAGAAGTTGCTATATAGTCTAATATCACCCGAGGTTCTTCATTATGTTTCCCGCAATGTAGACATGTATGTCATCTAGTATCAGATATTATCTCACTGCGCTAGGAGTTGCAATACAGTGTAATATCACCCGAGGTTCTTCATTATGTTTCCCGCAATGTAGACATGTATGTCATCTAGTATCATAGTCTATCTCATGGCGCTAGAAGTTGCTATATAGTCTAATATTGCCCGAGGTTCTTCATTATGTTTCCTGCAATGTAGACATGTATGTCATCTAGTATCAGAGTCTATCTCACGGCGCTAGAAGTTGCTATATAGTCTAATATCACCCGAGGTTCTTCATTATGTTTCCCGCAATGTATATATGTATGTCATCTAGTATCAGAGTCTATCTCACGGCGCTAGGAGTTGCAATACAGCCTAATATTGCCCGAGGTTCTTCATTATGTTTCCGCAATGTAGACATGTATGTCATCTAGTATCAGATTTTATCTCACTGCGCTAGGAGTTTCAATACAGTGTAATATCACCCGAGGTTCTTCATTATGTTTCCCGCAATGTAGACATGTATGTCATCTAGTATCATAGTTTATCTCACGGCGCTAAGAGTTGCAAAACAGTCTAATATCGCCCGAGGTTCTTCATTATGTTTCCCGCAATGTAGACATGTATGTCATCTAGTATCATAGTTTATCTCACGGCGCTAAGAGTTGCAAAACAGTCTAATATCGCCCGGGTTCTTCATTATGTTTCCTGCAATGTAGACATGTATGTCATCTAGTATCATAGTTTATCTCACGGCGCTAAGAGTTGCAATACAGTCTAATATCACCCGAGGTTCTTCATTATGTTTCCCGCAATGTAGACATGTATGTCATCTAGTATCATAGTCTATCTCACGGTGCTAGGAGTTGCAATACAGCTAATATGCCCGAGGTTCTTCTTTATGTTTCCCTGCAATGTAGACATGTATGTCATCTAGTATCATAGTCTATCTCACGGCGCTAGAAGTTGCTATAAGTCTAATATCGCCCGAGGTTCTTTATTATGTTTCCCGCAATGTAGATATGTATGTCATTAGTATCAGAGTCTATCTCACGGCGCTAGAAGTTGCTATAAGTCTATATCGCCCGAGGTTCTTCATTATGTTTCCGCAATGTAGAATGTATGTCATCTAGTATCAGAGTCTATCTCACGGCGCTAGGAGTTGCAATACAGTTAATATCACCCGAGGTTCTTCATTATGTTTCCCGCAATGTAGACATGTATGTCATCTAGTATCATATTTATCTCACGGCGCTAGGAGTTGCAATAACAGTCTAATATCGCCCGAGGTTCTTCATTATGTTTCCCGCAATGTAGACATGTATGTCATCTAGTATCATAGTTTATCTCACGGCGCTAAGAGTTGCAAAACAGTCTAATATCGCCCGAGGTTCTTCATTATGTTTCCCGCAATGTAGACATGTATGTCATCTAGTATCATAGTCTATCTCACGGCGCTAGGAGTTGCAATACAGCCTTATATTGCCCGAGGTTCTTCATTATGTTTCCTGCAATGTAGACATGTATGTCATCTAGTATCAATTTATCTCACGGCGCTAGAGTTGCAATACAGTCTAATATCACCCGAGGTTCTTCATTATGTTTCCGCAATGTAGACATGTATGTCATCTAGTATCAGAGTTATCTCACGGCGCTAAGAGTTGCAATACAGTTATATCGCCCGAGGTTCTTCATTATGTTTCCCGCAATGTAGACATGTATGTCATCTAGTATCATAGTTTATCTCACGGCGCTAAGAGTTGCAAAACAGTCTAATATCCCGAGGTTCTTCATTATGTTTCCCGCAATGTAGACATGTATGTCATCTAGTATCAGAGTCTATCTCACGGCGCAAAGAGTTGCAATACAGTCAATATCGCCCGAGGTTCTTCATTATGTTTCCCGCAATGTAGAATGTATGTCATCTAGTATCAGAGTCTATCTCACGGCGCTAGGAGTTGCAATACAGCCTAATATTGCCGAGGTTCTTCATTATTTTCCGCAATGTAGACATGTATGTCATCTAGTATCAGTTTATCTCACTGCGCTAGGAGTTGCAATACAGTGTAATATCACCCGAGGTTCTTCATTATGTTTCCCGCAATGTAGACATGTATGTCATCTAGTATCATAGTTTATCTCACGGCGCTAAGAGTTGCAATAACAGCTAATATCGCCGAGGTTCTTCATTATGTTTCCGCAATGTAGACATGTATGTCATCTAGTATCATAGTTTATCTCACGGCGCTAAGAGTTGCAATACAGTCTAATATCACCCGAGGTTCTTCATTATGTTTCCCGCAATGTAGACATGTATGTCATCTAGTATCAATCTATCTCACGGCGCTAGAAGTTGCTATATAGTCTAATATCGCCCGAGGTTCTTTATTATGTTTCCCGCAATGTAGAATGTATGTCATCTAGTATCAGAGTCTATCTCACGGCGCTAGAAGTTGCTATATAGTCTAATATCACCCGAGGTTTTCATTATGTTTCCTGCAATGTAGACATGTATGTCATCTAGTATCAGATTTTATCTCACGGCGCTAGGAGTTGCAATACAGTGTAATATACCCGAGGTTCTTCATTATGTTTCCCGCAATGTAGACATGTATGTCATCTAGTATCATAGTTTATCTCACGGCGCTAAGAGTTGCAAAACAGTCTAATATCGCCCGAGGTTCTTCATTATGTTTCCCGCAATGTAGACAGTATGTCATCTAGTATCATAGTTTATCTCACGGCGCTAGGAGTTGCAAAACAGTTAATAATGCCCAGTTCTTCATTATGTTTCCCGCAATGTAGACATGTATGTCATCTAGTATCAGAGTCTATCTCACGGCCTAGAAGTTGCTATATAGTCTAATATCGCCCGAGGTTCTTTATTATGTTTCCGCAATGTAATATGTATGTCATCTAGTATCAGAGTCTATCTCACGGCGCTAGGAGTTGCAATACAGCTTTCTAGACAGTATCGCCAGATTTAGTAAGCCGGGTTTTTTTCTGAAGTGAGTATTCTAGATAGTTTCTAGTAGATGTACAGTATATAACGGTTCTTATTGTTTCCGCAATGTAGTGTTTCTATATCGTTATTGGTAAGTTCAAACTATAGCGAGTCTTTATTTATGAGAAGTTCTTGTCAATACAGATAATAATTACCGAGGCTTCATTATTTCCGCATGAGACTGTATTCATCTAGTACAATTATCACGCGCTAAGAGTTGCATACGCTAATGCAGTTTTCATTATGTTTCGCATGTACATGTGTCTGTCAGTTATTACGGGCTAGAGTTGATCACCTATTGCAGGTTCTCATTATTTCCGCATGTAAATAGTATAGTTCAGTTATCTCAGCTAAGAATAAGAATCACAGGTTCTTATTTTCCCGCATGTGACATGATTTCTAAGTTATTACGCGCTAAGATTGAACGCTTATCGCCGAGTTCTTCATTATGTTTCCCGCAATGTAGATGTATGTCATTAGTATCGTTATTCGGCGCTAGAGTTGCAAAGTCTAATACCCCGAGGTTCTTCATTATGTTCTGCAATGTAGACATGTATGTTCTAGTTCATAGTTTATCTCACGCGCTAAGAGTTGCAATACGTCTAATATCCCGAGGTTCTATTTTTTCGAATGTAGACATGTATGTCATCAGTTCATGTCATTACGCGCTAGAGTGATATCATATCGCCGGGTTTTTATTATGTTTCGCAATGTGATAGTAGTATCTAGTTCAGGTCTATCTCACGCGCTAGAGTTGCATAAGTCTATTCACCAGGTTCTTCATATGTTTCCGCATGTAGATTATGTCTTAGTATCAAGTTATCTCACGCGCTAGAGTTGCAATACAGTCTATCCCCAGGTTCTTCATTATGTTCCGCATGTAGATATGTATGTCATTAGTATCGAGTCTATCTCCGGCGCTAAAGTGCTTAATATATCCGGGTTCTTCATTATGTTCCGCAATGTAACATTATTCATCTAGTATCAGAGTCTATTCACGGGCTAGAGTTGCAATACGCTAATATGCCCGAGGTTCTTCATTATGTTCGCAATGTGACATGTAGTATCTATATCAGTATCTACGCGCTAGAGTTGCATAAGCTATTCCAGTTCTTCATTATGTTTCGCATGTAGTTGTATGTCATTAGTTCAGATTATCTACGCGCTAGAGTTGAATATGCTATGCGAGGTTTTCATTAGTTTCCGCAATGTAAATGAGGTATTAGTATAAGTTATCTCACGGCGCTAGAGTTGCAACGTCTATCGCCGAGTCTTTATTTCCGAATGTAGATGTAGTCATTAGTTCAGAGTCTATCTCGGGCAGAGTGCATAGTTACGCGAGGTTCATTATGTTTGCATGTAATGATTCATCAGTATCAGGTCTATCTCACGCGCTAGATGCAATACACTAATTCCAGGTTCTATTAGTTTCGCAATGTAACATTAGTATTAGTACAATTATTCCGCGCTGAGTGCATAAGTATTCAGGTTCTCATTATTTTCCGCAATGTAGAATGTATGTATCTAGTATCAGTTATCTCACGCGTAGAGTTGCAACATAATATCCCGAGGTTCTCATATGTTTCCCAATGTAGACATGTAGTTCTAGTATGTTTATCTCACGCGCTAGAGTGCAACGTTATATCCGGTTCTCATTATGTTTCGCATGTAGAATGTATGTCATCTAGTATATAGTTATTCACGGCGCTAGAGTTGCAAAGTCAATATCCGAGGTTCTCATATGTTCGCATTAGACATGTATGTATTAGTTTAGTTATCTCACGGCGTGAGTTGCAAACATATCCGAGTCTTCTTTGTTTCCCAATGTAGAATGTAGTCATCTAGTATCAGAGTTATTCAGGCGCTAGAAGTTAATAGTCTATCCGAGTTTATTATGTTTCCGCAATGTGATATGTATGTCATTTATCGAGTCTATTCACGCGCAGAGTTGAAAGCTATCCGAGGTTCTTCATTGTTTCCGCAATGTGACATGTATGTATCTTATCAGAGTTCTCACGGCCAGGTTGCATACAGTTATCCCAGGTTCTTCTTTTTTCCGCAATGTGAATGTATGTCATTAGTATCAATTATCTCACGGCGCTAGAAGTTGCAATAGTATATCGCCCGAGGTTCTTATTATGTTTCCGCAATGTAGAATGTATGTCATCTAGTATCAGAGTCTATCTCACGGCGCTAGGAGTTGCAATCAGTCTAATATCCCAGTTCTTCATTATGTTTCTGCAATGTAAATGTATGTCACTAGTATCAGATTTATTCACGGCGCTAGAGTTCATAAGTTAATATCACCCGAGTTCTTCATTATGTTTCCCGCAATGTAGACATGTATGTCATCTAGTATAGAGTTATCTCACGGCGCTAGAGTTGCAAAACAGTCTTATCGCCCGAGGTTCTCATTATGTTTCCCGCAATGTAGACAGTATGTCATCTAGTATCAAGTTTATTCACGGCCTAGAGTTGCAAACAGTCTATTGCCAGGTTCTTCTTATGTTTCCGCAATGTAGACATGTATGTATCTAGTATCAAGTTATTCCGGCGCTAGAGTTGCAATATCAGTCTAATACGTAAACTTTCAACACATTTTAATGCACAAGTTTCTATGCTTGAGTTGCAATGTATACCTGGATTTAAGTCAAAAGCTTTCTTTGGAGGCCATATTTCATACCATATTACTACTTTTTTTAAATATTTTTTAGATCGGTATGAAGAAATAATTATAGAAGACTTTTTATCATATAAAAATATTGCTATACAGTAGAATTCGGTTACAAAATGAGGCCTTTCAGAACTGCCTTCCTACCAAAATCAGGGTATAATTATGTATGGCGTGTGCAACCCAGTTTTATAGGAAAACTTTTTAGAAAATATTTTTTTTGTTAACATTGATAACATTTTACAATTTTATTGAGGTTGTTTTAAAGGTTAATAATATACGTATAAATTGACAGCTATGGATTACATGACTTAACATATTATTTATTACGTGAAAACAAAGCTAGTATTATTTTCTAGTTGTCAGATAAGGAGCTTTCTACGGAAAACGAAACCGTTTTAAATGTTAATTGATTTATATTTATTAAATATCTTGGTACTGAGGTTGTGTTAGTGGTACTAGTCATTTGTTCCATGTAATTGTATACTCGCCATCGTAGAATAACCAAATTTATATATACATGTTTAGTAAGTGCACGTTAAACACACATTAAAAAATAATATATATATAAAACCCCATTTGTTAACTGTATTAACAAATTATTCGATCCCAGAGATTTTATATGAATGAATTTCTTATACATATATACAAAATGTCCCAAATTTCAACTGTATCAGTCTCTACTACACTGGGTTTTTTATAACAGTTTAAATAACTTTGTAAGTGTCATTTGCTTTCATGTTATTAATACCAACATTGTTGCCCCCTCCACTTAGTAATTGATTTTAATATTTCTCATGGTGACCTGGTGGTCTAGGGGTAAGGTGTCAGACTTCTGTGCTGGCGGCCGGGGTTCAATCCTCGGTCCCGGCACAGATTTATCTGATTACCAAACCCTTCCTTCACCTCTGACAAGACATCTTGTGAACGTGGGGAATGCCAGGCCTCCACCGTGGTTCGAATTCCACGTTAAACTGTAGGTCCTTTCCATTTCATCTCACAATCACCCTACCATTACACATTAGCGTAAGTGCGTATAACCCGAATGGGTAGTAAGACGCGATGCTAATAATAATAATATTATAATGATTTATATTTCTCATTTCAAATTATAATTTTTGTAAGTCTGTAAAAATTTTGAGATGCTTTACTTCGAAAAGGAAGCGTATTATAACCTATATTCTTACGAACATTTTATTCTTATTTTGGACTATAGAGAGCGTAAGTTAATTTTGCCAGATTGTAGTAGAGGACACCTGTATGTATATATATTACCTATTTAGCACCACGTCTTACCACCCGTTTTGGTTATATTTATATATTCTAAATATGTTAATGTATTAGGGATAAGGAAGGTTGAATTTAGAGGAAGTATATTCACATTTTTGTGGAGAAAGAGAGAGAGAGAGAGTGAAAGCATACAGGAAAAACACCTTTGGTACATCTAACTTGGATTCAAACCCCAAAGCCTCCACAGTCAGAAGTATAGTCTAATTGCGGAATTGATCGTTTATATTCGACCACCGAATGGTTGTATCAAAATGTGTTTGGAATAAACGCCGAAATGTTTAACATGTCCCCTCCAAAGGGAGGAATTACAAGCGAACCTTTCTAATCAACACGGTTTTTAAATTAACATGCAGAAATATTTTAAACCAGGAGGACTTTGTGACACGTATCCTCGCAAACCATTAAGCTGAGGATATAGGGAACGTGAGAAGTTCGATTTTTTTTAGTTGATCAAATATTATTTCAGTAAAAACATAGAGTTTAATGTTATTCACGTGATGATATCAACAGTTGTTGACTACCTCTCATGATTATAACGAAATTCGCTGAAAAACTTTTTATATGAAGAACATAAGTTGTCAATAAATTCCAGGACACCCTTGACGGATATACAGGAACTGTTGTTATCACCATGTGAAGAAAATTGATTTATATGGTTGTAGGTACTGAAGCAATATTTGATTTCTTATAACTAAACACGTATTATATAAAAACTGCTAGAACACTTCCCTTTTCTAGCGTCCCTTACATTCCCTTCTTAAATGTATGTTATTTGGATGGATATTTCAGAAAAATTGGCAGAATTGTTATTTTGTTTTCGTAACAAGAATTTATAGAATCTATACAATCTAAAATAAGGTAAAAAAAATTGGTTTACTGTTCTATGTGTGACGTAAATAGATGACGTGGAGATCGTGATCGTTAACACGCAAGCAAAAAACACTCTAGAGCGATCGATATTTTTTCTATTCAGGGAACCTTCGAAAATGCTAACCTTTATTTATTGCTTTACTTTTTGAATTAACCAGTAAATTCATCGTATACATTTAATAATAAACACTTCGCTTCAGCCAGTCGAGTGATCTAACGCGTCATTCTCTCAATAGACAGGGATTGTTGTTGATTACGGTAGTTTAGGGTTTGAATCATGATTGGGTATACTGAGGGTGGTATTTCCTAAATGGGATTTATCACTTAATTTTTACTTACTCTCTCCACGCTCAAGCGGGTTTGTTCCCTCCGTCTTTATCCCTAACCCTTAAAAAAATACCAGAGCCATTAACTAATTTATTATGTTTTTTCACCTGACTTGGGCTTTATGCACTTTTAATTAGGTTACTGGATTAGGATGAGGAAGGTATGATTTGTATTAAACTCTTTAAGTGAAAACAAATAAAATATGTCTTCAGTAGTTTCATATATAATTTTCTACAGAGAGTAATCTCAACGTTTCTCGAATATTTGTAATAATTATTTCTATATTTGATGAGAGCTTTTTATTTCATTTATAAAGTTTATAATCAAATTAAAAATAGTCATGACAAATATTCAAAAACTGTTGCAATGGCAATGTGTAGAAAATCAAATTGAAATTATCTACTAGGAATGTGTGAAGTCCACAATTTAAATTCGAAGTGAACTCGAATCGAATATACAAGACTTTATTGAAACCGGATTGAAGTACTAATGTTTTTTTTAGTATTTTTATGCTTAAAAATACTATATAGTATTTATTAATACAATTGTATTCACTAAAAGTATTTTAAACCTTTTTTATTGCACAATTGTTTTCAATATTTAGTTTTATTCTGATAAATCAAGTTACTGTCACACCTTACAATTGGATTACTTCAAATGTTTTCCATTTTATTCTATTGTAATGTATATAACAGGTCGTAATGGCAATAATTGACCATAAATATTGAGTAACTAAGCTGTGAAAATATTTATTGGCAAGGCCTCTTAACTGTCAAAGCCAGATTTTTTTTTGGCGTGAAGACGAAGCTGATATTTGTCTAAAAGCCAAGTTGAAGTTTAAAGCTTCGCACACCCCTAGTATCTAACAAATAAATTTGTCCAAAACATTGTATTTATGGATTTAAAAAAATGCAAAAAATACTGGACTCTAACTCACATTTCCTCCTATGCTACGTTAATGCAGAGAATTAAATTAGAAAAAATATTCAAACCAATCTTTCAAAACTGGCTTTTATGAAATCAGGATGACCCGATGGGAAGTTATTTATACTTCATCTGGAATCAAATTTCTGTTTCTCCTTTACTTAGAAGTAGCTCTCCGTACACACTGGGCCACTCGAATGGGCCATAAATCTTTCTATTATTAAACTGTAATCTAATGTAACATATCTACATATGTACCACCAAATATTATATTTCAGAGAGAACTTTACTACCCACCCTTCTCCCCGGGTACCTCCCACTTTCGCTCTGCAGTGATGACGTCATTCGGTATTGATTCTCTTAAAAAAAATATCGTGGAGAGTTTTCCCCCCGCTAGACGGCAGCGCGGTCCATCCAGGTGTCGTCCATGTTTGTTTCGCACCGACTTTCGTGACACGGTCCTGTGGGGGAAATGTTCTGGATTCTACCATAATCAAGGTGAGTAGCACACATGCTAGAAATATTTTAGTCAAGGCATGATCGTCGTTACAGGCTTTCTTGCTCCGGGGATTATGGGAGCTTTTAATTTGTGTGAATTTTTTTTTCCCAAGAACCATGTGACTGGTGAACTAAACATGTATTCACAAAATTGTTCAAAAAATATGTATATTCATAGAAATATCACAAGTCCTCTTATTTGTAGATATGTGTATATAAAAAAATCACCGTGATTACTAAACAAACCATAGAATCGTTTAGCACCAATTTAGGTTTCCTTGCACACGTGATTAAGTAATTATTTGAACAAGTTTGGTTAAACGTTTCTTTATTATCCTTATACTATTAAATTTGAACTCGTTATGAACTACTAACTAATAAAAAGTGTTAATTTTACTTATTTCACTTGGGAGTTCATTTTT
This sequence comes from Timema cristinae, assembly GCA_039000515.1. NCBI lineage: Eukaryota > Metazoa > Arthropoda > Insecta > Phasmatodea > Timematidae > Timema > Timema cristinae. The sequence continues at coordinate 6,762,235 of JBCFYV010001001.1, read as the reverse complement.
ATAAATCTAAATTCAAAATTATTTTCTAAACCTTTATATTTTGCTATTTTTCGCTTTTTATCTTTTCAGGAATGTATTAAGTTTTGTTTCTAGGTTTTTTATATTTACATGTACATTACCCATGCCCATTATACTTGCTTTACAATTAATATGTTATAAAATATACAATAATAGCTAAGTATATTTTATTTTACAGTGAAGTAATTCTTTTTTTTATTTATTGCTAATATAGAGATAAAATTCTCAAATACAATTTCTTATATTATAAACGTAAACGCTTCAAAAAATTTAACAACACAGAAAATGCATTTTCCTATTTATTGACGTAATTTTTTTTAATGTAATATTTTGATGAAATGATAGCATAAGTGCATGTTAAGTCCACATGTCTGAGAAGGTTTGCGTTAATACACCTAAAAACCACTGATTTTCAAGCAAGATTTGTGCAAATTTATTTTTTAATCAGCAGCGCATCAGGGGTCATATTGTTCTAATAAAATCTTAAAACTCATTAGTAAATATATAATATAGAGCACTGATGGTGTTTGTGTTGCAAAGGCAAAATTTTAGGAGCGAGGACTTGATAAAGCTATAACATGATACCCAAAAAAGAATCTTTTTTTCCAAGCCAGGATTTTAATACCTTCATATTAGAATAGAATATAGTTTTTTACTAAATATATTCTGAATAGATATTAAATTGTGATTTGTACCATATTTTCCTCCCACAAAGATAATTAAAACATTAATAATTACTTATCTTCTTGCTTTAGGCACTCGCAAAACTCAATCTTAAAAATGTCGCCGTCTTATTTTGATTTTGACACACATTTAAGGAAAATTGCATTAAATTATAAATGTATGTACTGTATATACATTTTGTAATCATTAAGAGAACATATATTTTTCATTTTTTCTAAGCCTTCAATTGTATCATAATTCATTTTATTTGACCATTGAGAATATAATCTTAAAAATAATAATGCTCCAATTTGCCTAACTTGGGATTGAACTTACCACTAAGCCCAATAACTTAACCAAATGCATGACTTTTAGTTCCAACCGGAATCATAATATCAATTAAAATAGGATATAATGTAATTTACAACCTTAAAATATTAAAACTAATGGTCTAAAATTCCTGGCCTAGAGCTAAATTAAAGACCAAAGATTTAATCGATGCTCTGAACTAATGAGTTTCAGTTTAAGCCTGAATCATTTTATTTTGTATTGGTTTAATTATTTTAAGTACTTGTATTAAATCTAATCAAAGTATTGGAGTCTGATCTAAAGGTATAAAATAAATCTCTTAACAATACTTAACATGAACAATACCACTAAATAATGTTATTGATTTATTGTTTCTCAGTATATTTTTTATTGTTCTGGTATAATGGTTCTGGAATGAAAGCCTTCAACAATATGATCAAACCCCTAAGTACTAAACAAAATAGCCGAATATCTCATGTCACAAGTGATCAGCTGCTATGAGCAAACCATCTTCTTAGCTACTAACATAACCTAACTTCAACCTATTATTAAATAACCACCAAAATCTACCACCAAACATAACCTCCCTTCAATAATTATAAACAAATGGCCATCATCTTTTTACCACCAAACATAGCCACATTTTAACCTATTATAAATAGCTACCATCTTCTTCAAGACAAGCATAGCCTCACTTCAACAGAATATAAATGAGCCCATCTTCTTGACGACAAATATAACCTAATTTCAACAGAATACAAAATAGCCACTATCTTATTAACAACAAATTTAATCTAACTTCAACTTATTATAAAATATTCACCATCTTCTACCCCCAAACATAACCACCCTTCAATAGATTATATCAAATGGCCATCATCTTTTTACCACCAAACATAGTCTCAATTTAACCTATTATGAAATAGCTGCATCTTCTATCCTACAGTATAACCTAATTTCTCAACATAATATAAAATAACCACCATCTTCTTACCACCAAACATAACCTCCCTTCAATAGGTTATATCAAATAGTCATCATCTTCTTACCACCAAACATAGCTTCCCTTAAATTGATTATATCAAATAGTCATCATCTTCTTAACATCAAACATTACCTCCCTTCAATAGATTATATCAAATATCCATCATCTTCTTACCATCAAACATAACCTCACCTCATCAATTACAAAATAGCTGCTATCTTATTCTAGCAATGTTCCTAATATGATTATCACTAATAAAAGAATACCTGGAAGTTGTCAATAAACTATCTTAAGACCTTTACACAAAGTGTTAACATAGATTGTAATAGAAGAAGGTGAGAAAGATATTGGTCTGTTCTCATGCGCTTAAGCTATTTTAAAATTTGAGCTTATTTAGTCTTGTATTTTGCTGTACAGTCGGAAGGCTAATAGGGCTATTTAATCTCAAAAAAAAAATTAATTGTGCTGGACTTGGTTATTATTAAATAAATTAGAAATATTCAGTGAACACCCAACAAACACCTGAAAGATACATACTATGCAGACTACCTATGTCTCATCATCATAGATTTAAGGTAATAGAAGCAAAGTTGTTTGTGAACTCGGTTGTATCTTATCTCAGCCCACCTGATCACTCTAAATACTATCACACATAGACGCCAACTTACGAAAGGGAATACAATGAGAAATACATTCTGTGAAGCCACTTTTTGTGTGATTATGAAACTTCCGCTGACGAGTGTAAACACTCTCTTTATTATTTTCACTAGGACACTATTTTACTTATATTTTTCTTGTTTCACATTCTAGATTGACATATGCTTCATATTCTAGATTGACATATGCTTTCATATTCTAGATTTATATATGCTTCATATTCTAGATTTATATATGCTTCCACTGAAGTTTTACTTTTACTCCTCGGAGAAAGAGGTATTGTGATCGTCAAAACAATAATCTCAAGATTTTGATAAATGTCAACAATTAATGACCCCCTAAAACCGAAAAATTAGTTCTAGCGATGCCGTCTGTCGGTATGTTTATCGGACTAAAGCCGAAAACCTTTTTACTGATCGGGCTAAAACTTGGTATCTAGAGTTTTCATAAGATCCCCCCATTGAGATTTTGGAATTAGAAATTTAACCCTAAAATTAAGGGTAGTTTACTAAAGTTTAAAAAGAGACAAAATCAATTTTCTCAAAATCCGTTCTTAAGATTGTAATAACATTTTTTAACTCTACATTGTGTAACATTACAAATAAAGTGGTAATTTTCATTTTCCCATGAAATGACTTTGAGGGTACTTAACATAAGCAGAAATTTTCGATTTTGATCATATTTCCAGAAATATTTAAGATACGAAATAACTTATCAGTTATCATTGTATGGAATGGATGTAGTATTGTTAAATAAAAACTCTTTTATTTGAAAACCAATAATTGATTAGCTATAAGTAAACACACACATGTTTTATGGAGAACTTTGAAATATGTAATTGATTGTTGTGCTCTTTGTTGGACAGAAATATTCCTATTTTCTCAATGTTTCTGTAACAGTGCATATTATTTTATTTTATTTGTCCCCCTTGATGAAGTGTTTCTGCAAAAATGTATTTTATTAACTATTTTATTAAATATCTCTATCTTAAGATGGAAGAGAGCGTTTGTGTGACCGTAAATTTTATTTAATCTACAATCTGGGGGAAATATTCCTACTGAATATTTTATTTGAATAAACTAAAGAGATCTGTAAAAAATTAAAAGAAAAATGTATTAACAAAAATCTATTTCATGATTTAAAAAGTAATATTGGGACAATTTAAGAATGTTTTAGTAATTATCTAAGAATTTATTGTTTCTGTTTCTATATTTTATAAAAACTCACAAAATAAAATTTAAATATTAACACGGGGAATCTTATAAAGACTTTCTGTGAATCACATATATCCAACGACCTTATAGATCAACCAACGCCAAGAAGACGAAAAAAGCGATGAGGCTCAACATTCCCAATAGCACGGATTTTAGCATAGGAAAATAGGACATTGAGGAGGTAGACAGGTTCTGTTATCCAGGGAGCAATCAAGACCGCGGATGAAAGTAGAGAGGCAGACAATGAGAGTCAAATCAATAAGGCCAAAGGAGTACTGGACCGTGTGATGTAGTATATTCGTAAAAGTACTGCAGGTGTTTATCCAGTATTACACTGTCATAAACATTTTATAAAAGATTTTTTTCTCTATATATAATATCTCTTAAGAGATTTGATACCACCCTGGATAAAATGTATGTTATTATGTTTTACATGACATTTTCTTCAAATTTAGTATATTATATTGTTTATAAAAATGGACGTCATTAATATCAAAAATATTTACGAATGTTCAATGAAATTTTTAGAAATATTGTCACTAAAGCAGCTCTGTTCATTATATTAAAAACACACAGCTACGTTAAAGCCTAAGTGTGTAATTTGTGTATTCATATTGGACAGTTATATTTTTAAGTTCTTTGCCTGCTCAGGTTAATCTTTTCACACCTCACCATTTTCTTTGGTAAAATCTTAGTGCATGTTCTATAAAGTAGATATTTCATAAAAGATGCATAAGATGTATTTTCTCATAAAAGATATTTATGAATAGTCGAGGTTACATAATATATCATATATCAAAGAACTGTATATTATTGTTTGTGGCCTGCTTCGGTGGCCACATGATCTAAAATTGTCACACTATTGTTAAACTAGACTGCTGATAACAGGGAGATCGGGGTTTGAATCTCGATCAGATCTACTGAGGGTGGTTTTTACAAAATGATTTTCTACTCTCACACCATGCCAATTAGGGTACACTTCCTCTAAATTCAAACCTTTATCGTCTTTAACTTACTAACGTGGTTAGTACATAAACTGCATATAACTTTAACATGTATTAATATTTGGTGATAAAAAAAATTATACTTTGTGAGAAATTATTCAAAATAAGTTATTAGTAAATTAACATAAAATTATTTATTTGTCTTGGAAAACAGAAAATACATTATTATTCACTATTATTATGTTTATAAACTTATTTGGTCAACGAGTTTTGCTGTCTACGTTTTATTTTTTATTTTGGCCAAAATTATAGTCAACTTGAATCTGAAAGATTGACATCAATAGCAGGTGTGTAACCTCTGTTAACAAAAAAAAATGTTAAAGGCAAAACCACAGGAACCTGAAACTGAAAAGGAAATATATGTGCTCATGGACGTCACTTTATTTCGAAACGACTGTATGCAATCAAAATCCACAGGAAAGTTGATTATCAACTGGACCTATTTTAGTATAAGGTAGACATGAGTCATGAATAAATTTTAAAATGTTTCTTCTCAAGATAGAATCGCTGTGAGCTTTCTTTAATACTGCACGTTGGTGTGTTCGATGGGTGGCAGAAGGGGGGCAGGGAGGGGTATGCCAGGCTAGGTCCAGGGACGTATGACGTCACCGGGGCTTGTATCGACCCTGTAATGTGGTGCGCCCAGACGCTATGGTGCCCTCTCTAGGAATGCCTTCGGAGGGCAAGTTTAATATTAGTAATATTATATTTGTGTTCATATATTCCATTGGTTTTCAAACTAGTTTAAAAAAGTTGCGTAACTCTCTTCGTTCGTAAATACTTGTCTCAAGTACTTCAAGAGTTTAATTCTCTCTTAAATAAATATATTTACTAAAACACCTCCCTATTCTTATAATTATATTATTTTATTCAAAATAATTATCTTGTTAAGGAACAAATGATGTTAATTTGATAAAAAAATAAAAAAATAGGTGTTTTTATCACACGTCTTACTAACTGTTAATGTCACACGAGTATGTGATAATTACTCTAATTGGATAAGGATGAGGAACGAAGTATTTTTAGAGGTGATATCCCCACCCCACCCCCATTTTTGTGAAGGATAATGGGAAAGAGTTAAGGACAAACCACCCTTAGTAGACCCAACGGGGATTCAAAACCCGATATTCCCGTCAACAGTAGATCAGTCAAACACGAAAGTGACGCTTTAGACCGTTCGGTCACTGAAGCGGGTCCAATCATAATTAGTTAGCTATATATTTTACTTTTTACTTAGATAAATATTTTTTGTGGATTAATCTATATTTTAGTGCAACAAACTATAGCTTTAATGTAATTTATTATCAAATTGTTAAAACTGAATCATGTCAATACCTTTCAGTTCCATTTTGTTAAGCCAATTTTGAAATAAAAAATGATTCCTTAGATAACAAGGGATTTCTGGAGATCTGCAATTCGTTTTATCATTGTGGTAGCCGTTCTCCTTAATACACACTCATGAGATTTTATCTACAGACAAATTCTTAAATTTAAATAAAAAATATAGAACAAGATGGTTGGTTTTAAAAATAAAAATTGTAATTGCGTGAGAACTATTCAGACTTACTTCACAAATCATTCAGTGATATTAAACAAACATGTTAGAACTAGCGGCTGTGTCTGCAGAAATTGCACTATCTTTCAAAAGACTTGATAAGTCCTTGCTCTACGACTGGTTCAAACGTGTTTTGTTTTTCACCGCGTCTTATTACCCATTTGGATTGTATGGCTTAGGGATAAGGAAGGTTGAATTTTAAGAAAAGTGGAACCACATTTGCTTGTAGGAATAATGGGACTTTAAAAAAAACCACCTTCACTAAACACGGCTTGATTAAAACCCTGATCTCCTCGCTAGTGACGTCTTAGACCATTTGACCATTTGGCGTGAATTGTTTGTTTTATTGATTCAGACACTGTAGTAAATAAGTCTTGATACACCTTAATTAAACGATTGGGTATATTATTGTTCCACTAAAGGTGTGAATTAGGTGTGCCTTGCAGCCACAGCCCAGAGCAACCCCCCCCCCCCCCCCTCCATGCGTCGCTGTTCAATAAGAACATGAATGAAGCTGGAGTAAACGTCAGCTGCATTTTAAATACATTTGACAAAATCAAGCTTTTTCGCACCGCGTTATGGTTTACCCAACCTATTAAGGGTGTGAACGAAATATTTACAAATGTTAGAAGTGGTCACAAATATAAGAACTTTAACTCTTAACCTTGGAACATTTGAAGTTACTTCAGGGGAAAACTAGTATATACTTTCCTAATTCTGATTTACCGTACAACCTGGGTGCGTAGTCAGTTTCTGCTACCGTGGCGCTTACCAAACTAAAACTGTGTGCCGCACGTTTGAAAGCAATGTGGAAAAAACTTTATTTTGAGGCAATTCTATTTTTAAACTATAAATAAAAGACAAATATAAGTTTATTAATTTAAATGTTGATATAAAATAATAATAGATTGAAAAAAATAAGTAATAGATTTTTGATTATTTTTAACATTCTAAACCTCGGAATTTTTGGTTAATAGTAGTTCAGATTTGTTAACTTAAGTTTGATACAGACTTAGTTTTATACATGACTTGTCTACCTAGAAAATAAAAATCACATAATATGGTTATTTAATAATTTAATATTTCCCATTTAAAATTTTTGAGTTATATGTGATCAATATTATTTAATTTATTAATATTACTAATCTTCCTGAGATCCCACGGACCACTTGATATGCGCCGCAAACAATAGCTCGGTCACACTTTGAAAAAAATAATGTATTAGTTTTGTTTTTCCTGAATCGTTTTTCACTATTCCTCCTCGCAAATGGGGAAGGGGGGCGTTAACCTTCCTTTTAAATTAATTCCTACATTACTAGTGTAAGTCTAAGGATATCCCTGAATGGTTGCTGGATTCAAACCAAAACTGACTCTACAACCGATATGTTGCTTCCAGCGACTCCTAAACACGACAAACAATGCTGCCAATGTACAAGCATGCCACGCTTACGACAGTTTAGGTTCCAGATCACTGTCGTAACTCGAAAATCGTCGCAACTCGAAGCAATGCGGGTTTTTTCACTTATCGATGCATGTACTCCGTTGCATTCGTCATTGTTCGGACCTAACTGTCGTAAATAGTACATTTGTAACTAAAATAAACACCGCAAGCCTTATATTTTTAAAAAGGGTAAGCATACAAATCACTGGATGATGATATTGATGGTAGCATCTGTCATTAAGGTATAATAACTGCGAAGAAAGCTCAAGTTCAGGATATGTCAGCAATTATTGAAGTGTCGAAAGTGCGAAGTGTTGTAAGTCGGGTTATGTCTGTAAATAAAGTCAAGGTTGCTAAGGTATTTTTTATTATTGCAATAAATAATATATTAATTAGTTCATAAGTAATGGTATACCTCAATTTGATATCTATTCAAATCTATTAAATTATAGTTGAGACTAAACACTTATTTTACGAATACTAACAGTTTAACTGTGCCTACGTATCCCAGATTTCAAATTCGAATACAAATCTTGAAAAAGATTATGGAAATAAGAGGAGATAGAAAATATAATATAATATAATAATAATAGAAAATACTAATATTAGCTGTAAAGTAAATTATTTTTAAAATTTATTCACTATATAATTCATTAATTCAGTCAAATTTTAAACTAAAGGTCTGGAATACGGTTTTTAAGTTGACCCTATAGTTATTTTGGGAGATGAACCACTAATTAAGCAGTATTAAAGCTCAAAAACTAATTAAATTTCAAAATTTAGATGCATATATTTTTTTTCACATCTCGTATTCTATATTTTCTCGAATCCTCGAATCTATAGTATCCATAAGACTCCGAGGGTTCCAACCCTACTTTTAATGCTACACCTTATTACAATATAAATAAAATCAACTCGTCATTTACTTGGACAAGAGATGTCAAATACATATATTATGATTTATTCATTTATTTTTAAAACATAATATTCTTTCATCTAGCTTTTTTTACTAATTTAACTGGTTCTTGAAACTATTGTGTGGGTATTTAATTATTTATTAATAATGATTAGAAATATAATCATATAGCCAACAATGTAATAAAGGTTTTTTCCTTAGGGAACCATGACATCCTATTTTAATTATGATCTAACGACACTAGTAAAAAATTGAATGATTCCCCCACTCCCCTCCTCACCTTGAAGCATCTAGCCTGTGTGACCTTGTCATTCAGGTCTTGCCGGCAATGCAGCAGATGCTATTGATCGCTCGACGCATGCGCAGTGGGATGGTTGTGAACGGGGGGGGCGGTGAGTCTGCGCACCAAAGCGCAGCCGACAGCGAGACACACGGGAACAAAGAACGGGGTGATGACTTGCTAACCCTAAGAACTCGGTCCGGGCATTTCGTGGGGGACGCACCATTCGTGGGTTGAATGGGAGAGACGCTGCCGAACGTCTTGTACCCACGTGACCGGCGTCATCGGGATAATGAACCTTCGTTCCAATACGTAACACTTTCTATCGACCCAGAAGTGATCGTCTACGGGGACCACCCACAGAAATCATCGAATGTTATAATTTTAACAATTGTCTAATCATTATTTCTGTAAGTCGTCTTTTATATTATCTGTTTCTTTGCGGTGAATAAAAGCACATCACACTATCTTGACCTATCACCTGCGTTTCTTAGCACTGTGTTGAATACGAAGCTTTGAAAAAAAACTGTCGAAAGTGTTACGTGTTGGAATCATAGTATTTGAATATTAGAGATAAAACGACTTCAAAAGTCTAGGACATGCTATAGAGCCGATGACCTCGTAAAGTCGTGAATATAGTGCGGAACGAGACTCAAACCAGTGATCTAGAAGATCGCCGTATCGATAAGATGATAAGATAAAATACAGAAAGAGATGGGTGTCTATGCGTCGATGTCAAAACAGTGAGATAATCGATCGGATTAAACGATTACCATCGGTTAGACCCCATCACACATTTATAACTAAAGTCGAGAGGAATATTAACTCCTTGCTCTTGTGATAGATATATAATAGTTTTTAATGTAATTTAATAACGATTCTTATTTTATCGCACATTTAAGAATGTTGCATCGTTTAAATATATAGTGTGACCATGTTTACGGCATTTTCGTTTAAATTTGTCATAACAGCGACGTCGTGTAAATGAACGCGAGACCAAACAAAGAAAAAATATCCCAATTAACTGTATTGCGGTGGATTGTACCAGATCCAAACATTCTAAGTTTTAAAAAACTACGTTTTGTATCTGATTTATTGTAGACGCTTCACCAAACAAAGTTGAACATTTTATATTGAACCTGACGATCCCTGAACCAACCTAGACAAGATGCCTAGACCCACCCCGCCGGAAGATCTCGTCATCCCCCCGCAGGATACTCGCATCTGTGGCACCATCTGCATCTGCCAGATGACAGCCGTCCTAAGTAGCGTGGCCCTGGTGTATCTGACGGTGGCCGTTTACATGCCGACCCTCCGCGCCTTTCAGTCGGGCATCTCCGAGATCCCTGCAATGTGCACCACTACCAGGGCCTGGCACCGGGACACCTGCGAGTGGGGAACCTGCGGCGAATGGTGCCTAAGCAAGAGCTCTGGTGCGTGCATACAGATCTACGTGAACCTCCGTCGTAACGGGACTGACCTCCTCTTCCAAAACTGCACCAACACTGCCAACAAGACATGCTACGGTATTGACCAGGAGAATGCCAAGAGGAGTCGTTGCATCGCCGACGAGTGTCGGAACCTCACTGGTACCTTCAACTGCACCATGGGGACCTGCATCAACATCACGGACGCCTTCGAGTGCGTGTTTAAAGACACGGATCTCCCTCTGAAGTGTTCCGGGAGAAGAGGGAAGATAACGTGCATAGATCTGGATGGTTTGCAGAACTGTTACCGAGGCACTTGCGAGAAGATTAGGACTCCTTACAACTGTGACCGCAGGTGCGTGGACATACCCACCAGGAACAAGAACATGATACTGTTAAACGGTGATAAGGTTTATCTATCTCAGTGTCAGCGGGCTTTGGTAGAGACGGTCGAAGGGCAACGCGAGATATGGACAGAGGACCAGGACAACGTACTGATGGCGTCATGTTACACCATCGATAACACGACTAGAGGTGTTGAGGCAACTGATTGCATCAACGGTACCCTGCTATTGAAGGAGATGCTGACTGATCTAACCAACTTCACCTACTTGAGTCTCCTGTCCACCACCAACACGGTGCTGCTGGACCGCGACCGCTTCGTGGCACCACCGGAACCTGACCTGCTCATAGCCAACGAGAGTCATCTGTACATCAACATGGAGGGCTGCGTCAACACCCTTAAGGACGAGTGTAAGGAGTTCCTCAGAGAGTTCGGCAAAGACGGGACCGATCACAATGCCAGGGCGCGCTTCCCTTGCTTCTACGCGGACAACGACCCTTCCAAGGTGGTCGCCCAATTTGACCTCGAGGGGACGTACAGTCAGTTCCTGTTCGCCAGCACCTTACCCTCCGTCCTGTTCGTGGTGTCCTGCTTCATACTCGTCTTCTGTCAGAGGACTGTCGTGGTGGGCGATGACGCCAAGATGAGGTTCAAGGGATGTCCCGGGAAGGATCTGGCCGTTACTGAGAAGGGCGCGTCGACCAACAACTTGGGAGACGGTGGTGGGGGGGACTCAGCCATGGCACTCTGAGATCCGTCACGTAAGAAAATGTTACCAACTTAAAATAATAGGTTTTACCTAGTCCTCATGATTATGTATTAAATATCCATCTTTATTTGGTAAAGTATTAACATTCAAATCCAGAATATTTGTATAAACATGTCACTATATAAGTGAAACGTAAACTTACCGTGCAGTAAAGTACCACGTACCACATAGCAGTTTTTCCTACAACATGTACTAGAAATGTCCCCCATTGGCCTGAGGACATGTTTGGACACGCCTCTCCATGTGATATAATATATTATATGAAGAGGCGTGTCCAAACATGTCCTCAGGCCCATGGGGGACATTTCTAGTATAATAATAATATTTAGCACCGCGTGTTACTACCCATTCGGGTTATACGCTTTAAGTACTAATTACGCTAATGGATTAGAAATTGGGAGGGTTGAATAAGAGAAAGTGAACCCGCATTTGCGTGGAGGGAGAGTGGAAACCCATTTAGGAACCCCCTCCCCCCCAGTTCACCCGACCGAGATTCGAACCTAGATTTTCCCGTCCTTAGCAGTCGAGCCCAACATGACAAGTGCGTTAGCCAACTACGCCACCGAGGTGGGTATTTCCAGTACATGTTGTAGGAAAAACAGCAATGAGGTACGTGATACTTTACTGCACGGTAACTTTTGGGACTCCCTGAATTATGTGAAGTTTAACTTCTCGACTTTATATATTATAGGCTTTTTTTAGAGCACACAATTCTCAGTAACTCTTGGGGGAAAGTGTGGTAACATGCCTGATTAGTGACGTATAATAACACTAAACTAGCAATGTAATCCAAGTAGAATGTGTGTTTTAGCCACACATCAAGCTACCGAGAGAAAAAAAAATCTATGGTTCAATTTTGTTTTAAAAGAACACCCTTTTATAAAAATAAATTGTATCGGTGTGATGTTTATTTATATAATTTTACTATTTTATAAGTGCTATTTTATGGGTAGTGCTAATATCTACTGTAAGTGGCAGATACAAATCACATGACTTGAAATATGAATACGTGAAAGTATATCAAGTAGCTTTTATAGCTGTCAGATAATGGCTACTCCAATGAAAATTGGACTGTAATTTATAAATATAGCTATTTTCAACAGCAACAAAATGGTAGATGATACAGGATCGTTAAAACGTAAGGTGAAATAACCATTATCTTAACTCCAGTTTATTTACTGAACTCTATTCCCTTGTGTAACAAATCTGACCTCCCCAAACTACTGCAGTAGTTCGCGTTTCCGTGGTAACCATGGCAACCGAATGACGTCAACTTCTCCCTCTCTCTCTTTCCCCCAAACCCCTTCTCCAAGAGCTCTTCTATGTAGAAGCTCGTTCGACTCACCTGCTAAAAACAAGTCATGGGTGAAATCATGCGATCTTTTGGAAAATAGTTCAATGTTATCACGTTCACATCTTTTTACTTTTTTTTTATCGCGACCACTAAGAGAGAGGAAGTATTGCGCCCGTTAAAACAAATCTTGGTCGATATTTTGATGGATGTCGAGAACTCACGGCTACGTGGATCAAAAAGTTGTTTTCAAAATAACGTATGTCTGTTATTGGAACTATAACCGAAACCATGTGAACGATTGAGCTAGAACCTTGTATATAAGATTTCCATTAGTTTCCCCAGAAGGGTTTTGAAATTATCTATCAACCTTGATATTAGGGTAGTTTACTTATGGGCTTAGAGAGAAATATACTTTTAATTTCTTAGGTGTATTTTACATAAACGTACATCCCCACCTTTGCATTTGCTACTTTTTTACAAATTAAACAACTTATCAATGCATAGTTGTAGGACTTGCTACGTCCATAACATGGTAAGGACGGTTGGACTTACGACTTACTTTGTTTAATGTTGCTGCTTGAGTCCGAATGGTTTGGTCGGGAACAACCGCTATCGATAATATTATCGACAGTCATTTAGGATGGGGCATGATGGGAAGCAGACAATTTATTACGTCACCGCACATGGTAGCCAACCTACATGGAAATACATTAGAAGAATGTTAAAAAAATGACATTTAAAATATATTTTTGATAAAACCATATAGTTGGCAAGCTAAAAGCAAATAATTTTATTTTGGTAGAAATCTTGGAAATTGGGAGTTTATGGATATGCTTTTTGATGAACAGAAATGTCCATAATTTTTTCAATAAGTTTATGTGTCAGTGCATATAATTTCATCTATGATGTTTGGTAAAATGTGATGCTCTTTATTTCATTATGTTTCTGCAACAATGTATATTATTTCCTTTCACATATCTTACCAGATTTAAATAAATGTCTCCATTTTTAGGTAAAGGCATTAGGAAGTATTTGCGGTGTACTGTATCATATATTTGATATTATTATTTATATTAAATGTTTAATCAATGTATTGAGCCTACCCCACATTCAAACTAAAGCGCGAGTAAAATATGATAAATGAAGGTTTATAATAATTGTATTTGCACCAACAGAAGAAGACATTTACCTGATTTAGAGGCCACGTGCTCTAAGGCGTCACTCTCATTTTAGACTAGATTACCAATGACAGGGAAACTGGGGCTCAAATCCCGGTCGGGTACATAAGATGGTTTTCCTAAATTATTTTCCACTCTCCCTACACACAAATGTGGGTACACTTACTCTAAATTCAACCTTTTTCAACCCTAACTTCTTAGTCTATATAGTACATATGTGTATATCATGAAAAAAGTATTTTAGAACCGTGTTCGAGCTATTGACTATCAAACCCAATGGGAAGAAACCACGCAAGTGAGAGAATAACATTAGAATTGACTTGAAAGAAATAGAGTGTAATTAAGTGGATTGGATTGAATATAACTAGCTAAAGATAGGGATAGGTGGAATATTTTTGTAAGTACTACAGTGAACTTTCGAGTTTCTAATACCATAAAGTAAGTAAACAAAACCAACGTTTATTAAACAACTAATATGGTTCATAACAATAAAAACCTTTAGTTCTGCATGAATAATATAATTTTCAGCCATCTGGACTCAAAATGGGTGGATATGAATTCACCATTAATTTACAAAACATAAATCATTACGTTAAAAAAAATCACAAATATTTCAAATAAAAACTGCAAATTATAGAGAATTTTTTTAAATATTGATAGTTAAAACCAAACAAAATATGATATTTTGTTTTAAGTTTATTAGATTTTATTTTATTAAATACTAGGTCTTGCTACCCGTTTGTGGTATTCGCTCATTTACTAATTACATTAATGGTTTTAGGGATTATTAAGGTTTTATTTACATTAGGTGTACTCACATTTGCGTGGAGGGAGAGTGTAAAGCCATTTTGGAAAAACTACCCTCTGTACACCCGAGCTATATCGAATATCAATCTCCCTGCCATCAGCAGTCTAGTCTACTGCGAGAGTTGCACGTTAGAGAATGTGGCTACCAAATTACGTCAAACGTTTTGTAGACAAATTTATGGAGTTACTATACAATTAAATCCATTCTCCAAATGGAATTTTGAATTGAAAAAGTTTTCATGGTTTTCCCGGGTACTAAGGGGTTGACACCAACGTATAAAAGCCCTCCGTATTCACGGAGACAAGGATTAAGGGGTTGCGTGAGTCACTTACAACTTGGCATGTACATTGTACGCTTCCATCACCCCAGAAGGTATCAATTTTACTTTGCTTTATTCAACTATGTCGTAGCTTACAAGATAGGATCATAGTGTAATCAGTCAAGGTAAGACTTCTATTTTTCTTGGTTCCACTATGGTATAACTCACAAGATAGGGTCATAGTGAAATCAGTCAAGGTAAGACTATTAACTTTCTTGGTTCTACTATGGTGAAGCTTATAATAATAAGGTATTATTGTCGTCCGTCAAGGTAAGACTACTTACTAACCTTCTTGGTTACATTAAGCTGTAGCTTATAAGATAGGACCGTATTTTAAGCAGTCAAGGTAAGACTAGAGCCTGCCTTGTTTCCACTATGGAACTTATAAGATAAGGTAAGTATGGTGTCTTCATTGTTTCCACTATGGTATAGCTAATAGGATAGGGCCATAGTGTAATCATTCAAGGTAAGACTGTTAACTCATAGGTTTAACATAATTTACATGTAGGGTTCTCTAGACATTTATTTAATATAAAAGGCTTTGAATCGGACACAGACAAGGATACATTTTCCAGGTTAAAATAGCTACGCTCCGTGGGAGATATAGAGTCCTTCAACAAGAGTATCGCTAGGCGCCAAAAGGGGTCTTTAAAAAAAATCATTTCAAACATGATTTCACAAAATATAAGATACAAATAGCCTTCTCGTGTCAATCGGCTGGCTTTCACAAAACAAGGTTCAGGTAGGGACCCAACCCACATTTCATAGAAGTACATCTCACAAAGAGCTTAAGAATACTGTTCATTACGATTAAAATGATCTCATTTGACGAACATCTTAAAAGTGGTTCGTTTAACAACTGCACATTTGGATGTGCTTTTATCACCGAGTATTGACACTAGCGAACCCCAGGGTTTATGGATTCAACCTGGATCAAAAAGCGTAGAAAAACTTCCATAAGGCTGAAGATTTGGTGTATTTGAATGAACAAGTAGTCTTCGCACATTATTAGCTAAGGTCCAATTATGATAGCTCTGGCATCTTTCGACACATAGCGATATGCTGTCGAGGATGTCTGTGTTTGAATCCTGCATTAATATGCAGGGTTTCTTTTTTATTATTTGTGGTTTTTTGATCTCTCTGCGCTAAAAAAAATGAGCGATGTATCTACTCAATATAAAACAAGGAAATTGATAAGTAACAGTTTAGTTACAATATACTTATTTAAAATTCATCCTTCTCATTATTTTATCCAAGGGAAGATATTTTAAATTACTGTTTGTTAAAACTGTCCCCCAAAAAATGTGCATAGAATCTTAATACCCATCCGGACAATCCACTTATTTAAATTAATTGACCTAGTTATAAAGAAAGTATAATTTAGTGCAAATTTAAATGAATTTTCTTAAAGGAAGAGTGGTCAACAATTAATGAAAAAACTTCTTCAGTACACATGGCAAGGATTCGAACCCAGACTTCTGCGTTACAAGAAAACCTAAATTAAACAAAGTTGACGCCTTGATCCAGGAGTCCAACGATGCGGGTAGTGTTAGAAATAGAGCGTATTAATTAAAATTATCAAGAAGCATACTTAATATTTAAGGATACAACATGGAATCCTACAGTTAAGGGCAGGATGGAAGGGGTTGGGGGGGGGGGGGAGGGAGCGTTAATCAAGGTCGGTATTTTTGCAGCTTTTTATAACAAAAAACTTTTTGTTTCCAAGAAAAGAAAATATTGCTGTAGTAGATACGTTTAGTTTAATTTTATGCACACAAAAAAAATCTCAACTATTATTAAATATGAGTATGACCATACAAGTATTTTAACATACACTTTTTCAATTGAAAAGTAAATGTAATGTTTAAACTCATATTGGACATTAGACAAAACCCGCTTCTGTGGCCACATGGTCTAACGCACTACTCTAATGGTAGACTATAATGCTAAAGACGGGAAGATCGAGGTTTGATACCGTTCGGGTGCACTAAAGGAGTTTTTACCTCAATAGTTTTTCACTCTCCCCCACACAAATGTGGGTGAAATTCCTCTGAATTAAACCTTCCTAATCCCTAACACAATAGAGTAACTAGTACATAGGCGTATAATCTGAATGGGTAGTAAGAGGCGGTGCTTATACCCAGAAAAAATTGAACAGAAACTTTTTAAATGAAGAGGAAAATTCTTGTTCAAATTTATAATGGCATCTGAACATCAACATTTTAAAATAAGAGGTTAGTAATTATTAAAATTCCACGATACTCATGACAAATATCAAACAACTGTTGATGCTCCCATTTGTAAAGTAAATAAAAATAAACACATCTGTTGAAGCAATATTATATTTATTATGAACAAAACTGTTTTTTGTTAATAAAAAATATAAGCAGCTCTCTTGTTTGCCTGACTACCAGCTCTGAGTGTCAGAAGCGACCCTCAGAGAAGGTAGGTGGCTTGTTAATACCTAAGAGTACCGATCTGTAGGCACAGACCATGACCTCTTTTTGTGAAAGTATTCATTGATAGTGGGAAGCAAATGGAGTGGGGGGTAGGGAGTTGTGAATTAGAGAGCGTGTTGTGTTGATAAGTATCTATATAGAGCCCTAGTACACTGTGATGGAGAACACAAGCGTAGTCAGGCCCTATGTGTAGGGTTGTGTATGTAAGTTCTAGAAGGGCTGTAAAAGAATGTGAACAAGATTAATGTATGCACTGAATGAAGGATGAATAAGTGATTGTGAATTTGTGAAGATGATCTTTGGGTGGGGTTCTAGTCCAGTCTCGGCTTTTTGTATAGCCTGGGCTCGTGGGGGTCGTACTGCCCTAGGCTTCTGATTATAGGGTTCTCCTCCAGCAGGAGGTTCTTTTTGTAGAAGCTCGCGTCCCTTTTCAAGAATATGTCTCTTAAAGTAGTGGTGCCCGTCTCTGCGTGGATGCGCGCATTGTTAGTTCTTGTATTGACTCCAAGAATTCCTCGGAGAACCCTATTCTGGACCACTTGGAGCTGGTTCAGCACGGTGGGAGAGGCGTAGCTCCACGCCTCGCAAGCGTATACAAGTATGGGAAGTACTAGAGCTCTGTATAGCATCAGTTTCGTCTTGATGTTGAGGTGATGGCTCTTGAAGAGCGAGTAGTTACGGATGAAAATCCCCAACGCCTTTTTTTTGGTGGATTCCACATGGGCTTTCCAAGTTAGGCGGGAATCGATCGTGACGCCGAGGTATCTGAGCTCTTTCGAGTAGGGGATAGCTTCGCCCAAAACTCTGAAGCTGTGTTGTGGCTGATAAAAAAAAAAAAAAAAAAAAAAAAAAATATATATATATAAGAACCCTAACTTACGTTAGATTACCACCCCACTCTAAGGCATTGTGATATTAAACCTTTCCCGGCCAATCACTTTTTAAACTATATGTTGATTTGCCTATTGGTTGAATATCAATAAAAAAAAATTAGGAGGACATAATTCGAGGCTCTCTAAAAGTGCCGATGACCCTTATAAATTAACAATACCAGAGTAGAATAAAATTCCCTTTCCAAGAAACACTTGTTGAGAGAAGAACTGAGTAGCGATCGTCGTGGAATCAATACGTCGTGGTGAGAGTAGAGTGGGGGGGAGGTGTTGTCGCATTTGTCGCAGTGTCGCGTGTTTGAATCCAGAGGTTGCGTGTTAGTGATTAGCACACATCCCCCTGTCGCCACCGGAGTGGACTCCCTCACGTTAACCTCATGTTTGGAGACAATATAATGGCGTCGTCACAAGGTAGAAAAACCACAACATATAATGTTGTAGCTATTCTACAGGGATATATAGACTTTTATTATTATTATTACTTATCACCACTTCTTACTACCCGTTCGGGTTATACGCTTAGGTAATAATTACATTAATAGATTAGGAAGGTTGAATTTAGAGGAATTTCACTCACATTTGTGTGGAGGGAGAGTGAAAAACTATTGAGGGGAAAACATATTTAGTGAATTTAGAGGACGTGAACCCGCATTTGCGTGGGGGGAGAGTGTAAAACCGTTTAGGGAAAAACCACCCCTGTTCACCCGACCGAGATTCGAACCTCGATTTCTTCATCCTCGGTGGTCTAGCTCAACACGACTGGCGCGTTAGCTAACTACGCCACCGAGGTTGGTGATATATAGACTATAAAATAATTTGTAAACAAGTATGATAGTATTTTTACTCGTTTTTTGTGATAAAAAACAAGAGGGTAACTTATTAATTAGTTTGAAAAACTAAACAGATAAAAATCTATTATAGCTTATTTGAATATTATATTTATTTACTTATGTTATAATAATTAGATTAATAATAAATCTCACTTATATATCCCCCAAATATCTCTAATTAGATAAATTTCATCATAAACATTTTTCATTTCTACCAAATATATTTTTACAGCTCTAATAGTATTTTATAATAAAATATATATAAAAAATATTCGCCATATTTCTGAAAATTAGATCAAATCTTTGTTCAATAATAAATAAACAAGGAGTCAAAAAGAAACAAAGTAATTTTAGCGCTTTTGTTAAAACAGCAACTACCACCATTATTGTTATTGTTAAATTAATTATTATTACTATAATTTCTATTAATATTTAATATTAATTCTTAATACTTAATACAAGTTGAATACAAATTATAATTTCAGCTTCAAAAATGCGTATAGCCTGAACAGGAAGTTAGACGTGGTGCTAAAGAAAACTTCAAAAAATGTAATATTCATGCATAAATCTACACCACACACAATATATTAGATAAGCTGTTTTACCTTTCATTTAAAGATAAATTATTGGATCGTGAAAACTATTAAAGATACAACACACCTTGTTATTAACACGTGTTTCAGGAAATACAACACACCTTGTCATTAACACGTGTTTCAGGATGTACAACACACCTTGTCATTAACACGTGTTTCAGGATGTACAACACACCTTGTCCATTAACACGTGTTTCAGGATGTACAACACACCTTGCATAACACGTGTTTCAGGATATACAACACACCTTGTCTTCTCGTTACAGGCATTCCCCTCCTGCTGGAGAGCCCAGTCCACCACCAACACGTGTTTCCACTACAGGAACACTGAGACATCTTCACGTGGGGCCAACAGACCAAACTCCGCACACACCGCAAGCTTGTCCGTCTTGTCTTTCATCGCACACCAGAGAGCGCTGACAGACTGGACCTGTGCAGCTTTAGATAGAACACGCATTAAGGAGGGGAACGCGAGTATCAAAAACAAACTCAAAAAATAACAACACAAATTAAAATACACATTACATATTCATAGATTAATACTTTTTATAAGTATAGTCATGCACATTTATTAAATTTAATAAAATAGTATTTTTCAATTAGTGTTCTATATAGTGCAGTATTTAGTATTACTCATAAAGCCGAGCGACTTTTTTGGAAAAAATACAATCTAAAATATAAGTCATTTTTTGACAAATCCATGCCTATAGCTCACAATAAAAGTTGTTAATTTTTCAGATATTTATAGCAAAGACGTGTGCGTTGTGTTTTGTTACTAAAGAAAGTTTTGTCCCTCACAATCTACGCGTCCACTCTTTAATAGTTTCTCACGCTTAGTCCTCTTAAACCATCACCATTGATACCGACGAGTCCACCGTGATCATGGGGGGTGAGGGGGGTGGAGGGGGTGACTGTGAGGAGGAGGAGGAGGAAGTGGAGCCGCTGGTCCGCGAGCCCACTTTCCTGGAGAAGGCCAAGTTCTACACCTCTCTCTGTCTCGGTACC
The DNA here is from genome assembly GCA_039000515.1 of Timema cristinae. Lineage (NCBI taxonomy): Eukaryota > Metazoa > Arthropoda > Insecta > Phasmatodea > Timematidae > Timema > Timema cristinae. The sequence continues at coordinate 6,741,275 of JBCFYV010001001.1, read as the reverse complement.
ACCGCCATCCTCTCCGTCTTTGCCTTCCTATTCCTCATCCCTTTCGTGGTTGACCCCGCCATCACCACGATACTCGCGATTACGAGCCGGAGGCCATCACCTGCCTGGCCATCAGCCACTCGTACGTGGAAGGCCTGAAGAACTGCTCTTGGTCCTCTTGTCGTGAGGGCTGCACCACCGCCCAGACCCGTTGCCACCAGATCCTCGTCAACTACTCCAAAATCCTGTTCAGTGATTGGGAAGACAGGAGCGTCGACTCTGTGGAGTGGGACTTCAATGAGACGAGGTTCTTCATCAACACGGAGGGTTGTGGTTACCCCCCGAGGGTCAACTGCTCGGAGTTCGCCAAGCAGTATGGTTACACGAACGTGATGAAGCCGTTCCCTTGTTACTACAGTAGGACGTACCCGGAGATGGTGGTGGCGAGGTACAGTTGGGACAGCAACCTGAAACATCTGGTGCTGTCGCTGATCGTCCCCAACGCCTTGTTCGGGATCTCCATCGGGGTGCTATGCTACTGGTACTGCCCCGGGTGTAACAGGGCGTGCCACAAAAACACATACGTGGAGAACTTCCCGACCAAGCACGAGTAAGTTTACGTATTTTAACAGCACGTCTTAGGGCATTAATACACTGTCACATTTATTTTATAAAAGATCTTTTATAACAAATCTTTTATCAAACATTAACATTATAAAGCATTCTCTGCAGATTTATCAAAGAAACTGGAGATGTCTGACAGAGTAACCTGGTCGGGCGAGGCAGTTAAAAACTTGACGTTATGAATATAACCTCTTGACGCACAAGAACCAAGATAAAATATTGTCCAAATATATAGGATTGTGGGAATTATTGCAAGAACATACACAAGGTTGTGCATCCTAAAATGTAACAATGAAAGAAATGTGATGTTGTGTGTGTGTACAGTGGTAGTATATATTTTATCAAAGATGTCGAACCATTTATCATACATTTTATATATATTATATTATATTATATTATTATAACTGTTTTGATTTGACAACATCTTTATTAAGATAAGTGTTATTACATTTTACATCAAATTTTATTCAAATTTGTACAATATAAATTGTGTGATTATAAAAATTGTCGCTGGTCATGTAAAAAATATTTACAAATGGACCATGACAAGTTAAAAAATGTTTGTCACCACAGTTACTTTATTGCAGAAAAAAAAACACTTATCTTAGAGCCTAAGTCTGGTGTTCATGTCTTCATGTTGGACAGTTAAAATTTTAATTACTCTACATTCAGACATTCATCTTTCAGATTTCACTATTATCTTTGATTAAACCCTAGAGCATGGTTTAGGGTAAAACTTATATAAAATATATTTTATAATAAAAAATATATAATGGATAATCAAAGTTACATCATTTTTATTTTATCAATGAGCTTTTATAAAATAAATATGGCAATGTAAGATTGCCATTAGTATACTACCTTTAATAATAGAGCAGCTATCACGAAGTATCCAGCGCAGAAGCCAAAAGAAAAAATTTAGAAAAACCCTCGCACGTCGATTGTTTTCAATTTTGTCCTGGCAATATTTGGCCCTGTCAACTGAAATAACTTTTTTATCATATTTACAACTCTCTACTTTTAGATAGTTCTGAAATATTTTGTACTTTGCCTGACAGTAAGTTACTTTTATTTTTAAGATTATATGTAAACTTTAACGGTGATATTAAGAGGGCTATTGTTCTACAATATTTAACACTTTTCAATTGGCTAAGTTTTATTTAGCTGTTGAAAATTGCAGACATGTTTGGTAAAATCAATTTTAAAAAATCGACTCACTTAATAAACATAGAGAAAAAATGTTTCAACACATTTCTACTTACATGCCTGAGAGCGTAGTTCGGTAAATGAAATATATCAATAAATTGATCTAAATTTCGGATACTAAAACCTCAATATAAATATTTTTGTAATAATATAGATAATTTTTATATATACATATTGTTGTCATTCCTAACTTACCCCCCCCCCTCTCCCCAATAAAAAATAATTAGACCCCACCGGGATTCCACCCAAAGTTTCTTGGGGATGAAAGGTGAGGCTAAATTCAGCTGTCACTTTAGATGATATTATTAATAAAATAATATAAAAATAATACTTGTGTAAACCCACCTCGATGGTTGAATAATCTAAAGCGTCACTTTCACCATAGACTGGAACTGCGTCAACCCTGTGCGCTTCTAATATTTCACAGAGCAGGTACACAAATTCTTCCTGGCGCTTTAAGGGGGACGAGAGAAAAGATATGTGTTTTTGCAATCATACTAACGAAACATTTTATTTTGCCAAAATAAATAAAACATTTCTCCAGTACTAACAGAGTTTAATTTTCTTCACATGATGATATCAACAGATGTTAAATAGATGTCATGAGTATATTAGCTGTTGATTATAAAAAAAATTATATGGGAAAAATAGTTGTGATTAAACTCCAGGACTCACGTATTCAAGAACTGTAGAGGTCACCGTGAGAAGAAAAATAAATTATAAGTTTCTACTGGAGAATGATTTGATTTGTTTTGACTAAAAATGTGTTTTGATTTTTTTTTAACTGCACAAACAATGTCCTTTACTGGCGTCCCTTACACTTACACCTAAACTACTCAGTCGAATGTTCAAAAAAGAGACTCTTGTTTACCTTGTGTTTTGAAAATTGAAAAATGACACCTGGACACGGGAATCGAGCCCTTGTCCAGGTGTCATTTTTTCAATTTTCAGAATAGTATATATGTGTGGAGTGATCCCTCACTAAATTCATAAATAATAGCTTCGACTATTTTATTCTTACCTTGTGTTTGTTTGTCCCCAGTGATAACGACGATGACGACTATTTCGAGGAGGAGGAATACTGAGAACAGGGTAACACGCATTGGAGCAGTGCTACGACGCTTCCTCTGAGTGCGTGCTCTTTCTAGCTACCTACCGGGCCTTTTAACAATCTCGGGGAACATGGGACTACACAGATGTCACCTCCGTCGAGTCGACGGTTGTCTGAGCATTCTGGTGAACGGGTTGGTATCAAAGTTACCGACCGAGCAGGACTTTAGTGATACCGTTCATTTGACGGATTGTACGGTGATAACCGACACTTGGGGTTCCAGTACTAATGACAATAGAAATTTTATAAACTATATGTACGCTCCGTTCATTTTGAAAGCTTACCTTGATTGGTTTCACTATGGCAAAGGTTATGGAATAGAGCCATAGTGTAGTCAACAAAGGTAGTAGTGTTTCAGGGTAAAAAAGTACACAGGAAAGGAATATTTAAAAAAAACTAGTACAAGAACCCAGGACTTGTGAAATATGTTTATGGAAAATTATTTATATTTTTATTCGCTATATTTATTGCCATTGCTGACCATTGGTGAGGGACACAAGCGAAGGTCGAGGTTTTTGCAGTTTTTTATAGCAAAATATTTTGCCATAAATAAATCAAGTTTTTCTCTAGTAGAGAATTTAAAGTTTAATTTTCTTCACATGACAATATCAAGAGTTCTTGAATATCTGTCATGAGCATAATTACATTTGATTATAATTTTTTCTTAAGAAGATAAAAAGTTCTATTCAAATTCTAGGACACATTTGACAGTCTGTTTTAACAAAAGCGAGACATTTATTATAGTTCTCGATATTGTTTATTTATAATAAAATTAATAGAATGGACTATACACAATTGTTGGGTTTTATGCACATAAAATAATACAACTGCAAACATAATTGTTAAATTTAGCTAAAAATATCTAGAATCATGTATTTTAATAAAATAGTTGATCTAGGTTATATTTCATTATTTAAAAAAATGGAATTATATATTTCAACGTAATTTTGTAGGCAGTATTGATAAGTTTAAAATTATTATTATTATTATATTATTATTATTATTATTATTATTATTATTAATTATTAACAATTGAATGGGAAAATGAGTCTCGTCCACTGAAACATACTGCTAAAGGAGCATAATCCTAAAAATAATTTCAAAACTTGCACAATCATTTATTTGAAGAGTGACTGAAAATAAGATTGTAGAAAAAACCATCCCCCGGGGGTGACTACTGTCTAATTTTCATAGAAGGGGCCTTATCTGGCAGCTATAATATTAATGGATCAACTTTTACGTATTCATTCATCACGTCACGTGATATGTAACTGCCACTTCTGTTAGATAATGTCAATATCTGAACAAAAATGTATAGGCTTATATTAAAATTGTATCAGTTTTAGGTGAAAAAAATATAGGTTTATATTTTATAATAGCACATTCTATGAAAATTAGAATGTTTGGTTTCTTGGGGTGGAACAGACACATCCATCTAAATAGGATTAAATTTTTATTATTATTATTATTATTATTATTATTATTATTATTATTATTATTATTTAAAGTAACTATTTGTTCCCAAGGGCAAATGAACGTTGATGAAATATAGTTTTGAGCTTTCCCCTAACATTTATTTGATGTTCCCGTATTGCAAAGTCTGGAGATGTTCTAATAACATAATTCTCCTCAAAGAAACCATCACACATAAGTTTTATAACGTCGATTGCAATTCCAATTATTTGGGGACGAGGAAAATATGGATATTTATTTGTGTTATGTACAGTTTGTGATGCCCTTATCAAAGACTGATAATTAATCAGGAAGGATAGCTTTATAAATATATTTAATTGCGTTTTAAATATTAATTGTAAAGTGGATACTTGAGAACTAACATTTTTTATCATATTTGTGTGGAACATCATCATGTGTATATTGTAATGTATTTTCGTTAAATATGTTTTTAATTAAGAGAGTAAATTATGTCCAAACATAAGCCCATAAATGTCTACAAAACACTTAAAACTATTGAAAAATTTATAAATAATAATAATTATTATTAATATTATTATTTTGTACATATTACTGGTTGAAATTTACAAAATTGTATAGATTTAAATAATTATATATTTTAAGCATATTTGCCATATTTGTTTAAAACCAATTGGTAAAATAAATTTTATATCAATAAAAATAAAAATGGAGCTATGTCAACGACATTTTTTTAAATATTATAAATACTATTATCTACTTAAAGGTTTTAAGTAAAGCTATACACTTTTTTAATGAAAGCATTGCCAATTTTTACAAATTAACTACATTGTGATCAGCTTTAGCTGTTAAATTTAATATCAATCCATATTACCATTTAAAATCAGTCTGTAGGCTTAATTTATCAAGGGATGCCCAACTAAATATTTATTTCAAATTCCTGCTCATTTTAAAGGTATCCCCCATTTCTAACTTTGATGCATTTTAACTATGTAAAATGTTCTCATTTTTTAAGAATGTAGGGTTTTATAACAATTTCCCAAATTGAAATCGTTAATGTTTTCTCTTTTAAATTTTGGGGTTAGACAAAAGATTTAGCCAAAAACTGTAGTGCATAGTTTAGTTAATTATATTAATAGCTCCATGGTACGAGCAAGCTGTATTGAACAAGTGGCCGCCATATGTTGACGAGTATAATGCGAACATTTGCGGATAGAGGGTGTCATGTGGTCAGCGCAATGAACCCTACGGCCACTATAATCTTTTTTTTTTTTTTTAGATCGGAGCCTTCATTTATGTATTCGAGTAGCTCCTCATTTGTCCTCACGAGGCTGAGTTGACCCCGTTACAGACCCACTACCTAATAGAAAAAACTTGAAGCACCGGGGATCGAGCCCGAGACCTCTGTATCCTTAGCCAGGAACTCTGACTACTAGATCACAGAAGAAGTCATTAATTATATTAGTATTTGTAATAATTTAAGTAATGGATCTAATTAAATTTATCTATACCATCAAAGGCACAGGGTAGAAGATTAAGTTTTGATCACTGCGCCAGAATCCAAATTCAAAGAGAATGTAACATAAACATGTAGAAATAAGTAGTAGAAATTTAATGAGAATATCTAATTTTATCATTTAAATTTAACTTCAATTTTTCTCTCACAGTATTGTTACTTTCAAATGCCCTTAAGGATCCAATTAAATTTATACTAGATCCAACATTGGCTATATTTATTCACTTTGACTAACAACTATATCAAATAGTACCCACATAATAACTAAATACTCATTGAACATTCTGAGCAATTTATTAAGGATTGAATCCAAGCAGATTAAACTATTTTGATTTTAAAATAATCGGATTGGTGAAAACAGTAAAAATAACTCAAATTATTATCAATTTTATTTGATCTAAGTGTATCTACCAAGGCTGTAAAATTCTTGCTGTGAAAAATTTTACCTGGATTTCACAAGTTAGCGCCAATAAGGACACAGTCTCTGTCTTAAGATATACGATACACGAAGAAAAATAACTTCAACTCAACTAAATACACTGACTGATAATTTATTTTAGTTCTGTATGATATTTTTGTTTTTTAACAAAAGAAATTAAATCCCTAATCTATTCTGAGTATCAATGCATTGAGGAATTGGACATATAAGAAATGATTACTGTTCAAAGACTTAACTAGAAATTTTAACAATCTTTTAATATTTTCTTATGTTAGGTCCATTGTCCAACCATACTATTCTATATTTATGATCTTCAGTAAAATATAATTATTCAAATATTAAACTATTTATGTTATCTCGATAATTCTTCGTTTTTTTTAAATACTCAACATTAAAAGAGTAGCTAAATCATACATATACAAACAAAATAATTATTTTGATTAAAGTATTTGTAACCATCTAAAATTTCATGGAGTTTTTGATTATATAGCCAAAATAATTTTAATGTGTTTACATTTAACTGACAATTTTATGTATTTCTTTTCACGTGGGATATGCAGGTTTAAATTATGTTCCATGTCTCATGTTGTACGTCCAAAAAGGATGTATATTTTAGTTACATATTGAATAACCAACTATGACCACTATGCCCAAATTTCTAATAGCTCAAACCAATTTAAATGAGACAAATAAGTGGTGTGCAAGCGAATAATGATATATTTTTGATTGGACTCTTCCGCTTTCTTGATTATAATAATTTCATAAATAGTATGGACAAATCTTTATATTATATTCAGTAATTAATCTAATTATCATAATGTTTTCATTATTTAAATATTTCCAAACAATGTACATATTTTATTGATATTGTGTTATCTAAATTTACAGACAATTTTTCTTTTCGTATATGATATTAACTGAATTTATTTGGTAGCCTATGTGTTTATCAATATCCGAAAACAATAATTATCACTGAGTGAAGTTTTCAAGGTATTATATATTATAATTATTTTAATTATATGATACGTAAAGTTACTACTACTAAAAATTCAAATAAACTTTACAAATCAACAACGTCATACAAAGAGAAGATATTGTGCCTTGCAGTGATATATAGGTTGTTTTCCTTCAAATATATAATTATTATGGTATCACATTTAAAAACAGATGGACTGTTTATGGCATATGAATTTATGTATAAAACTACATATGACTATTATTTGTGTGTCCTTAGAATTATGGCCAAATGAAAGGAAGGTTGACGTCACTTTACAGTTATAAGTTGTTAATGGGTAGTAAATCTCTGAGATAGTTATGAGAATCAAACCCTAGACACTTGAAATAACAATAAAGTGTGGAACTTGTTCTAGCTCAGTTTAACTGCGACTGCATTTTTTATTCAAGTCTATTAGTATTATAAAAATGTTCTCGCATCTTAAATTAAACATAAGAAATGGTGTAGAAACAATTTGTAAATAAACAACTATATTAACTAATTATTACTTACAATACAACATGAAGTAGGATAGAGAGTAATCAATAACAGTGATATTGATCTGTTGAGTTTGTTGTGAAATTTATATAACATCCCTTTATAAAATCTTGTTTTTAATCATAGAACAAATCTGCATCTAACTTACTAAGCACGCTCTAGATTTGTATCGAATAAGATCAATTGATCATGTAGATATGTCTTCACACTCTAAACTAAAAACAAGAGCATATATCTGAAATGAGGTCATGTGACGAATTTTAAACCTAAACACCAGAAATTAACGCCAACTTCGTAGGTCGCTCGGTACTAGTTGAAAGAACCAATAAACTTTAAAAAAATTAACCGACACAATCAGTGTGCTTGTGCTTACATATCGAGTTACAAGTATACAGTTGCGTCTACTGTTGGAAAATGATTTAGAATAACTCGCTAAGTGTAAAGCATATGTGTCATTCTCATTTTTTTGTTCACCCCACAACATAATAATTATAAAACTTAAAAACGTGCGCTGCGGGCTATTTAGGAACCGATCATCCCATGCCCACCATCGATTTTTACTAAGACTAAATAGTGCCATAAAGCATGCGGTCTTTTTAAGGTTGGGTAGCAATTCAAACTCTCACAAAAATGCGTACCGACCCATCAGGATTTTCGCGCCATGACTATAAGAAAACGAAAGGGTTTTTTTTGGTGTGGGTTATACACAGCTGGTTAAGTTTCTTGTCAGCATGCAAGGTATTGCGTTTGGATAAAATGATGTATGGTAGAATGAGGATAGAATGATGTTTGCAATGGTTGTTTACATGTGCAAATCGTCGTAGAGTGAATCCCCATTTAGATATGTCGTATCCGTAAGATACGTAGTTCACAGAGACGAAATCCATAGTACGTAGCATTCTGTAGAAGTTGGATCAACGTTAACTTTAATAAGGACTGATATTATGGATGGTTACAAATAACCAATCATAGGTAGACAATTATTATTATTATTATTATTATTATATTATTATTATTTAGCACCGCTCTTACTACCCGTTCGTATACGCACTTACGCTAATGTGTAATGGTAGGGTGATAGTGAGATGAAATAAGGACCTACAGTTTAACGTGGAACCCGAACCACGGTGGAGGACTGGCATTCCCCACATGTCTTGTCAGAGGTGAAGGAAGGGTTTGGTAATCAGATAAATCTGTGCCGGGACCAAGGATTGAACCCCGGCCGCCAGCACAGAAGTCTGACACCTTACCCCTAGACCACCAGGTCACCCTTACAATTATAATGATTGTAAGATTGTCAGTATTAAGCCAACTACCGAGTAGAGGGTGGCTGCGTAATCCGATAGCTCGTGATCTTAATAAAATCACACATTTGTAGCCTTAAAATATGAGTGAATAATAACCCTGAGCACGGGAAAGATTCCTGGATAGCTCAGTGGTTGGATCATTGGAGTACTAAGCCAAAGGTCCCGGGTTCAATTCCCGTGTCCAGGTATCATTTTTCAATTTTCAGAATATAATATCTCGGAAATAGCTAAGTACTTTAAAATCAATTAATTTTGTAGTTGTTTTCATATCAACGGATCCTTTCGCTGATATTGGTGATTTCAATTCGAATACGTCACACATATTCTTTGTTACGATTGATAGTCCTCACCCAGTTCGTATAGACTAGTCCTTAGATAGTTAAAGTTTACGCAACTTCTACTTAATGGAAAGGATTAAGGATTTAAATATCAGGACTCTGTATACATTGGAATCACTTATCGTGGAGTCGATCTCTTACAGACAACTACACATCTTATAATTACGGAGTCTGTAGACAGGGCATTAATCTCACTTTTCAGCTATTTGTGATACGGGGCTACTATCAGCTTTAAATCCTGATGCAACGAGGGCTTGTGGACAATCCTATTATACTCAATGCCTATATTATTTAACGATTTATTGTATCATATAAAAATCAATAAACTAATAACGCTATCTATGACTATAAAAGGGTTGTGTTAGTATACAACTTATCCGCAAAAAAAAATTAGTGCTTTTAAACATTTATTATAATAGTCTACCTTACACACTTGAAAAATATATAGTTCTTTTATCAATAAAACAAAACAAAATTGCATTCAAGAAAACATAAATATTTATAATTAATAAAAAAGTTACTCGTACTTTGTAAATTTAATGTAGTGTAAGGCATTAACAATTACATTTAATACTGCTGTCTTTAACATATTGATTTTAGTTATTTTGAATAATTATTTTTACTTCACTCAGAATGTTGTCTAAATCCATAAGGAAAAATTATTTTAGTGATGAAAACATACGTCAATTTTTTTACTATGCGTTCAGGGTTTGAAAAATAAAAACCAAAATAAAAGATCAACCAATTTTTCTAAAACAAAAGAGATAATATGTACACAAAATGCATAAAATTATGATGACTAATAAAACTATGTCCAAAATAATGGAACAAACAACGAAGAAATTTAAAATGGTTCAGGAGCAGTAACATCACTTGAAAATGTACTACCTGTAAAAGATGATTTAAAGTAGATTTATTATCCTATTTTATTGAACCTTTTATGTTGAGGTTGTTTCTTCAGACGGAGTTCTTGTTTAGTCAACCAACCAATTCTTCAACGTGATTTTAAAGTATATCTGACCATACATGTATTAAATTGAAAGCCAAACTAGGCATTTTTGGAGGTTTAAGTGGTTTTATAAGGAGGTTTCCTTACAGAAGATGACCAATAATTTGTAAACATTGAATCTTCCGTGAAGTTTTTTTTTATTTCCTTAATATAATTTTAATTGTAGGTGCTATGAATTGTATCCGTCTCTTAATAAGTCAACAACCTAGTCAATGAATAAAATATAATAACCACTACAATATTAATAATAATTTAATGTGTGGGAAAGTTTCACATCCTCAAAACATTCACCCCTTCTCTTCGGTACGTCCCTGGTCCCTGTGTTGGTGTAGACAGCACCGTAAACTGTTCCCACAAAATGATTAAGGTGCTGTATTACACAGCACCTTAATCATTTTGTGGCCATACTGAGATTTAACTGGTGCATGCAGTCGGCTATCACGATAAATCTTTGCCAAAAAAGACCGGTGACATATTTTAATGAATAGGTTACTATGCCATCATGGTGTTACATAAGGGGAGGGTATAACTCTAATGTATACATGGTGTTACATAAGGGGAGGGTATAACTCTAATGTATACATGGTGTTACCATACGTTGAGTATACAATCTTAACTGTAACATGGTGTTAACATAAGAAGGTAAAAAATATTCTAAATTTATACATGGGCTACAGAAGTGGAGGGTAAACTCTATTGTTATTTCTCCTTGCATGGGAAGGATAAAAAACTCTAATTGTATCGACATTGTAGTTATATAAAGAATGTGTTAACATTTTAATGTATACATGGTATTTACAATATAACTCTGTGGTATAATCCAAGTCATGACATGTTACATGGGGAGGGTATAACTCTAATGTATACATGGTGTTACATAAGGGGAGGGTATAACTCTAATGTATACATGGTGTTACATAAGGGGAGGGTATAACTCTAATGTATACATGGTGTTGCATGGGAGGGTATAACTCTAATGTATACATGGTGTTACGCTTCACTGTTGAGTAATACAGATCTTATACTTAAATGATGGTGTTGGATAAATAATAACGTAATAAAATTATTTTAACCCATTTATAATGAGGACTAGCAGAAGTACCCGGCATTGCCCTGGGTAACCACGCAATGGATTGCTTAGTTACTCCTTGCAATCCTTTTTTTTCCCTTCAAACGGATAAAAAAAACTCTTTATTTGTTTTTTCCGACCTAGTTTCAGTTAATATAAAAAAGCAAATATGTGTTTAACATTCCAACTTTGAGATGCACACGGGCTTCTAATTTTAAAATATCATACCTCTGCGTGGGGTATATTTTACGCAACGCTCATGACAGTTACATGCTACACAAACAAATTCTTAATTTTATTAATATAGATTTAAAATAAATGCTGAGTATTATTAAATAAACCTGAGTTCTTTTTCAGCGCAACAAAATATTCTCGTATGAAATAGTCACATTCTCTCTTGATGTGAAAATATGCGTAACATAGTTTGAAGTTGAGGTTAATAATGTGTACGTTACGTTACATGGATGTAAAGATGAGGCGTGTTAGGGTGAAAAAAGATTAGAAAAAAAGTGTTATGAGAATTATGGACGAACCCTAATTGAGATATGAAATTTTAAAAATGTATCCCAGTTAAGAAGTCCAGCATCAGTCATGGACTAGAGATGATGAAGTTTGAATGTAAAGTAAGTGTATCCGCATTTGCATAGTGATAGAGAGTAGGAAACCAGTTATGAAAAAAAAACTCAGTAAGCAGACCGGAATCGAACGACGAACTCCTTGTCATAGGCAATCTAGACTATTGCGAGAGTAGCAGCTTAGACTATGCGGCCATTGAAGGGGGTATTATGGTTGTTCATTCTTCAGTAAGGCCACAGTGGGACTAATTTATTTTTCATCAAATTACCACCCCCAATTGTGACCCCCCTGTTTTAAGAGAAGGTCTGGAGAATATCGACTGTGGATATTATTGGTGACAGGTTTTATTTTTTCTTGTGCTAGTATTCATCAATTGAAGTGGTTTTCAACCTGTGACACGCTATTTATTTTTAAGAGTTCTAAAAATAATTTTAGTAATATAGGACTATTAATTTGGCTATAAGTAAACCTAATTTTAATACAACAAAAATAAGTATTGTTTAAAACAAGCTGTAAATAAATGTTACCTATGTAACATGTCCAATTTGTTAATGTTTCTAAAAAGGCGGAAAGTCTAATTTAACTATAATTGAGTTAGTGCTGTCATCTGTTAGACAATTATTTCTTTTTCCCTTGTATCCTTCATATGTATTGATTTTTGTAGTCTCGTATGTAAAATAAATAGATAATTAGGCTTGAAGTGATTTTATCAAAATAATAAACTTCCTTCCCAATTTAAGAAATTAGTTTTTTGACGATAATACTTGTAGAGAGAATCATTTACTTAACTTATGTATTTAATTTTTAAATGTAACTTATAGGGATACGTGAGATAAGAGTTAACGAATGAAAGGTTACGTGACTGAAAAAAAAGGTTGAAAACCACTACTTTAGTGCTTAAAGATTTTGCAATTTTGCAATGTTGTATTATTTTTAATTACTATAAATAAATTGAAGCACACCTCTTATAAGTAGATTAGCCCATAGAAATTATAGTGATAACATAATTAGAAATAAAACTTAAATCTAGCTATGGCATATCCATTGTTTATCAGCTATCATAGATACAAGACAGTTTGACAATATATTTTCATAACGATGCTTGCTCATGCAGTAGTTAATTTTAGTCATCACGCCTACCTGTATCTTAAACAATTTAACTTAGAAAAGTATTTATCAGTATTATCATTACTATTCCTTGAACACTCTATTACTATATAACGTTTAAAAGTACGTTTTTCTTAGCGGTAATGCAAATTATAGCAATATATATTTCATATCAACTATAGTATTATAATATTTGCTCACAAAATTCTGATTCATATAAAATCCAAACATGTTTTTACATTAATTATTCAGATTAAATTTACAATAATAATTATGCAAGCTGTTTTTTATTGCTTTGATTAAGTAGTAATTTAAGATCAAATAAATTGAGGCTATATTATTTTAGTAATTATTAATACCCACTTTTTAATTTTGTTTTGTACCGAACTCTAAAATGGTATTTGGTCTTTATTAATATTAATTGTATATAATTTAAAAGAACAAAAATAATTTATGTATTTTTCTTGTAAAGCTTAAAACTATGGGTTAAACTGAATTTATGAGTTTTGGATTTAAGCTAACCATTAAAATTATTGACCTACAGAAAATATTTATACTACTGTACAGACACTGAATTCGTTAAAAACTATATAATGAATGAATAGTTTAGATGTACACGAACCTGCATGGGACAATTTAAAAATACATTTGTGTGTTTTTACTCAAGAAAATAGTTATAAATGCTTTATTTATTTTTGGTAGTTCTGAGTGGTATTTAAAAAAATAATTCAATCAACACTTGGTATTGGTAGTACAAAATATCCATTAGTATTGAAGTTTATTTTATTTTAAGCGTTCTTGTTTTATTCTACTTAGTATTGTAGAAATTAGAATAACAATACAAGCTATTGCTCTTAAATTTGATTGAAGTTGTTTGTGTTAATAAAACTAGCAAGTCTTTTGATTAATACCTATGGTCATAAAATGTTAAGTTAAAAAACTAAAAAAACATTCCAAGATCAATAATGTATGTAAAAATGTTAAGTTTGTTTTTTAATTGCTCTTTGCGAAACATCCTAATTCAATTTATAATAATTTTTGCTTATTTACTCATAAATTGTTAATAATTTCCATCTTTTATCAATAAAATATGTATTTAAGAATGTATATAAATTCAATTTACAAAACTCGCTTATTTGACGTTTCCAGTGTTACTTTTGAATATGTGTCCTTTACATGTTAAAGCAAAGAAATAAACTCCATTTAGCTCAAAATATAACTTTCAAGAAATATGATTTCAAAATGATATTTATCACGGGCAGGTAGGCTGTTACAAGTTTTATGGTTATGAACGTAAGTTTATTGTAAATTTTATATATATATGGTATTATATTATTAATCAATAAAATACCACTGATGATTAGTCTAAATGTATTGTGTTTTATTTTAGATCTTATCCAAAACTACATTAATCTATCTAATCCATCTAATCGACTGTTTTATTTGTAGTGATTATTAATGAACAAACCTTGCTCAGATCTCATATATAATCTATTTTATAAGTTCATTCAAATTTGTATAAATCAAAATTAATTTTATCTATGGTGAGGTTGGGTTTTTTTAAATAGTTATTATTGTAATAACATTCGTATCAGATAACTCTACTAGGTATAGTTAACAGCAAAGTTATTTTAAGAAATCCGTATTTTCGGATAACATTCTGATTGTTTCTGTAAATACATTGTTCTATTATTATAGCGTAACTATTTTTAGCAGCGTTTTTTACTATCCGCTCGGGTTATGCGCACAATAATAATTACGTCTCTTTTGGCCTTGGAGTATTGGTCCGTAATAGTATAACTAGATGTAACATACTAGTTTCACACTGTGAACAGAGAATTATTATTATTAGCACCACGTCTTACTACCCGTTCGGGTTATACACACTTACGTTAATGTGTAATGGTAGGGTAATTATGAGATGAAATGGAGGACCTACAGTTTAACGTGGAATCTGAACCACGGTGGAGGCCTGGCATTCCCCACAATCACAAGATGTCTTGTCAGAGGTGAATGAAGGGTTTGGCAATCAGATAAATCTGTGCCAGGACCGAGGATTGAACCCTGTACTCCCCGCACAGAAGTCTGACACCTTAACCCTAGACCACCTGGTCAACCATGAATAGAGAAGATATCCTAAGTGGATGTCAAGTTTGATCAAAATTTTCCGATTGGTACAAAATATCAAGTTGGCCCTAACACATAATAAACACAAAATTAACTACCAATCATTGGATTTAAAAAAACTCTGTTTATTCGGAACGATAAAGAGGTTAAATATATATTTTTAAATCACTTATATAAGTAATAAAAAAAGCCTCCATATCGTGAGCCCGCAAGTGAGATATACTGACCGAGAATCCGCCATTGTTAACGATTATAGTGCCAATATTTGCGAATGGAGGGTGTTAGCACAATGAACTTTCCAGCCGTTGATCTCAGTTTTCGAGACCGGAGCCGCTATTTATTTTATTAAGTAGTTCCTCATTTGTCCTCATGAGGCTGTGTTTGCCCCGTTCCAGATCAACTGCTTCACAGAAAAATTCTGTATGCTCTGGGGATCGGACCTGGTACCTCTGGATCTATAGCCAGGACCTATAGCCACTGAACCACATGTAAGCATATAATTTAATTACAAAAACTGTCAATGGTCAATTACAATATTTTCAAAAAGCAATTTCTTTATTTAAATATTCCTTTATAATTTCTCCTCAGAAAAACCACACAATGTTGGTAATAATATAATCTTCAGACATAAATTTTGAACAAAATTGTAATATAGCCATTTTAAAACGTTATAAATTTTCTAAATCTAGCCATCATCAAAGACCTTCCAAACTATCGTTAAAAAATTATAAAAAGGAACGTAGATATATTCTTATTCATCATATGAAACACTCCTAATATATACATTTTAAGAAATAATATAGAGCCATTTAAAAAAACTCAAACAAAAAACTCATAACTACTCTCAGATCAATTTTTAAACGAAAATCAATGCATACATTAATACTTGTCATGTCGAAAAATCCCTTATAATATATTTTAAACAAAATCAAAAGAGCTATTTTCAGAAAATTTCTAGTTTTAAAAATATAGTTATCAACTACCTTAATTTGGATCAAAATTAAGTGGTACGACACGACACAATCTTACAAACTTTCTCATATAGGGTAGCGTGGAACAACAGACATTTATTGTTAATCACAATACGCACTCTTCATGTATATATTGTATACATTTTAAACAAATTGTTAGACCACATGATAAAAATCAAACTTTCTCGAGGTGTAAACTTCAAATTTGAACAAATTCACTAAACTGTTTTGAATTTGTGGCCAGGGCAGACAGAATTGTAAAATACACTTTTTTGTTCGGGTTCATATTAGATGTCAATCTTCATCATACCCTCGAGGTTGAAAATAATCACGTTTCCTCTATATGAGAACGTAAAAAGTAAATATTGATTTTTTTTGTTTTTAACATTAAATTTTATTCCTATACGTTACATAAAAATAGTATATTTCTTATTTCATATTATTTTTCAAATGGCTCTTTCTATAATATAACTTCTTTAGAGAATTCTAGATTCGTTTGGACCATAAAAATGTGCTTAGAAATTAACGGAAAACTATAGCATTTTTGTACCACCACGTCTTACTAACCATATAGGCTGTACGGGTATGCATTTATTACGCTAATATTTTAAGAGATAAAAGTTTGGATTTAGAGCAAGTGCAACCAAATTTGCTTGGAAGGAGAGTGGGAATTTTTTTGGTAGAACCACTTTAAGTGTACCCGATCGGGATTTGGACCCAAATCTCCCCGTCATATTCAGTCCAGTTTGTCGCAAGAGTGATATCTTAGATCATTCTACCACCAAAGCGAGCTATCTGTAAATTAATCCTTTATATTTAATAAAAATAAATGACAGTGTAGACATAGCTATAAAAAAAAAACCTGTCACCTACAGTTTAACTTTCATGGAACAAACCTTTTAGAAAAAAAAAATGTTTTATGGTCAACATTGATAAAATTTTCATTATCATTAGGGGTCACCCATAAATCACTTAACGCTTCTCTGTGGTTATAACCATAACGGGTGGTAAGACGCACTGCTAATAAAAAAACTTTGTTAAGAGAGTGGTAAGTGGTAACTCTAAACTTTGTTAAGAGAGTGGTAAGTGGTAACTCTAAACTTTGTTAAGAGAGTGGTAAGTGGTAACTCTAAACTTTGTTAAGAGAGTGGTAAGTGGTAACTCTAAACTTTGTTAAGAGAGTGGTAAGTGGTAACTCTAAACTTTGTTAAGAGAGTGGTAAGTGGTAACTCTAAACTTTGTTAAGAGAGTGGTAAGTGGTAACTCTAAACTTTGTTAAGAGAGTGGTAAGTGGTAACTCTATACGGTGTTACATGTAGAGATAGGAGGCACTTTAAAGTGTTACGTAACAGAATTTTTTTACATCCATTATTGTTACCAGTCTGTGGCCTGAGTCAGTTTTTTATTCAAGCCATATATTTTCCACTACAGGCTTACTAGGCCTGTCGTAGCTTCATATGCCTTATAATATAACTTAAGACAAGGACAGGCACAACATTCAGTCCCCGGCCGTTAATTCCTCACTGTAAAAGGACAATCCCCATTTACCAATGATAAGTTTTTCGGTCATGTCGGGATTCAAACCCGGGACTCTTAGCTCAGTAGATAGACACGCAACCAACTGAGCTAAGGTGTCGGATTGTTACGTAAAACAGATCTTATATTTAAATTTGAATATTGAAAGAAAAAAATAATACTGTTGTTCATATTATCCCCGTTAGTAAACATACTTATAAATAACTTCCGACTTTGAGTTTTATTATATCTGAATCCCTTTTATAATGTCACAGAAGGTTCTCTATGAAGTGACATTCACTCTTGATGTGAAAAGTTAGGTAATACACGTTGGAGAGGGGAGAAGTTGGGGTAAATATCTACTTAATGCTACATGGAGGAGGAGAAGGTCAAAAAAGGTAAGAAAAAAGCGTTATGTAATTTGTTAATATTAATATTTTTAAGGTATTGTGATTATTTATCGAAGTGATGGCTGAGATCAAATAACCTGACGTATGAATAATTTAAGTAGATCTAGTTTATGTACTAATTACGCTAATGAGCTAGGGGTGAGAAAGGTTGAACCCACTTCGATGGCCGCATGGTCTACCACGTTACTCTCGCAGTAAACTAGACTGCCGATGACGGGGAGATCAAGGTTCAGATCTAGGTCGGGTTTACTGAGTTTCAAAAGTTTTACACTTTCCATCCCGCAAATTTGGGTACATTTCCTTTATATATAATCTTTTTAGTTCCTAAAACCATTGGCGTAATTAGTACATAAATTATAACCCAAACGAGTAGTAAGGAGTGGTGCTAAAAAAATTATATTGACTTTAGAGGATGTGAACTGAAATTTGCTTAGAAGGAGGGTGGAAAACCATTGAGGATATAACCACCCTCGGTACACCTGAACAGGATTCAAAGTCCCAGACATCGGCAGTATAGTCCATTACAAGAGTAGCGTCTTTAACCTTGCGGCCACCGAAGATGGTATATATAGTATGATTTGGTAGGAAGAACAGTAGAAGTTAGACAATAAAGTTATTAAAAGAGTTTTAATTTATTCAAACATCAAGTCATTTTATCTGCAGCTGTCACTTTTATCAATATTATCAATACAAATAAAATAACACAAATAATATAAAAAATGTTAGTAATGTTGACCGCAAAGAAATAGGCTTCTCTACTGTTCTTCAATCAAATCGGGTATAGTTATTAACTCATGTGTATTACAAACTGACACGTGATGGTTATCCAGAGAATAGGTCCTGATAACTGAATAAAATAAAATTAATTTAAAAATGACAAACTGGACATGGGAACTTTAACTTTAACATGCGAATAGCCAAGGTCCCGGGTTCGATTATCGTGTCCAGGCTGTCATTGGTCGTTTAAGTGAGTTATATATAACCTGGAAAGATGGCCGCACTGTCAAAGGCGTCCCTCTTGCAATAGACCAGATTGTTGATTACAGGTAGTTTAGGGTTCAAATTCCGATCGGATGTACTGTGAGTGTTTTTTCCTAAATTGTTCTCCACTCTCCCTCCACGAAAATGATGATAGACTTTTTATAAATACAACTTTTCTAGTCCCTAACTCATTAGCGTAATTATTATACATGCACATAGCTTGGACAGGTAGTAAAATTCAGTGCTAAAAAAATAGATTAGTTAATTTTCTATTTGCCAGATAAGGCTCTTCCTATGAAAATTGGACAGTATCATATCCCTATTTTAAAGAACCACGCAGTTCTATTTGATAGAGAGGTTAGTGACTCAGCGGCCTACTGGTATAATGGCAACAGCCCACCACCCATCGTATCGATTGGAGCTTGAAGATGGCGCTCCTAGCGGACAGGGCGTGAGTTAGGCATGTCGAAGGCGGCAGACGGGCGTCTCGTGCCATTTGGTTGAGTACGCTCCTAGATGTTGGCAACCCGACATTCCCTCAACGTCAGGTCAGTCGACCAAATAATTCGCTTTTGCACTAACACGCTTCTTTTTTTTCACTACACAACTTTTACAACAACACATAACTTTTTCTTTTTGTGCATTAGACAACTGGGTCTTGAGTTCGCACTACAGGTGGATTCCAACATTTTATTCTTGAAACGTTTTACTACGTGCAACACGCAAAGTCTTTTTTTTTTGTTACAGTTTCTAGAAGATTAAATATAGTCGGTTACAAAACAAAATTGTGTTCATCCCTCATTGTAGATATTTTCCACAGCTTTCTGAGAATGTACAACAATTATAATGGATCGTTTATACTTTTATACATCGTTTTGACCATTACATTTTCAAACAGTTGTTACTTTCACATGCTTCATTAGTATAATCTGTTCACTGTGATGTTGGTCTTTTCTGACACTTTAAATACATCTGTAATTATTTCCTAGTTCATCCACTTTGGAAACAGTTTATCAGCTTTGATAAGTCACAAACAAAATATTTTTGGAAATTATAAATATGAAAATTATGTTTCTATTATGTTTTAAAACGTCAGAAAAGTCCATAATTTTCGTAAAACTATCGCATAAGTGTTTAAAGTGACCTTGAGTTTAACCATTTTAGTACTATTTGACCTCTATCTGAAGTAACAAGTTGATTTCCTTGTTAAGGAATTTTTTACACACGTCAAATAAATTAACCAAACAATGTCCATATATGCATACGTCAAATCATGTGATCCACTAGCTCTTACATTTTATACACATATAGTATTAATATCTATAAAATAAAACTAATAGCATCGTAAAATGTTTTAAATTTTGACTGCAAACAAAAATATATTTTCTAAAACTCCCTTTCTACCAAAAATCATAAAACATTTGTCAATTTCTCTTTTAATATATTTAAATTCTATAATAAGCTTTTTACGTAACAAGATAAGAAAGTTTTCTGATTGAAACACTTTAAAAAAAAAAAAAAGCTTCTTAGTGAAAGACTCTTGAAAAGATTAGATTTCTCTAATCACCATTACAACTATTTTAAAATAGCTAGGAAGCAATAAGCTGATGACATAAAGATAAAATTCGTTTATTTTTAAATTTTTTATTACTACGAAGGAAGTATTAATATATCTACTGTTGGTAGGTGTGCTGAAAATAAACACTTATAAATATATATTCAAGTATATGTGTGTGTTTATTGGTGTTTTCCTCTCTTTGGTTCTAATGTTCTAATTAATCCTGTTTTCATATACATCAATAAACTTATATGCAAATTGTGATGCTTGCAGATATTATAACAAGCTATCAATGTGTATAATATTATTTACTAACTCAAATGATAAAAAATAATAATGTCTTAACTTTTAGTAATAATAATAATAATAATAATATGTGAAAGTACTCTGTTAGTTTCTTGTCTAGCGTAAATCTTGCGTGATATCGACGTGGGTCTTTCTAGAGAAAGCTATGAAGATATAGATAGTAGTAGGAATCTTGGTGGCACCCACAGGGGAGGGATGGGTGAGTCCAGCACCCCAACCCCCTCCTCCTACCACCTTAACCTACGGTGGAATACTTCAGTCTCTTTAATTTTTGGTGGGAAATATATATATTCTTATTTCAGGACTGTATCAACAAAAAACTATTTCTTTTAGCATCACATCTTTACTACCCATTTAGGTTTTCACTTATTTATTATTACTATAGTCATCATCATCATCATCATCATCATCATCATTAATAATTATTATTATTATATTATGTGATTGGGGTGAAGATGAGAGTGTTTTACTATTATCCAGAAATATTTAGCAATTTTTAAGTCCGACACCTTGGTTAAGTCGGTGATGTGTCTGTCTACTGAGCTAAGTGTACCGGGTTTGATTCCCAGCATGGCCTTAAAATGTATCATTGGTGAAATGTGGGTTTTCACTTTAATATTGATGAGTTAAGAACAGGGGACTGGTTGTTGTGTATGTTCTAAATTTAAGTTAGTTTTTAAGCCGGGTGCTGATATAATCAATAGGTTCATACGGCGCACATTAAATACCTCAAATAAACGGGGGGGAAAAAAACAATATTTCACTGTTGCAGGGTTTCAATTGAATTGTAGTATTCATATTTATTGCATTCACTATATTTACAACTATCTACTTTTTTTTTTCGCAGATCACTTCTTAATCCAGTGCCTTCAGACTTGGACCATCAGAAAGCAAAACAAAACAATTACATGTTTAAGAGCGAGTACTAACAAAAACAAAAAGTAGAAACTGATAACAAACATAATTATAATAAAGAGGCCTTTAAAAGTTCTAAACAAAATAAAAGTTGATCTATGATCATAATATTAATTTGACAGTTTAGTTGTTAAAAATAAAACGTTCCTGTCAAACACTGAGAAAACTGTTGAAAATCAGCTGTTATATTATTAATTTATAAAATAACATACATGAAACTACTACTAACACGATGTCCTTCAAATCGGTAGTTCATAACATGATTGATTTGATTAGAAAAAAGGTTTTTTGTAAAACTATTGTGAACACAAGAGTTAAAGACGATCGGGATAACCCTTTCTTCCGATGTATGTTGTGGGTGGAACGCGAAACTCAACATTAGCACATACATTCACTTGGGTGATGCACTAGCTGTCATTTACTGTCATTTCAAACATGGTTTGAATGAGACGACTACATAAAATCATAGGATGATTGGTTCTATAGTAATTTATTACTCCCCTCTTATCCTTTATGGTTATCTATAAACATTTATCTTAACATAAAATAAATAAACCAGTATGTGTATTAAATCATTCATAATTTATAATTGCAGGGATATAAAATCACATTTTAAAATTATTAAATTCAAATTACATCCATTTACAAATAATAACACTCATACATATAATATATTGAATGATTAAATGTCCCCAAATATACTCTATTATGTTGACATAAATATAATGTACATGCTGCACTAAATAAAGGAATAACCATTAGTATAAATATTTTTAAAATACTCCATGTAGCTAAATACTTCAATAATAAGTTTCCACTTATAAATTTAATGAAAAAGGTGCAACTATATTATAATCACACTTTTATCTGCGTTCATCATAATCCGGGGGTAAGAGGGCGAAGCATAGTGCATCTATTAAGCCTAATTGTTGATACATAGCGCCGGACGCCATGGGACGCAAGAGCAAAGCCCCACCTATCCCCCAGGAGGACCGACGCATCTGTCGCAGCATATGTCTCTGTCAACTGACCGTGGTGATGAGTTGCGTGGCTCTGGTGTACCTCACCGTGGCCATCTATATGCCCTCGCACCGGGCCTTCCAGTCTGGTATCGAACCCGAGCCTGTCATGTGCCAGACGGTGGCGTCCAAGCTTCAGACCAGCTATTGCGACTGGGCGTCTTGCGGTGAGTGGTGTCTCACCAAGCCCGCCGGTTTCTGTCCTCAGATCCACGTCACCGTGCGTCGTAACGGCACGGATATTGTCATGGAGAACTGCCTGCCTCTCACTTCCGCCGTCATCTCCTGTCCACAGGTAATATGGTTATTATTAGAATACATTTAAAGATGACAAGGGGATTGAACCGCGGAACTTTTGGCTTAGCGCACTGAGCTATCCAGAGATCATCCCGTGCTCATGGAAAGTCTTATCTCATATTTTAAGAAAATAAATAAACGGAACGGAACTCCGCACGGACTTTCTCACTCTATTGTTTAAAAATAGAGATATTTACTCAAAACTCGTGATATATTGTGTGAAACAAAATAATATATACTAGCACACCCAAACATAAATTGCACTATACTTATGTAAATCAAATTTTTACTCCCAGTTTTAAATTTTATAATTTTAATTTTTAAAGAATTAATGTCCTTATTTGTATATTTGGACCGACAAAAAAGTTCGATATTGGGTCCACAAGGGTCAACACTTTTTATTAGAATTTCCACTTCCGTTTAAAATTTTTGACATTTTATTAGGTGTTGCACATCTTCATGTCATCGCATTGCTATTAAATTCCTCATTTATAATCATTTTGACCAATAAAAAATGTAAATATTGACTATTGAGTCTAAAATGGAGATAGATCATTGTTGTACAAACATTTCTCCTAAGAGATTTAAAGAAAAACAACATAAACTTTTTGAGAGACTTACTTATATTTAATTACTATATGGCATTGGAGAATTATTGCGTTAAAACTTAGTTGTATTTCTTTACAACTAAAGTTCACAAAACAGTATTCATATATTTGCCAATATCTCAGAAACTGTTGGTTTTATAAAAATATATTTCACATAAAAGTTTTATTTTTAATAGTACTACAATTTTGCAATGATAAGTTATATAGTATCTCAAATAGTTGCGGAGCTACAGAAATTTCCGCTTCTGTAAAGTACCCTAAAAGTCGTTTTCATGGGAAAGTGAAAATAGTCAGTTTATTTATAATCTTAATCAACGCCTAGATACGAATTTTAATCAAAATCGTTATAGCTGATTTTGAGAAAAATCTTAATTTCAAGTTGAAACAGACACACAGACATACATCATTGCAAATACCACTTTTTAGGGTTCGAGGGTCCATCAACATTTCAGGTTAGCTTTTTTTCACTGTTGCAATAATTTTTTTACCTTTAGTTTTCGAAAAGTTGAAAAATATATAAATTTGCGTATAGTTTAAAAGTTATTGGTTTTGTAAAAATATGCTTCAAATAAAATATTTTAATTATAAATAGATATACATAATTGTAACAATAAGTAATTTCATATCTCAAATAGTTTCGGAGATATGATAAAAATGATAATTTACGCATCAGACCGGAGCACATAGTCATTTTTCCGAAATATTGAGAGTAGCCATTTTGTTTGGAATATTTAGAAATGTTTAGAAACGAAATTTAATCAAAATCTATAGAGCTGATTTTGAAAAAATCAACCTTCTCTTTTTGTCCTTCAGTAAACTACCCTTAATCTTAGGGTTATATATCCAATTCCAAAAACCGCTTGGGGAAACCCTATGACAACCCTAGATACCAAGTCTTAGCCCGATCGGTAAAATAGTTTAGGCTCTAGTTGGAGGTACAGACAGACAGGCGGATATTCAAAAACCACTTTTTCGGATTCGGGGGTCATGAAACGTCAAGATTCATCAAAATTTTGAGTTCGATTTTTTTGACGATCACAATACTTTCTCTACTTGTAAGATAACGAGAAAGTAAAAAATAAAAATTATAGTATCGTGTCCTACCACCTGTTCGGGTTTTACGCTTAAGTACAAATTGCGCCAGTGTGTTAGGAATTGGAAAGGTTGATTTTAGAGGAAGTGAGCCCACATTTTGTGGAGGGAGGGGGGAAATAATTTAAGAAAATCCATCCTCAGTTCACCAGACCGTGATTCGAGCCTCGTTCTCTCCGTCCTCAGCAGTCTAACTCAACACATAACTAGCGTGTTAGCTAACTACGCCACCAAGGTGGGTCATATTTTAAGGTAAAATCTGTGATGGACGTGTGAATACCATCGGCTACTAAGAGCTATCATTGATATTACAGCTAGCGGCGACTCGGTTGTGACTTTATGCCGCCAATATTACAAATACATTGTACTGTACATTCCAAGTGAATCCACATGTCCATCACAGACTCTGCCTTAAATATGACTGAATAATTACTCTGAGCATGGAACGATCCTTGGATAGCTGAGAGAAAGAACATTGGTGTGCTTGACCAAAAGTCCCAGCTTCGATTCCCGTGCCGACCTGTCATTTTTCAATTTATTCTAAATTGACTAAGCTACTGCTGAGCTCCGTAATTATTATTATTAATTTCCCAAGGTTCGCATTTTATATATACTTAATTAGCTAGTGTTGCTTTCTTCCATCTGGTTATTATTAGTAAAACAAGCGTTGTGGTTATTAATCTTATTCCGGGTTCAATAACCGACACTGCCGAAAAATGTATCAATGGTTAATCTGGGTTTTTCCTATTTCAGTGATGAATTAACGGTCAGGGATCTTGGTGTTGTGTGTGATTATAGTTTTAAAGTTTTTTTCATCAGCCTTTTCATAAAATTCACGTTAAATATCTTAAACATAAAACAAAGGTATTGACACAGGAAATATAACACTTTGGACAGTAATTTGTTCTTGAATTATATAACATTTAGTTGGCGTATATTAAAATGTTTTGTGCTGAACCATTTCTAGATAAGTCTAAAAAACAATTAAAATTCCCTTTCTTTAATAAGTTATTTATAAAAGCTCAGATATTCCAAAGCAAACTTATATCGTTTTTATGTCCAATATGTTTACTTAAAAATTGAATAATTGTATTAATTTTTTTAACCATATTATTATTAAACTTGACAACATACAGTCTAATTTGCATAAAATGGGCCTTTTAGAAAATATAAATATTTTTTCCGCTGTTGACATTGATAAAACATTTTACTATTTATTTTTATATTTTTTTATGGATATTGATAATATCTATCAAACGAGGGCTGCAGATCATATGACCTGATGTATGAATAAGTTAAAGTAGACCTAGTAATTTTTATGTCAGTTAAATAAGGACTTTCTTATGAAAATTAAACTTGAGAGATTTAAATATAGGTTGTGCAGCTGTCCTAATAGGATTTACTAAGGATGTGTCTGTTCATGGAAATCTTAGAACATTAAGCTGCCAATTATATGTTACCAGCTTCGGTGGCACATGATTTAAGACAGGCGTTGTAAACTCATTTGAACATAAGGGCCACATTGAAAATTGAAAATGCTAAGGGGGGCCACATTTCAAAAACTACAGTACTGTCTTCTTCTTAAGGAAAAAAATTCTATTTAAAACTATTATTATTAAAAAAATAATATTATACATGTTATAACTTACCTTTATTTTTCACCACAAGTTTTAATTATTTTTTTACATTAATGGTGTTATTGTTAGCCATTATATCTTGTGTTGAATTCATTTCATTTATTTATTACAAATTCATGTCCATAATCCGTGATCTCTCGAGTTTGTTAATTTTCATTTTCATTTTCGTAAACAACCGTTCACACATTTATAACATGCTGACAAAAATGTCACATATTTGGTGAGAAATTTTTACCGATTAACCATTAACCAATTTCCAAATGTGATAATCTCATATGATGTATCCTTACAACATTTATAACAATATGAAGTTGGCTGCACTGTTTATTGGTTCATCAAAAGGTCCGCGGGCCGCATATAATCAAAGATCAGACCACATGCGGCCCTCGGCAGCAAGTTTGACATTCTTGATTTAAGGCATCATTCTCTCAATAGACTATACTGGTAATGACAGGAATGTTGGCGTTCGAATCCCGGTCAGGTGTAGTGAAGGTGTTTTTTACCTAAATGGTTTTACACTCTCACTCTACGCAAATGTGGGAACACTTCCTCTAAATTCCACCTTCTTCATCTCTAACTCAGCGTAATTAGTATATATTCGTATCGTCTGAACAATTAATAGATGTAGTATTAAAAAATGTGTTGTTTTAGACTTTTTTTTAGTTTTTTAGCACCGCATCTTAATACCTGTTCATGTTATACGTATATATGATAATTACTATAATAGGTTTAGGATGAGGAAGGAATTAGAGGTAATCTACCCACGTTTGTGTGGAAGGTGAGTGGTAAACCATTTAGATAAAACTAACCCTTCATAGAACCGACCGGGATTAAAACCCCGACCTCCCATCATCAGCAGATTAGTCAAACACGAGAGTGATGCATTATAACGTTCGGCCACCGAAGCGGGTTTATTTGAGAGCCCCTTGGGGGGGGGGGGGCATGGTATCACATTACATTGTTCCTTAAGGTTTATCCGGGAGCGTTGAAGAAATACAACTGCAACAATGGGACGGAGTGCGAGTCTTTGACAGGGGTGTTCAACTGTTCCTGGGCCACTGCGCCAACATGTCCGAGATGTACCAGTGTCACCACAAAGCTGACGGTATCACTGTCAACAGCGAGAGGGATAACATGAAACTCAATGGCTTCTTTGAGTGCGACAAGGCGACCTGCATCAAGATTAAGGTGATTTTACTGACATTTGATTAGCATGTGCTTGATGTTCTAGAAGGATCGAAATTGTATTTTGTGATCAAAGGTAAATATTCAAAAAAATAAAGAAGAAGAAAAGGTTGCAATGCAAATGAAATGAGATATTTCTAACCTACTAACAGTGGTTTGTTTAGTTGTATACATTTTGTGCCCTAATCTTTATGTGTTGCACCATGCAACTTAAGTAAGTGTTAAGTAATCATTTTTAACCACAGATAAATATTTTATTTACATAACTATTTATTATTTTTAGCCAAGTATAAATATTTTATTTACAGGTATAAAACCATGCACAAATCAGGATGATGAAAAAAAAAAGTAAAAAGAGTGTAATTCGCTGGGAAAATAAGGTTTTCCTTGAAAACTACTATTTTTGGCGATTTCCTGAACCACTAAACTTAAAAATGATTGGTCTTTTGTCATAATCAGCTAAGCCATTTCAAATAATGGAAAGGGCTTATCTAATTACAACACAAGAGGGGAGGCAAATATTTAAAGAAAGAAGAATAAAAATTAACAATGCAAAAATTATATATATTTGTTTACCTAATATAATCAGGTTTGTTTGATTAATCCTATAAATTATTTCTGCTGTCAATATCCCTTTTTCTCAACTAATACAAAACCTACAGCGAGGAATAAGGTATCAGTGGAGAGGATATTTTCCCGAGTTCTGACATAGCTAACTCAGTTTACGTCAAAACACATTGTTTGTTAAAAATTTAAGTTAAAAGAAAAATCTAAATTCAAGATGATTGCATTCTGACATAAAAAATTGTATACAAAAAGGTATTGTAAACTATTGTAAATACGTTCACAATAATAATCTCTATTTGCTAGTTTTTGTATACATTTCACTAAGTATTTAATTTCAACAACCCAACAAAAGACTAAATCTTTTTGAGGGGGGTGGGGGAAGGGGAGGTTGAATGTGTGAAAATTTCGCAAGGGTTTACAGGTATATAAATAATTGGCTGAAACTTTTTATTGGTTGTACCATACCACTTAAGTAAGAGTTATTTGTAGCCAGAGAGAAATATTTTATTTGCAGATATAGTTGCTGTAATATTTATATTATTATATTAATTTGTAATCTTTATATTTGTTGCACCATACCACTTAAGTAAGTGTTGAGTTAGTATTATTTGTAACCATATATATACATATATACACTCATGTCAAATCATGATTTCCGTGGTGAACTAAACAAATAATGAAAAGCTGAAAATACTCTAGAAAAATCAGATTTTCGTTGAAAACTACTATTATTCCAGACATCCTGGAACCCTAATCTTTAAAATGAGAGTTCGTTTGTCACAATATGTTCAGCCATTTCCTAGTAATTTCTATTATTGGAAAAAGATTTATCAGATTATGCATAAGATTCTTAACTTAAGATGATATCCTGTTATTTACTGTACACGGTCAAACATTAACCATCGTGCCATCTTTAACGTAACTTGAACTGAGCAGAAGTTTACCGAAGAGTAGCTCTTACAAATATAAATCCTATCTTGAGCTAGTTATATCCAGTTCACCTCATTACATCCTATCCCTATCTTGAAGCTAGTTCTATCCAGTCCACCTCATTACATCCTATACCTATCTTGAGCTAGTTATATCCAGTCAACCTCATCACATCCTATCCCTATCTTGAGCTAGTTATATCCAGTTCACCTCATTACATCCTATCCCTATCTTGAGTTATTTATATCCAGTCCACCTCATTACATCCTATCCCTATCTTGAGCTAGTTCTATCCAGTCCACCTCATTACATCCTATACCTATCTTGAGCTAGTTATATCCAGTCAACCTCATCACATCCTATCCCTATCTTGAGCTAGTTCTATCCAGTTCACCTCATTTCATCCTATCCCTATC
Source organism: Timema cristinae (assembly GCA_039000515.1). NCBI lineage: Eukaryota > Metazoa > Arthropoda > Insecta > Phasmatodea > Timematidae > Timema > Timema cristinae. The sequence goes on along the minus strand of JBCFYV010001001.1, from coordinate 6,711,537 downwards.
TTGAGCTAGTTCTATCCAGTTTACCTCATTACATCCTATCCCTATCTTGAGCTAGTTCTATCCAGTCCACCTCATCACATCCTATCTCTATCTTGAGCAGCTCTATTCAGTCCACCTCATTACATCCTATCCCTATCTTGAGCTAGTTCTATTCCAGTCCACCTCATCCATCCTATCTCTATCTTGAGCCAGCTCTATCAGTCCACCTCATTACATCCTATCCCTATCTTGAGCTAGTTCTATCCAGTTCACCTCATTTCATCCTATCCCTATTTGAGCTAGTTCTATCCAGTTCACCTCATTTCATCCTATCCTATCTTGACTAGTTCTATCCATCCACCTTATTGCACCCATCTCTTCAGGTTTATTCTAATACGAGTGTAATCCTCTCATCTTTCTCTAGTCTTCCCACTGGTCAGTCCCATTGGGTTACCAGTCAACACCTTAGATGTGGTTCTAGTTTCTTCCATCCACGCTGCATGTCCTGCCCACCATAAACTGCAAGATTCTATTACCAATTCAAGTGTCCAACATTATTTTTAACCATTAATTTTAAAGGATTATTTATAAATAATTAGTTTAAATTTTCACAGCCACAACAAATAATATTCATCATCCCCTCAAACCCTATTTAAATCGATTTCCTTATATCCTTAGAATAGCTTCTAAATATAATATTTTAATATTTTCCAGCACCCGTTTGTATGCGACCGCTTGTGCCCTAAGATCTCGACTTTGGACGTCAACACGTACCTTCTTTACGAAGACAATGTCTACACAGGCAACTGTGAACGGACCTTGGCCTTCAATCGCGCTAACGGCACGAGTGTTGGCTCACCGGTTAATGCCACAGAGATTTGGCAAAACAAAAATTCCACCGAGGTTTTAATGGCATCCTGTCTGTCTGTCAAAATAGAGGATAGCTCCATTAAGTAAGTTAAATAAATATTATTATATTAAGAGTACAGGAGGGAAAGAGTGAAAAGTCTAATTTTTAGTTTAAATTGAACTAGTGCTGCCATCAGCTAGAAAATCATAAGATCTTTCTAATCAGTGGTGTATTCTGAGAAAAATTAATAAGTATGCTGTACTCTAGAAGTTGCAACGGAGATTTGAGGGCCGAGGACCCTCAACCACCATTGTCCAAGAAAGTCAAGGGATTATTTCAAGGGATATATTTGAAGACTAGACCCCTTCCCCATAAAAAAATATTGTAAAGAATCCTGTAAAACAAAGCTTCAAATCATCCATCATGTCAATATAAAAACAAAACATTTTTTTTACTTATTTTTTTGAAAATACAGTCCTACCATCACTGTATAGCCCCCTCCCTCTTTTTATCCTCCCTCCTATTTTCATCTCATTCCTCTTTCCTAACCCCTCCCCCCTCCCCGCCCCCTTCACCAAACCCACTTTCCCTTCAACAACTTTTTTTTCCAAAGACTATATAATATACTATTGACATTTTATGAGGAATAAATTAAATTTTCAAAATAAAATATAGCCCATGTTACTCGCTGATAATGTAGCTTTATATTTGTGAAAGAATTTTTAAAATCGGTCCAGTAGTTTTTGAGTTTATCCATTATAAACAAAAAAACAAAAAATCAAATCTTTCCTTTTTATAATATTAGTATAGATGTGCGCATATAGTTCAGTGGTTCTCGAACATTTAATATTTCCCTTTAACTGTATGCTATCTTAGGACATTTTGAGCCCCCCCCCCCTCCCTCTTCCACTCCCGTATTCTCTCTTCTTCTATTTATTCATAGCGATGATTACCATCCACTCAAAATGTAATAAAAGTAACTTCATGTTGCCAGCCCACATTCAGGATAAACCTAACGAGTGGCTACCAAACTGTTTGGTGGATTAGTGCCAACTCTTACGGATAGAGGGTGTCATGAGGTCAGCACTACGATGACTCCAGCCATTAATCTCGGCTTTCTATACCGGAGCCACTACTACTTTATTCGAGTAGCTCCTTATTTATCCACTTTAGGCTGAATTTAACCCATTCCAGACCCACTGCTTCCCAGATAATCTGTACGCGCCGGGAATCAAACCCGGGACCTCCGGGTCCGTGGCCAGAACATATGACTATTAGACCCCATAGTCGGTCCTCAAATTGTTATGATATCTACATGGTTATAAATTTAAGTAAATATTAATGTCGAGGCTAAGAGTGGTATGGGCACATTTCTGAATGCATAAGAGAGACAAATCCTATTCAATTAGCCTAGTGTAATTAAAAGCACACAGTTAGCAATACTCAAAGCTAAAAATCATAATAAGAGTAAGATGAAGTGATACATCGATCAAGCGGCCATCAGATATTGGTGAAAGGGAATCAGGTGGATGGTCCAACTCACGTTACAATTAAAACTATTTCTTAAAGTCTAACTTATCTCACCCAATGCTGCTTGGAAACAAACGAGTCTCCCAACTTGAGAATTTATGCTCCAGAAGCTATTTAGATGTGTAAACTCTGACTAACATAGGGAGATTATCTAGTATTATTAATACTCTATCTCTACGTCATTGGTTTATTGCTAAGATATTTACACATGTCTTTTGCTGTAAGCAGTTGTGCACCCAAGGGGGAGAGGGGCAAACAGGGTATTTGACCTCCCCTACCCCTCTTCCCCCAACACCAAAAATATTGTTCATAGAAATTTAAATAATATTAAGTATAGCTAAAATATTTAGCATTGAAGATTTGTCGAATGTATAGGCTGCATTTTAAAACAAAGCTTCGTACTTAAGCCTAATATTCAAAATGTTTACCGTTACACACAAAATTAACAATTGAAAAAAACATACAAATATTAACTTCGATACTATTTGTATTATTTAAATTACTTAATAAATATAAAACAACTCAAAATGATTTATAAAAGCATTTAATATTCATAAATATTCTCAGCCTTCAGAACTTATGAGGCTGTGCAACCCCAAAACCGCTCTCTTCTTCAAAATGTCATTCTTGATACAGCCTTGATTGAATGCCTCTCCCCAAAGTAAATGGCTGGGTGTGCCACTGATTAAGTAGATTATAAGAAAATAAATTTTATTTTACCTTTTCCTTCTAAATCATCTTGAAATGTTGAACTCACACTCCTGACTTTTGGGATTCTTTGATGTATAATTATATAAAATCACAATGAATAGTAAGTCGTTAATGTAAAACAAAAACTAAAAGAACACTATTAAAACTCCACTATCCTTTCTACTAAAGATAAACAAGAATTACCATCAACAACGTTTAAAGTAGCCCGTCAACACCCCCCCCCCCCCCGGTTCCCCCACTCTATTAGAGCTGAAATGCCTAAATTTGAAAGAACGGTTAAATGTGTTTGCCAAATACATGTGACTAGAATACCTAAACATAAATCAATGTATTTAATTAATGTATAATTTAAAGCTTGTTACGTATACTATTATTTTACAATTAATTATATATTTATTTTATGTATTTTTACTTGAAATTACTAATACTAAATTAGCTTAGTAAATAAACATTATGATCTTGAATCTTTTCTCAATAGTTGGCACAATGCTTAGCTTGCTTCACAGGAACAGCATGACCTGGGGTGTAAAAAGTGAGCTCATTGGCCAATTACTTATAAGCGAGCGGAAAGGAATGTGTCGCCACCCCCTAGACATTGGGCAAGGTCATTAGAGCCTCCCTAGCTTGCCTTGCGTTTTTCAAGTAGCAAGTGCTAAGTAGAACCTTTTGGAAGAAGAATTACTTATAACACAGTATTATTGGAATATGAACCAATATTAGTTTTAAAATTAATAATTCATTACATGTATATTTATTAACAATTAAAACATTAGGGCTTACACAGTTCACACAGACAGCATTGAATTAAACAAAAAACGGGTCCATATCATTTTGGATATGCGACGCAGGACTAGCATACCCAGAGAATACGCCATTGTTTCTAGTGCACTTTAGATTATGGTTAAAGAGGTCTGTCATATTTAAATGTTTACTTTTTTACTTTCTCTCGACACCTCGCAGAGAAATTATTGTGATCGGAAAAAAAATTGACCCCGATATTTTGACAATTAATGTTGATGTTTCTTGACCCCGTGAAACAAAAAAAAAAAATTCGAAAGACTTTCTTTCTATCTGTATCTCCATCTAGAGCCGAAACTATTTTACCGATTGAGCTAAAACTTGGTATTTGGGGTTTTCTTAAGTCCCCCCTAAGGGATTTTTGGAATTAGATATATAACCATAAAGCTTAGGTAGTTAATAGGGGCAAAAAGATTAAAAAAAATCATTTTCCAGAAATTCACTGTAGCATCTAGATACTGTTTATCATAATCAACAAGAAGTCAATCTTCATTTTCTCAGGAAAATTACTTTTAAAGAACGTTACACGGGGGAATTTTAAAATTTTCATAATTTCTCCACAACTATTTAGATAGAAAATAACTTATCTGTGTAAAGTTGTAGTACTATTAAAAATATACCTCTTTTATATGAACTATAAATTTTTATAAAATCAACTATTTCTGAGCTATAAACAAATATATATACTTTATAATTCAGGACCCTTCATTCACCTCTGACAAGACATCTTGTGAATGTGGGGAATGCCAGGCCTCCACCGTGGTTCGGATTCCACGTTAAACTGTAGGTCCTTCATTTCATCTCACAATCACCCTACCATTACACATTAGCGTAAGTGCGTATAACCCGAATGGGTAGTAAGACGCGGTGCTATTAATAATAATCTAATTCAGGTCTTTGAAAATGAATTTGTTTCTTATGCTCTTTGGTGGACAAAGATATTTCACTTTTCTTAATTTTTCTGTAAGTGTTCCTAATGCCATAGAATAAATTATTTCATTTACGATCTTTGGTGTTGTGTTTCTACAACAATGTTTAGACCTATTATTTCGTTTCACAGATATTACGAGTTTTTGGTAAACGTTTATTTTAAGATAAATGTGGGAGAAAGAAGACAGTGTGGTTCACCGTGCCATCTATTTTTTTAAGTATTTGCTGGGGACTTTATTGGTTTTCAGATATAAAATTTGTCTTAGAAAATGTGTGTAATGTGACTTTCCTCTTTTTTCCCTTGTACCCTTTAGATTATATTAGCTTGGTTCAGCTTAATCTTGTTGTCGAATATGAACTATCTTAACGATAGTAAATAGTTTCCATGTTGTTCACTTATCAGTCATATGCAAACACATATTATATGCATTTATAATGTAGAGGCTGATTGATTATAAATCACCCGCCTCGGTGGCGTAGTTGGCTAACGCGCTAGTCGTGTTGAGCTCGACTGCCGAGGACGGGGAGATCGAGGTTCGAATCTTAGTTGGGTGAACTGGGTGGTTTTTCCTAAATGGTTTTCCACTCTCCTTCCACGCAAATGCGGGTTCACTTCCTCTAATTCAACCTTCCCAATTCCTAAATCCATTAATGTAATTAGTACTTAAAGCGTATAACCCGAACGGGTAGTAAGATGTGGTGCTAAATAATAATAATAATGATTATAAATCAGTAGATACACTCTGCAGTAACTTTCATGTACATAACCTTTCAGAAATAATCATTATTTGTAACAAAATGTTCTTATAAAATAAACCTAAGCTAATGATGTTTAGTGAAATTCATTGTGTGTGTACGTTGTGTTTTATAATCCAGGCTTTACAAAAGGGCATTGCGAATTTCAAGCCTATGACTGAATCAAATCTATGGCCAAGGTTGGAGGAATTAGGTCTGATGGTTAAGGAGTTTACTTTTACTTGCTTACTCCGTGGAGCTAAGGACTCGAAATTTAATTACCGCATTTACAAAAATATACCAACTATCCCTATCTTGACCTTGCTCTATCCAGTCCACCTCATTACACACTATCCCTTTCTTGAACTATCTCCATCCGGTCCACCTCTTTACACACTATCCCTTTCTTGAACTATCTCCATCCGGTCCACCTCTTTACACACTATCCCTTTCTTGAACTAATTCTATTCAGTCCACTTCATTACACCCTATCTCTTTCGAGTCCATTCTAGTGATATCCTCCCATCGGCATTTAGGTCTTTTCTCCTGCGTCTGGGTCTTCCACTGGTCTCTTGCCATTGGTTTCGACAGTCAATACCCTGAACAAAGTTTCTCCCATTCACGCTGCATGTGCTGCCCACAGAAGACCGCAATATTTTATTACCATAAAAACGTTTAATGATTAGTAAAGGGTATGTAGCTCATCATTAAGTAATCTCCTCCACGCTTCATTATGTGTATCCTTTTTTGGATCAAAAAGGTTCCTATTTACTTTGTTTTTGTACACCCTAAATTTCATCTCTTCGAGTAAGATAAGAGAGCATGTTAAAAGCAAAATGTATATCAGCATCAGTTTAAATAGAAGAATAAGAATGTATACTGGACATATATTTGGTGATTCATCAACCGATTATGAGGCCATTCTCCTGCATACATTTTGTAACAATATTAATTATTGGATAATCGGGATAGTCTATCTTTGTTGCCACATTTTTAATAATATAATTTACTACTTTTGTTATAGTATTTATAAACCATGGTAAATATTTCAAATTTGTCTTGCCACACATTCATATTTAGAACATGACACAGCTTCTTTTCAACTGGAGATTCACGCCTACTTTCAAGAGTACAAGGTGTCTCTTTCTGAACTATTTATCTTTTCTCTTTCTTTTTCTCTCATTCACGCGTCCCAAACAAAAATATAATATTCTCCACTTGTCAAGGGGAATAAGAAAAGCTTACTTTGCGTATGGTAACTACTTTTTAGTCAGTATTGGCGTGAAAAATTCTTGGAAAATTATACACATACGTATCAAATGGTGGGTGACCATATGTGGAAATAAATCAATATCATTACAATTATTCTTAATTCAACAGTTTTAAGGTGTGGATGTAGGGGACGCAATAAAAGACAGGTATTTTGAAATTCTTATAGCAAAACCTTTTTTGGCCAAAATAAATTTTAAAAATATTGCTTCAGTATAAACATGTAGTTTAATTTTTTGCATATAGTAATATTAACATTTGTTGAATATGTGTAAAGAGGATAGGGAATTAGATGAAAAACTTTTTAAATAGAGAGAAAAAGTTGTCATTAAATTCCAGGACACCCTAGAAAGATTTTCAAGAAATGTTTAGGTCATCATCAGTAAAAAATTAAACTTTATTTTTCTACTGGAGCAATATTTGATTTATTTTGACCCAAAAAAAAGTGTTTACACAAAAACTGCAAAAACACTTATCTTTTCTCTCCTTCCCTTAAACGATATTTTAAATATCATAAAAGGGTTTAGTTATCATAAGACAAGTAAGTTGTAGTGTTAGTGAATCTCAGGCTCATCCATTTCCCTAGAGCATCCATTTCTCGTATCTAGTAATTTGGAACTATATAATGTAGATTAAAGTGCCTTTCGATTCTGTTTTCTCTTTCTGAGCAGATGCTAGATATGGCACGGTAGAAAGTGATTGCAGGCTCTCCTATTATAAATCCAAAGTGTTGTTCAGGCCTACGTACTTTCATCCCTAAAGCAATAAGTCAAGACCAAGTGATTAAAAAATTATTTCAATCAATGTTCAACTGTTACAGTTTCATTCAACATGTCGAAATGATCTTTATTATTAGAGGAGAAATGGGCTTGTTCAAAATCATATTCAAACCAAAATCTTTATTTAGCTGTGCAAAAACTATATTCTGATTCCAACTTTGTTGCATTGTATAAATTTTTTTTTTTAAGGTTTAACTATTTTATCTTTAATGTATGTCATTCGTTTTATAAAAAATAATAAGCCATTAAACGTTATTTCAGAGCTATCGATTGTATCAATGGGACAATACAGAACAGAACCAACTTCCCTAAACTGTTCATGAACTTCACCACCATGTGGTCTCTGTATGAGAACAGCACGATCCTGGTGGACACCAAACAAAACTTCTTGCCCGCCCAGTCCGAGCTCACCATTTACAACTGGAGTAGACTTTACATCAACCTGGAGGCTTGCGTCAACACACTCCAAGGAGAGTGCAAACTGTTCCAGAACACACACGGCAGAGGGGGGGAGAACCACACCATGCCTTCCAGATTCCACTGCTACTATGATAAGGTAAACATCTGCTATATTAAGGTTAGGGTATGATACACAGTGTGAGAACTGAGCCATGAGATTCCACTGCTACTATGATAAGGTAAACATCTGCTATATTAAGGTTAGGGTATGATACACAGTGTGAGAACTGAGCCATGAGATTCCACTGCTACTATGATAAGGTAAACATCTGCTATATTAAGGTTAGGGTATGATACACAGTGTGAGAACTGAGCCATGAGATTCCACTGCTACTATGATAAGGTAAACATCTGCTATATTAAGGTTAGAGTATGATACACAGTGTGAGAACTGATCCATGAGATTCCACTGCTACTATGATAAGGTAAACATCTGCTATATTAAGGTTAGAGTATGATACACAGTGTGAGAACTGAGCCATGAGATTCCACTGCTACTATAATAAGGTAAACATCTGCTATATTAAGGTTAGGGTATGATACACAGTGTGAGAACTGAGCCATGAGATTCCACTGCTACTATGATAAGGTAAACATCTGCTATATTAAGGTTAGGGTATGATACACAGTGTGAGAACTGAGCCATGAGATTCCACTGCTACTATGATAAGGTAAACATCTGCTATATTAAGGTTAGGGTATGATACACAGTGTGAGAACTGAGCCATGAGATTCCACTGCTACTATGATAAGGTAAACATCTGCTATATTAAGGTTAGAGTATGATACACAGTGTGAGAACTGAGCCATGAGATTCCACTGCTACTATGATAAGGTAAACATCTGCTATATTAAGGTTAGAGTATGATACACAGTGTGAGAACTGACACATGAGATTCCACTGCTATTGTTCAAGCAAGGCATCCTTCTACTCATCTATTTCTGGAGTAATAAGATGTGTTGCTAATAAAAATAGGAGTGGAATCTGGAATGTATGGTGAGGTTCTAACACACTGTGTAAGAAAAATATGATAGATTCATAAAACAGAAAGTGTGCAAATGAGAATAGAGGAATGGAAACTATTAAAGGGGGAAGAATGATGGAAGAATAGAGGAAGATGGAGGCATTTTATACAACTGACTCGGTCACAACCTGTAAATAGTTGATCATGATGAAGATGAGGATCTTACTACCCATTCATATCATACGCATGTGTTTACGTAGATGTGTTAGAAATGAGTAAAGTTGAATTATAGGATGCATACCCGCATTTTCATGGACATTAGGGGCTAGAGGGGAGTAGGGTTGAATGCAATTTATGGAAAGCTACTCTCAGTACAAACTGCCGGGATTCGAACCCTGATATCCCTATCATTGACAGTCCAGTCTATTATGAGAGTGATTCGTGTAAGCCATTTGACCACTTAGCAGGATAGTTTTTATGAATATGTCAAATATCGCCAAAAAAAAAATGCGCGTGTTTCGGGTGATCTTGTATTTTTACGGTATTTATGTTTGAATGTAAAATTATTAGTAAGAAACGGGTGGCCTGCTGGTTGACTGTCGTTGCGTGTTGCATACATACAGGCTTGGTTTATAATACGTCGATAGATATTTTTAACATGCGACACCTACAACTGCACTTGTTAGTGATAAAACAAGGTTCGGTTGGGTAAAGAGAGCCTTTCATTGTTCGAGGCAGGGTTTTTTTCCAGTTGTTTGCGTGCTCGTTTACAAGTACAGTACCTCTATAGATAAAATGGACACATTCACAGAATAGCTGGCTACGTAACCACGTAGATGGTACTTAAACTCACCGCTCGTCTGGTTTGATCCATGCTGGTGACAAAGAGGTTGGGGTTAAAATCCTGGCACGTTATACTCAAGGTGATATTTAATAAAGGTTCCCTCTCTTCCACCTTATCAACGCAAATAAAATAAATGATGTGACAAAATCGTGTATGATTTCTCATAGATAAATTTAACATTTTTCAAGAATCAGTTATTAGTACACCCCTTTATTTTATGACTAGAAACAAAATCACGACTCGACCTTGAGGTATGAACATTAAATAGCAAGTTTTAACTATTTCTATAGAATAGTTTCGGTTGTAGTACCAGGCACAGACAAACAAAGGGACAAACTATTTTAAAGCCCACTTTTTTTTAATAGTTTGGGGGCACACAAAAGGACCAGCCAGCAGAATCTCTAGGTCAATAATATTCACGATTCCCGTACTTTATCTGTGTAATAAAGTGAAACTAACTTGTCACGTTTTTGGTCAACATGTCTGTACAAACCCTTTTATATTGGTGTTTGGTTTTATAAAGTATCTATTATTTTTACTTTATTATTCATTTTCTTTAATATCAGTACAATTAGTATATTCTAGCATAAGTAATAAGCATTAGTTAATTAAACTATATAATCTAAGTGAACATAATTAAGATTAAAGATTATTATTTTGTGTGTTTACGAGGCTTAAAATTACCTTCCTACAAAATATGTCTACTTATATGATACTTTACAAAGTAATATTGTTACCAAACTAGTTTTAAACAAAATTATAATATGATTATACAAGATTAAAAAAACAATACGTTTTATGATTTATTTTAAACCATCAAAGAATAATTAAAACTATCTATATTGTTAATATTCTTAGTAATAAGTTTAAAAAATGATGGTGGCCAGAGGTCAAGGCGTTGGTCATATATCGTTAAAATATCGCCACTAAATCTTCGTATTTGAGTTTAAACACGACGTTCTTCCTACACTTAGTTAGAAATATGAGATTAGAATCTTTATTGTGACATGCCATTACTGGTCAAAACCTTGGCTTGGAAAAACTCTCGTTCATAAAGTCAACGGATACACTGAAAGATTGAGCTAGCCTTGAGATTGTGAGTGTGGTAAATAAAACGTTTAATAAACTGGGGGTGACATTAATGAGAGCATGAGAGAAAACAACTCTAAAAAAGAACCAGCATGTTTGATATCTATATCAGGCACATTCAGTTGTAAATTTATTTAAGATGTGTCATCATAGCCAAAAGATGGATTCAAGAACTTTATCACATTTGTTAATAAGTGCTCTGCGTTGTGTGACGCTTAACGAAACCGCTTGGAGGTCATACGATCCTCCGGTGCAGCTTAGTAAGAGGTCATCAATTAAATAGACAATCATGACCGTGCATCTACCACCGTAACTGCTGCCCTCCATCCCCTACACCCCCGTTAGTCGCCGGTCAACAACAACTACGATACACTAGTTAGTGAGACAGGAAGTCACGAGGAATCACTTGTGAAAACCAGAGTGAGATACTAAAACCGTACTTAAAGAACTGCGTTCGTATCTTGGTACTTAAATTCACACAACTCTGATACGTTAGTCATCATCTAAAGATATCGAGAAAGTCCTCGCTATCACATGGTTGCAATCTTGAAAAGGTCTAGCTTCGCTTCAATCTCTCCACGCTACCGACCAATCAGCGAGCAGCCCAGTCCTCCAAGAAAGCATGTATATTAACCAGTCAGCGCTTCCCATGCTCAGGCAGTCTGAATGAGTATTCTGTTGCACGAAGGCAGTGGCGTGTTCATATAGGCTAATCATGTAATATCCCAAGTTACCCTCTTCAGTCACCAAGTGGTCAAAGACGTTACTTTAATATTAGACTGACCCACCGAAGATGGAGAGATAGGGGTTCGAATCTTGGTAGTGTCTACTGAAAATGTTTTTTCTAAAATTGTTTCCCACTCTCCCTTCACAAAAGTTATGGTAGATTACCTCCAAAATGCTTCCTTTCTCATCCCTAATACATTAGAACAATTATTATAAATGCGTATAATATGAACAGGTAGTAAGTAAGACGTGGAGATTAAAAAAAACTATGGATACCCAATTTAAGGGCAACAAATGAGCGAACAGTACCGGGACAATGCTAGCTAGTGATGATCCCTATCGAATGAAAACTATCGAATAATTCGATAATATCAGACTATCGACTTATTCGATTATACTTGCTATACTTACATCAAATATTCTTTCCTTTAAAGACCACTATTGGGAAGAAATACATACCTTTCTCCTTCTTGCTGATTGATAGTCGTCCTTAGAGGTTTGGATGTTTTCCTTGTTATTCTTATGGAAAATATTAATTTATTTAAAGTTGGCAAAATGAAAGAAAGGTTTAAAATAAATAGAAGGAAATGTTAAAAGGAAATGAAATTGATAATAGATAATTTTGTTTTGGATAGTCTGCCTTATTAGGGCTAAAGATTACAACGCACGTAAAGCTGACTTTCATTCGGAATCTGCGAACGAATAATGTTAATTTTATTCGAATACAAAATACAAAGTGCACTTGATGACAATCGGATGGAAACTATTAAATTATTATTCGATAGTTTGGAAATGATAATATTCGTCATTTGACAGTTCCCATCACTAACACTGACTGCTGAGAGTAAGGTGTATGATAATCAGGGCCCGGATTTTAATGACAGGTCATCTTTTGTTTGGTCCATCAGAGACAATGCTCAGTTGTACATAAACTCTGTTCATGATCCCCTAGTTGTAAAAATATATTTTTATAGGTCATTTTTTGGTCATTTTTTGCCATTTTAGATTTTTAGGTCATTTTTCTTGTTCTTTCTATTTTGTTTATTAAGTCATTTTTAAGCATTTTTTTATGAAAATTACTTTAAAAAGGTTACATATATGAATTAGAGGTGCTTTGATAAAACATGAATATTCAAACAGCAGATATTTTTCCACACACTCGTTGACTGAAGAAGATCATGTATGATTCCAAATGAACTTAGAGCCCCTTTACCTGTGTGCTTATAAAATCCACATTCCTGGTGAGACCTTCACTACACCCAAGTTGGAAAGAGTTGCAGGGGAAGGGGGGAGCAATTTTTAGAGTTCAAAAGAACTTTGTACCATCTATACATTCCTGGTGAGTCACTTGCTATATCATGTTTGTAAAAGGGCTGCAGGGGTATGGGAGCTATCGCTTTTAAAGCCGGTATTTGTATTCCAATGTTAGGTAGAACACATGATTTTAACTGTCAAAAGATTTTAATTGCATAGTTTTAATTTATAAAGTGCACGTTATATTTATTCGTTTGCAATCATTTTATGTGTATTTAAAATGCTTTAAACCAAACCATCCAAAGAGAGTCATTTAAGGTAAATTATTACTGAATTCGGAGAGGATATTTTTTCTACAGAGAGTGAAATACTTTTCTGTAAAATATGCGAAGTGAAAGTTGCTGGCATCAGATAAAAAGATGTAACCATTCGACAGCACATAAGACGCAACAAACATGTCCGTGGTATCCAGAATATCGATAAAAAGAAAACATCTCAATTATTACTTGCACAAAATACATTCACGAATCAAAAATCCTCAACATTTTATAAAGACTTGTGTGACGTTCTGGTATCTGCGAACATTCCTCTGTGGAAAATGAGCAATGTTAAACTAAAGGATTTCCTGGGACTGTATACGTGTCATACTATTCCATACGAGTCCACACCGAGGAAAAACTGGAAATGGATGGACCAGGAGAGATATGTTTGCCTACGTGCATAATGTAAATCCTAACTCTTGTAATAAATACATCATATTATGGAATTTCAATCCAATTCTTTAGCTCATTTTTTGCAAATTTAAAGTAATTATTTAGAGTTTTTAGGTCATTTTTTAGCAATGTTAAGGTCATCAAAATCCGGGCTCTGAATTGATAACCCTCAACCGACCCGCTGTAGGTCTGGAAAACCAAACGCGCAGCTCAGTGGCGCTTGTAGAGCTCACCAACGTTCGATGCTGCTCATCATTCAAAACCGCTCAATTTGTGATGTACATGAGGACGTAGAGGAGAACCTAAAAACTCGTCAGCTGAAAGATGTTATTACCGTCTTCAAGATGTCTGATGAAGAGTTTTTACTTCTTGACAAATGTTCATCCAAAGTCGAAAAGGAATAGAACCGTTATATATCCAATATTCCGTGGTAGGAAAGATTATAGCAATGATCATCATTTATTGAATGACCTGAAGCAAGACAAACAAAGAGTTTTTCAACACACTATTACATTTTAGATTAAAAAAAAGCTTTGAGCAACATCCAAATGAAGTGCATGTTGTATCTAATCAGACAGGAACAAAGACAGCCCTACGGAAATACCAAACAATTTAGCTTAAAATAGTTAAATATTTTTCACAACATTTATTTGATTAGCTAAAATTAGTATTAAGCGGTAGAATACGGAAGGGTTGGCAGGAAGACAGTTTATTTTAACCAATTTTAAATTAGAGTTGAACGAGTTTTATCAAATATAAAAAAATATTACATACAATAAATACAAACAGAACGTATATTATATATATATATATATATATATATACAACTATACAGTATACAGGAACATATATACATATAAAACATATAAACATGTATACAGTATACATATACAAAATACATATATAGGGCATCGGGGTAACACACACGTAAATATACTTTTTATGCCTACCATTTGTCTTGAAGATGACAACTGTTGGCGCCGACAACTAAAGAGTAATGAAATGTTCATTCTAATAAACTTGTCGGTGTTGGTACCAGCGCTGATAGCCGCGAACCTGCTTTCACTATGAACGATCCCATCTGTAAACACTCACTCATTGATGAGGCAGGTCAGCGCTGGTACTCGGCAAGCAGGAAACCTGCTTTCTTCAACGTTCGCCGAGAATTGAGAGCAGAATATATTTGAGTGACGTAGCAATTCACACATTAGCATAAATGTGTGTTTACACATGATGCTTTGCAACGCAACATTGAAACAACTGATTAGTGGATGGACTTACCTTTAAGGTGGGATTGTAGGGGATTTTAGATAAGTTCAGTGTTTTTACAGTTTTTACAACAAAACTTTTTTTTCAAAATAAATAAAATACGTCTCAAATACAAACATAATTAAATTTTCTTCGAGTGATGTTATCACCAGGTTGTGGAATATCTTTAATGAGCACAGCGGCATTAGATTAGCAACTTTTTAAATGAAGGAAAAAAGTTATAATTAAATTCCAGAACACCCTTGAGAAATATTCCACAACTTTTAAGGTCACCGTGGGAATAAAATTTAACTTAATGTTTCCACTTGAGAGTTATCTCATTTATTTTGGCCAAAATAATGTTTGTTATAAAAATGCTAAAAACACTTACCTTTTCTCACTTTCTTAGCATCACCATCTTAAGATCAATACCATGATGGATGTTTCCTAGCTATTTATTTGCTTAGTGGAACAAATCCAAACAAAACGAAACAGACAGAAACGCTTTCCATTTATTGACATTATTATAAAACATTTTAAATAGGGGATGCAGCTATCTGCTTGTATTTCACTTTGTAGGCGCATGCGTACCGATTGAGTCTCTTGGTTTTGAAATTTTATTCGGCCTCCCCAGGCTGGTGTTTTCGCGCAGTAAAAGAGGAAAACTGAAGTTAGTTCTAGTCGCGTAGAGCTGACAATACCGATAATCTCGTGATTGGTTTGGATCTCGTCACGTGATTACGTACCTGCTCTTGTTTATTTTATCGGTGAATGTGTGAACAAACTGGGAACAAGGAAGAGGAGTGAACTCACCTCTTCTACATCTAGATCCTTCCACTGTGTTTAACATTCTTGGTTGGGACATTGTTTGTATTTCTTCTCCCGTGCGCAGAAAGATCCCTTCTTCGTGGTCGCGAGGTTCGACCTGCGCAAGACCTGGCGGGAGCTGATGGTGGCGGCTCTCGTCCCTTCCCTCCTCTTCCTGGTCTCCACCACGACGCTGTGCATCATAACGCGCTCCGTCACGGTGGGGGACGATGCGCGCATGCGCTGCAAGTACTGCAGCGGCGGCAGACAGGTGGTCCACGACGCATGCGCGGGGATACGACGGAGGATGAGGATGGGCCGGATTCTGCTACGAGGGCCCTCGCACCGTAGCTCGTTTACTGCCTTTCCTCCATCCTCCACCTACTCCCTTTACTCCAATTACCAGACGTGATACTATATTTAGTTGTTTATATATAGTCAAGTTTTCGTAGGAAGAGCCTTTAAAAAAAATTATAAACCTTTTTCTTGCCATCAACATTGATAATATTTTACTATATTATTATGTGAAAAACTCGTATGGACAGAGTCGGTAATGAATGGCTACTGAAGGAGTACGGTTTGAAAGGGAATCCAATAGGTCAATATTAAAGAAGCGTGTTACGTTGGTTTGGGCTGGTTGAGAGGATCAATGTGGATAGAGTGACGAAACAACTATATGAAGGTAGAGTGTGTGGACCAAAAGGAAGAGGTAGGCCATGTTAGACTTGGCTAAATGTTGTAGACGAATGTGTGGAAAAGAGAAACATTAAGAGTTTTAAGAATAAAAGAGTATGTGTGACTCTGCGCATGGATGTTTAATATACGAGGTTAGGGAAGTGTGGAGAAAGTTAGTGAGGAAGGATCAAGTACAGAGCTGTGTAGTTTTTTGGTGTGCACAGTTTCTTGCCTACCCCTTAGGGAACGGCGTTATTATGTATGTATGTATGTATGTATGTATGTATGTATGTATGTATTGTATGTATGTATGTATGTATGTATGTATGTATGTATGTATGCATGTATGCATGTATGCATGTATGCATGTATGCATGTATGCATGTATGCATGTATGCATGTATGCATGTATGCATGTATGCATGTATGCATGTATGCATGTATGCATGTATGCATGTATGCATGTATGCATGTATGCATGTATGCATGTATGCATGTATGCATGTATGCATGTATGCATGTATGCATGTATGCATGTATGTATGTATGTATGCTATGTATGTATGTATGTATGCATGTATGCATGTATGTATGTATGTATATATGTATATGTATTATGTATGTATGTATGTATGTATGTATGCATGTATGCATGTATGCATGTATGTATGTATGTATGTATGTATGTATGTATGTATGTATGTATGTATGTATGTATGTATGTTTGTGTGCATGTATGTATGTATGTATGTGTGTGTGCGCGTGTGTGTATAGGTATTGATTTGTATCTATTAAATATACAGCTGAAGGGCACATGACTTTACGCGTGAATGTATGAACGTTGTTTTAGTACCTGTTTAAAACTGTGAATAAAACACGTTTTCGTGTGTTTGCATAGTCTAAGGAGACACTGTTTAAATTATACCGGTTTTACAAATATGGGCAGTATGGGTTAGATAGAACCCGGGTTAGAGTGTAATAAGGATATTCTTTTCTTAAATGGTTTTCCCGGCCTCCTTTTCCACGCTAATTCAGGTACATTTCCTCTAACGTCTACTTCCTCATAACATTTGCATTATTTTTATAAGTATCTATAATAAAACACGAAAGGATGGTTAAAAGAGGTGAAAAAACAATCATTAACCTTTATTTTATTAGATAAGAAATGGTTAGAATAAAAAGAGTAGGTTTGAAAACATTGAATTGACAGATTCTTATCATTTTAATGTTGACTGTATTAGAGTCGCCTTGAAACACACTTTACTTGATCCGTTGTGGGATCAGCAATTCACTTGTTTTTTTTATCACGCATTCAATCATACGTGTACCTTAGGGATAGGCAAGTTGTAGACTCCGTGATGGTCAGAGATAAGAGTGCGAAGTGCTAGCTATTAACATATCTTAAAAAGCTCAATTCACATTATCGATTAAAACCGAGACGAAATATATTTGAGTATGCACTGTTGTTCACACGTTGTCAAAAATATATGTTGACCTATCGCAAAGAAACGCAAACTATAAACAACTGATTTCCAAAATACTTTATTTTCTGACGGATAAACATCTCTTTAAAATCATTATTACAGCGGATGTTTTCAAATTAATTTTTTGTGTAGCGAAACAATTCAAAACAAGAACAACAGACATGCTTTCCCACCAAACTAGTAATCTCAAATCATCTCACAACAGTAAATGAAGCTATCTGCTTGTATCTCGCTTTGTACGCGCACGCGTAATGATTGAGTCGTTTGGTTAAGGCGCACGAGTACTGAGATCCCACTACTTGGCGTGTGAATACGTAAAAGTAGATATAGTAACATTATCAGATCTGCTTTGTCAGGATTGGGGAACCTTTTGGCATTGTGAGGCCACATGTCACTTCACGAGGCACTTATGAGGCCCAGTACACCTCATGTACAGTAAACTTTGCCAAAATAGGATAGTGCGCTAATCATAGATAGATAGATAAGAGCATCGGTTAATTTTTTAAATTATGCTTTAAGGAAACGATTTTTATATTTATTAATTAAAATAATAATTGCAGTTTGAGAATACATAATTTAAACGATGAAGATACATAATTGACAAAATATGTGTAAAGGATGTATCGAATATCTCTAAAAGCCACATATGGCCTTAAGGCCGAGGTTCTCCATCCTTGGTCTAAAGCGATACTCTCGTAGCTGATGACAAGAAAATCGTGGTTTGAATCCCGGTTGGGTGTACTGAGGTTTTTTTTTTCCTAGATGTTTTATCTTTCTAAGTCCAAGCAAATGCGGATATACGTTCTCTAAAATCAACTTTCCTTACCCCTAAAATATTAACTTAAATAGTTAGTACATGGACGTATGACTCGAACGGTTATTAATACGCGGTGGTAAAAAAATGTATTTATCAGAGAAAGACCCTTCCTATGAAAATTATACTTTAAAATTATATACATGAAGGCTCACTCGATATAAAAATCGATACAGCTTTTATTCTTTCAAGAATCTAACATGTTTTGCAAATATTAGTTCAAACCAATGTAAAGAGAATAAAAGGTAGCGCCAGATGGAAAAGGGCACTTCTGATTGGTTGAGCTTGTGACGTCACTCAGTTCACAATCCAGAACGTTAGATAAACAAATCAATGTAAAAGAGAAATTAAGTTGTTAAAAATCAAGTCACATTTTGGAACTTTAAATAATAAATAAACCTTTAAAATTCACATCAATGTTAAACTAATATCATTTCTCTACTTATTTTATAAAAAAATGTTTGGGAGTATTAGTATTAAAATATAACAGCACTGTGCTGGTGACGTAAGCAATGGCACAGTCAAATGCCTCTAATTGGAGCTACCTTTCTATTCACTTTACATTGGTTCGAACCATGTACCAGAGTCAATAATTTACCTTCAGCTCAGTCTCAAATCAAATATGGCTGTTGGATCTTTGTTGCTAAATGCTATTCAGTGTCTTCACCAGTATTGTAAACGTCTCACAAGTCGACAGCTAAGTGTTCAAATAATTTAATTTATTATTATTAACATTGCTATATTATTATATATGACTAACTTTTATGTAACTTTATTTATATTAACTGTAACTTGGCCTAATATATATTTTATATATACTACTCTACGAATATATTATAGACGCTATTATGATAAGGCTCACACGATATAATAAAAAGAGAGTAGTTAAGATATTTTAAAAAAGGCATTGTGCTATATATGTGCTACAAATATTGTGATTTGGACACGTAAGAAAGATGACTTAACCATTTTTTCACCTGGGGACAATGGATAGTTTAATTTGAAGATGTGTGGTATCAAGAGATAATATTCTTTTTTATATCTAATTAAAAATAATTTCACAGACAAACTAGTAGGACAAAATAATTGCCTTCTAATATGTAAAAAAAAAAAAGTGTATTAAACAAACAAGATCGTACCAAATTTATGTTAACTCCGAACTTAAGAGAACATATTTCGTCTTAATGTTATTAATGTTAATGTTGTAATCGTTTATATGTACAAAAAAAAACTATATTTATATTCATGCACTTAACAAATAGCATATTTAATACGCAGGATTTGTCAAACTTGGCGTATGTATTTATAATGGGACGCTTTTAAAGTATAAAACAGTTCATTTTGATGGAAGATATACCTAATTTGCAACGGTGGGATATTTGCCATAGTGATACATAGGCCTACCCTGATAGTTTTCCGTTTTAACCAGGTGCAAATTTATTAAATCTCCCTGAAAACAGACAATTTCAATTCCTTTTACTTACTTATTCTATGGATATAGGAACTCGAAAGTTTAAAACCTCACCTACAAGAGTAAGCCCGCTTCACCTAGCTTAAGCTAGCTAATTCCAGTCCACCTCACTGCACCCTATTTCTTTCAGGTTCATTCTAAATGTTATCCTCCCATCTGCGTTTAGATCTTCCCGCTGGTCTCTTCCTATAAGGATTGGCAGTCAATACTTTGAACGTGGTTCTATTTACTAGGTTTTTATAAGTACGATTGAAAGACCTCAGCTGAACTCGGATGTTAAGTGTACTTACTGTACCTATAAAACCCGGCTTAAAGGCCTATTCAAAATGACGTGTGGTGTTTTTTTTTTTTAAAACCTTCTCCAAAAGAAATTCATCCTTAAATTTTATTTTCGAAGCAATAACTGCCAACTACCCTCTTCGGTGGCCACGTGGTCGAAGGCGCTATTCTCGCAATAGGTTAGATTGCCGAGGTCTGAACTTCGGTCGGGTGTACTGTGGGTGTTTTTCGCAAAGTTAATTTCCACTTTCCCACCACAAATGCGGGTACATGCCCTATAAATATAACTTCCCTCATCCCTAAAACCATTGGCGTAATTTGCACATAAGCGTAGAATCTAAACGGGTAATAAGACGTGGTTCTGTCAAACTAAGTAACATTATTTCTCAAATTTGAATCCGAATCTTAGAAAACTTTATAAAACAATATTAATATGATTATTTTTCTCTATTGATTGTATTTTTGTCCTAAGTAAGTGATAAATTAATGGTCTAGGGTTTGATTTTTCTATTTTTAATAAAAATTGTTAGTCTAAATCACGAATAAGCATAACAATATGTATACAATATCTGACTAATTAATTATTTAAAATTTAAATAAATTACATAATAATAATTGAATGAATTAAAATATATTTTTTGAAAATTCAATAGTGTTAAAGACCATAAGCAATGATTATGTTGACTATGTGTGTATATACCCATCTCTAAATGGTATCACATAGCCTCAATTAATAATTTTAATAATCATATTTGTAAACTTTTAAATTGTGTACGACTGGATTACCTGGTACCTAACTTATGTATTGAGCTGGAATGCTTGGCCTATCCATTAAAAATAAGTTAATCTTGCCTTATTACAGAACACCACAATCAGATCAAACTGTCACTAAATATGTCAATGTGCCGATTTGATTTGTTTAAATATTATCAATGGGCTAAGATAGTTACTAAATGAAACATGTTTTATGTACACAAAAAACACAAAACATAAATCAATTAAATGTAGGTTTTTTTATTGTAAAGTTATGGGACCAGGGTGATATTCAAAAAAACACATTTTCAAAATTAGTGTAACTTTGTAAGTGTTTCTAACCCTAAAACTCAATATTACGGAAATCAAATTAAATACAATTTCCCTCAATTTTTTGTGAGGAAAAATGTTTCATATATCTTAGTTCACATTCTTCTATAATTTAAAAAATATATTCTAAAGAGTCAAGAAAATGTAATTTATAAAATACATGTATTGAGTCATTGTTTTTTTATCAATAATAATTAAATGTTTTATTAATAGATAATTTATACAATATTAGCTTGGAAAATTAACTGTAGTTTTAGTTACGTGACTGAGTTTTTTCTTATGAGCAAGGGAACAAATTATACAAGAACGTTCTAAAAAAAATTTTCTGAATACAAAAATGTGTCTTAACATACTTGAGTACTTCATCCAGGAGTTGAGAATTTAGCATTCCTTTAGAAAATTTGAAGTTTTAATGGGCCTACGTCGTTAATATACGATAGTTAACTGATGGGGTACTTATTTTGACATACCATAGTTTTAAATTTTCAAACCACTTCAAATTTGTTTGTATATTCCTTAGAAATGTGAAAAAATAAAACGCTTTACTAAATATTTTATAAAACTAATTTCTAAATAGAGAATTTATTATTTGCTCTTGACTAATATAGCTACAATGTGTGTTTTATTACTACAACTTCATTACTTCTAGCCTCATCATTTGTTTTTGAGGTGTGTTTACATTTTCCCTAGCAAATAGCCTACATCAATAAATACAAACAAAATATTATATTTATACAATTCGTAGCAATTAAAATATTACTTTTAAATCCAGAATTTCAGTTAAAAAGTTTCATACCAATATACAATTTTTGATTGCATTTAATAGTTAACTAGATTGAGAATTAAAATTATAGACAGCCAAACAGTAAATAACATTTTTTTAAGCTATTAGTTACGTTATTTAAAATATATATACAATTTCAAAAGGAAGAACATTATATAATACAATATTTTCATATACATATTCAAACTTTAGTATTGGTATTTTAAAGAAAGTGTATGTCTGGTAAGTTTTATAATAATTCAGATATAAATACCATTTCTTTGTATGCTTCAAAACATGATTGATATCATTAATTTTATAAGTTAGATATAGAGTTTTATAAATGGTGTATTGATTTATTTATAACATTTATAGTACCTACATTTACATTCAATTCAAGATCAAAAAGAAGCTCAGCTTAAAACCATATGAATGTGTGGTCACTGAATGATATATTATACGGCAACAAAACTTTTGAGTTTTGAATAGAGCCGATATGAAATTATATTATATTAACTGTATATTGTATGTAATATCCCTATAATCAATTGTAAATTATATATTATCCTAGCAAATTGGTGATTAAAATAAGAGTTGTAAACAAAAATATACCATGTGTTGTTCGGTGTAGAGGCCACTGAAATGAGTTCCATTGCGGAAATAAAAGTTTTCATTTAAAAGCATAATTATGTGTTTCGAGATTTAACCTATGATGTAATATTTCTTGTAACATAATCAGTAATCGCAGACGTTACGTGTTTAATTAAAGCTCTGTCAAACAAACCATAGGTTGATGTATATAAATAAATGTTTGAATAATCAAAGCTTCGGATTTTATTTTAGATTACTATATTTACTACTGTTTCTAATGGCAGACAAATTTGTTCTTTGAAGATCATTGATATAGGAAAGGGGCTCTATTAGTATTTATTTTAAAATTATAATACATCCAAAGTTATTTATATGAAAGTACACCAAAAGTATCCCACTTCTGACACCAAAGGTCGCTGTCTCTAGGTTGTGGTCTCATAGTATGTCAACCCTCATAAATAGATAACAAGGCTATGTGAGCTGGCATAGGTCGTGACGTGTATGTCGCAAGTATTGTCGAAGTTAAAGTTGTGTGTTGCAACAGTTACCATGGCAATGGCTACTAATTAAACTATATATGTGTGTATTATCTGGTGCCACCATTTTGGGCAAAAATTGAGCCAGAGGTATCATATTTATACCAGTCATATCGCCATGCTAACGTAAAATTAAACTGTAGATGGTTATTACTATGACATAAAAAAATGTGTGATATGCTTATAATTGAAGGGTAAAATTAGAACCAGTTTCATAGTCGAAGATAGCACAGTAGACTAGTTTCAATATAGATGTAAGGAGTACTAGACCTGGAACCAGATCAGAATACGTTGCTAGCTCACATACGTAATAACCCTGAAGACACGACACTTCATAAACAAAGACAAGTCAAGGGACCAGGTTCCTTCTTTTTTTGGTAGTCTATTGTATTATTGTTGGTTAACAATACGTCCAGTTTTAAGCAGTACTTTTATTTTACATGTCTCGGCCGTCCGTTGTTTTAGTAAATATGACATTTTTGTACAGTTATTTTTATAAAAACTTTAAATTATGTTCAAATATTGGTCAATCATAAACCAATGGCCACTATTGTAGGTATCAATCAATCGCGTTGATCTATATCGACAGTTACCCATTGAATAAAAAGTGTAGCTTTAAAGTCAGTGAATTATTCATAAATAAGAAAAAAAACTGTATGTTGGCAACACTTGCATGTTTCAGACGTAACGTTAGTGTTTGTTCTGTGCGCTTTGTCAGTTGTAGCTTGCATACTATGTCTCATATTTATAAATTTTGATTCAACATTTTTAATGTTTCAAGCAGCAATTTTTGAAATTTGTTGCGTAAAGTACGTTCGTCTGATAATATAATAGTCATGGTATGAGCATAATGAAATACAGTCACGCTCTTTATCAACCTAAAAGTATTTTGTGGGTTCTGTGAAGAATATTGTTGAAGAATATTTGTATCTTAATAGACTCTTTTTTTAATGTCTTACTCTTTATGAATATCAACCCATGACCTATCACGTTTCTGTCTCAAGAAAGTAGGTTCAGCCAAATATTTTTGCCCTTTTCCCGGCGTAGGAGAGTATGGTTTTCTAGTACTTTAGTTTAATCGTTGTAGCTTGGATCATGTAGTTTCCTGTTCAAGTTTGAGTCTTAAAACTTGGTTCATGGTCAAAAAACTAAATGTCAACGTAAGCTTCAAGAAAAGTCATTAAGAATAGAATCAATACGTTCTATTAAGTATTGTTATACGCTCAATTTTTGAAGTGTCTTGTGCGATAAAACAAATTACTTAAGCCATTGTTAGATGTAAACATATTTTCAAATAATTTATGTAATAATCCTACAAGCAAAAATAATCATTTCAACCAATAACACGGTAGTTTCAACTAATTGATTAGCAATTATTTTGATATTGATTCATCCTAATACTGTATATTTAATCTTATTGTATTTAATAATAGGTAATAGCTTGATTAGTTTTAATCGAGGGCTTAGGAACGTTTTAGCTGGGCAAGCGCCAAAATAAAATTGTATTGCCCTCGGAAATGAAGGTTACTTTCCCCTTATAACACTAACGGCCCTATCACATATGCTAATAAATTTGATCAAAAACTGATTTGATCCAAACCAAAGCATCATCCGGTGTCTTCAAGGTAGCATCTTCAGCTATCATCTCGACAGGGGAGATGGTGGCCCCCAAGTCCTTCTCTTACCTACGCCCAGTGAGCTCTATATACTAGGGCCTACTGAATACTGGAGGGGCATATTAAAAGTTCGCATTATTGCCAAATGGTTTATCGACATGTATGTGTAAAAGATAAAAGAAATGCCTGAAGATTTCCTTCTCATATATCGATGTACATACGACAGCTCGAAAATCTCAGCCACAGATATGTTAGCTATATTATGAAGCTGCGTGTCTACGTACCTGGTTTTAATTATAATGTTTTGTTGACATTAAAATTATTGCCTCTTTCATAAAAACAACTCCAAGTTAAACGTGCGCCTCACACACGACAACTTTGTTTTCATTATTTGATCATGGACCAAGCCTTAAGTTAACTAAGGTCCCTCTAGGTAGGTAATTTAAGTTACCAGTTTTTAGTTGTACAAAGGTTGGGTTATCAATATTTATATAGAGTGGCACACCTATAAATACGAAAGAGAAACATGGAGCATAAAATCCACATAAGAATTATGTGTGGAAAAAAATGTGTTAATGAACAAAAAACATGGTGGAGGGTGATGTTTAAAGGGGAAAGGGCATGGCCCCAAAAAAAATAGTGACCATGGAAGTTCCAAGGATGTAAGCATGGCATCTGCTGTCAGCAGCTTAACTTACAACTGACTTAGACAGAGGGGCAGGTATCTGCTTCCAAAGTTAGTTGGTTATGTAACGTGTTAATTAGCCATTAACACGTACAAAACCAAACCTTGTAGAAAGTTAACACTGCTACTACTAGATCTAATAAGTTCTATTAATGTGTGATGTGCGACATCACAAGTGGGAGCACCCAGTTCTCAGCAAAATTGCCCCATCGAACGAGACAACTCGACTAGGAAGACCAACACGATCCACACTTCTAACACTTGAGCCAGTCAACGAGTAAATGATAGAGGCATCAGTCCAGAGCATACCACCAGGCATTATCTAGCACTAGTCATCAACTATCGTGATCTTTGATGAATCCCTCCCCCTTTTTCGTACATTGTGAATCATTACCAAATATTATTAGTTCCGCTGGTATAAATGTGTCTGTCCTCGGTTCACGTCCACCTATTCTATTGCTATCACTTGACGGAAGAACTGCGGGAAGAGCTTCACGCGCTTCAAACGAGTAAGAAGTACTGAAGGCCACGATGATTAAGGTGTCTGAGTCACCCCCTTGCCACAGATTTTGCTACGGAGGATGTTATAAGTATTTAGGAATTATGGAGTTGGGGTATGTCAGTATTACTGACTTGTTTCCCTATAACCTTCGGGCATAGTTTATATTGTTGTGCGTTGAACTCTAATGTCCAATGTCCTTATGAAATAGTTTTTGTATGTCAGTAATACTGACTTGTTTGCTTATGCCCTTCAGGCATAGTTTATATTGTTGTGTGTAGAGCTCTAATATCCAATGTACTTATGAAATAGTTTTTGTATGTCAGTAATACTGACTTGTTTCCCTATAACTTTTAGGCATAGTTTATATTGTTGTGGGTTGAACTCTAATATCCAATGTACTTATGAAATAGTTTTTGTATGTCAGTAATACTGACTTGTTTCCCTATAACTTTTAGGCATAGTTTATATTGTTGTGCGTTGAACTCTAATGTCCAATGTCCTTATGAAATAGTTGTTGTATGTCAGTAATACTGACTTGTTTCCCTATAACCTTCAGGCATAGTTTATATTGTTGTGCGTTGAACTCTAATGTCCAATGTCCTTATGAAATAGTTGTTGTATGTCAGTAATACTGACTTGTTTCCCTATAACCTTCAGGCATAGTTTATATTGTTGTGCGTTGAACTCTAATGTCCAATGTCCTTATGAAATAGTTGTTGTATGTCAGTAATACTGACTTGTTTCCCTATAACCTTCAGGCATAGTTTATATTGTTGTACGTTGAACTCTAATGTCCAATGTCCTTATGAAATAGTTTTTGTATGTCAGTAATACTGACTTGTTTCCCTATAACCTTCAGGCAAAGTTTATATTGTTGTGCGTTGAACTCTAATGTCCAATGTCCTTATGAAATAGTTTTTGTATGTCAGTAATACTGACTTGTTTCCCTATAACCTTCAGGCAAAGTTTATATTTTTGTGCGTAGGGCTCTAATATCCAATGTCCTTATGAAATAGTTTTTGTATGTCAGTAATACTGACTTGTTTCCCTATAACCTTCAGGCAAAGTTTATATTTTTGTGCGTAGGGCTCTAATATCCAATGTCCTTATGAAATAGTTTTTGTATGTCAGTAATACTGACTTGTTTCCCTATAACCTTCAGGCAAAGTTAATATTTTTGTGCGTAGGGCTCTAATATCCAATGTCCTTATGAAATAGTTTTTGTATGTCAGTAATACTGACTTGTTTCCCTATAACCTTCAGGCAAAGTTTATATTTTTGTGCGTAGGGCTCTAATATCCAATGTCCTTATGAAATAGTTTTTGTATGTCAGTAATACTGACTTGTTTCCCTATAACCTTCAGGCAAAGTTTATATTGTTGTGCGTTGAACTCTAATGTCCAATGTCCTTATGAAATAGTTTTTGTATGTCAGTAATACTGACTTGTTTCCCTATAACCTTCAGGCAAAGTTTATATTTTTGTGCGTAGGGCTCTAATATCCAATGTCCTTATGAAATAGTTTTTGTATGTCTGTATTACTGACTTGTTTGCTTATGCCCTTCAGGCATAGTTTATATTGTTGAGCGTGGAGCTCTATTATTCAATGTCCTTATGACATAAGATTAGTGTGTCAGTAATACTGACTTGTTTCCCTATGCCCATATGGCATAGTTTACGGCTCTATGCACTACCATTCTATGTTTATTAGACTTAGTCGCACATATTAGGGTCATGTTTAGACTCCTTAGACTATATGACCATGATGCAACTAGTTTAAAGAATATAACTTAACATTGGACGAAACCAGGCTATCTAGGGCAATGTTTTACGACCTAATTGGGTGTGTAATTGTCACTTGTCTCTAATGACTCTTACTGTGTACCGGCATGCGGTGCGTAACCCGTGGAAATGCTACTAGTTTATAGTAGTGCCACGCGGGGTTTTTTCTATAGTGTTTTGTGCTCTTGTGGAGTTTTTAACGTTAGGAATAGTTATCGCTATTATGGATAGTAATGTTGTCCCCTTTAGTAGGGAAACATAGTAAAGATACCATTGAGTGCTCGGGCAGTACTAATTAGGAAGAGTCTGGCCATAGTATTAGTAACATCTAGTTTTCCTGGTAGTTCACCTAGTAATGTTTGTATATATTGTAGTTTTTATAGGAGATTATAACGTTATAATGCCTATCTGTTTTCACTCTTATTGGAGTTAACTCACTCTAATTAGCTCTTGCTAATTTCCTCCCTCGTAGCTCCTTAAAGTAGGACTAATTTTGTGTGTCTTAGTTTTTTGTAAGTTTAGTTGAGATAAGTTGCTGCTAGTCTCAGCCAGTTGACTGGTGTTTAATAATGTATAGTAAGTTTGAATTTAGATTTGACTATCACCACTAAGTTATAGTAGGTACTGTAGAGTCACTGTCTTTATAGCATATGATTAATTAGAATATTCCCTGCTTTAATGAGGTACAAGCTTCATGAAAACACCAATTACCTATATGTGTGGGTAGTAGGGTGTACCTAGGTGATTCACACCTGATGCTCCTTTGTCGAGCTATATATTGTATTATTGTATCCGTTCACATTTTTATTGCTAAACAATGGATAGTTTGTAAAGTTTCTAACTGTGATTCTATGTACTTCCAAAGTTCATGTTTCTGTAAAGATAAACTGTTTTGTTAAACTTGTCAAATGTTCTCATATTGTTCCCGTGACAGTTATATTCTTCCCTAAGCGTTCCATATGCCTACTCACGTTATTTCTATTTAATTTGGTGAGTTAACCTTCATTTGCCATTATTTATGTCATACAATATAGGCTTTCATTCATTTTTTATTTGATTATTATTCTAGCCCGTGTACATCTTAGATACATATAAAATTAAACTTGTAGCTGTCAAAACTTCATAGTGACTTTATTCAAATAAAAAATAAGAAACGAATCTGAGCAGCACTGTTCAAAGTACCACAATTCATCCTAAACGTTGAGTAATTATCCCCAAAAATAATCAAATATTTAATAAGTAATATTTAGTATTGATCAACTCCCTCAGACTTATTTAAAACATATTATTTATAATAATGAGTTAAAATAAATTTAATAAGATTGCTCACACAAAGCTTCACTATAGTAAGTTTTTTAATATAACTGGATGAACAGTCATCTTTAGCTGAAATTTTAAAGTTCTCATCTGCATACTATTGTGTAGGAAAAAAGGAATCCTTCGGGTATCTCCTTCTCTCTTACACATACACAGGTCAATGTGGCCTTTTGACATAGTTCGTTAATTTGATTGAATAAATTAGACACATCAATGTATTATCAGTTAATAAAATAAATGTGTTAGTAAGGTTTTTAGAGAATAACAAAGTTCGAAACTCGTGACTTAATTATTTAAATAAGTTATGTAAGCTAATATAGTAATACTTCATATAAGGTTATAGCCTAACTGATTGTCTGAACGTAAGACTTCTACACAAAGTTTGTCCTTCGAAACAAAATTAATGTAATTAAATTTTAAACTAGATTATTTTATTATTATGGTATTGAGTAATAAGAAGAAAGAAAAGAAATCTGTTGTCGACTGGCAGAGGCTGGCAGCCTGACAACCGGAAAGACGGAGAGGAGGGAACGAAGAATGCTTGTGATTCGAGTCATAGAAAAGATAGATTCGAGCAATGGCCAAGCTTATGGATGGTAAGTTTTTCTTAAGCTGACGCGAAATACATTAATATATGTTGCATCCTGTAGAGGATAGAACAAATATAGTTATCAACCCTCAATATAAAATAATTTTTTTAAGTACTATACAAGCTAAGAGCCAATTTTAAATATATTGTAATATAGTGATATTTCCTACAAGCCTATACCGGCAACCTGAATGATCGTTTGAACGTAAACTATATAGAGTTTGCAATCAAACAAATGTAATCAACTCTTAAGATACCTTATTTCATTATAGTTATCGAACTTTGAATATAACATGGTTTATGAAACCAATATACAAATTGATACAAACCTTAAATACATTTTAGTATTGACAGAATGTAAACAACATGGATAATAGCTTCATATTTAAATATATTTAGAGTTTAATTCGTATTTATACAATATTACCCGAAAAAAGAATGGTACATCCTTTAATGTAATTCTTTCTTCCGCCAGGTTTTGTATAAAAAATAACACGTTTCTTGATCAGAGACATATTTTTAAACTATATCTTTTTAAACTTGAATTAACTAATTAATATAAGTTTTGTCTGTACCTTTAAACCAAATTCGATTTTATTTGGTTTCGATTTTTTTTATCGTAAATATTGTAGAGTAGACCTACTTCTCAATACTATAGGGGAAAATATGTTTTCCTTTATTTTCAATCGTGTAAACAATCATAATATTGACGCTATAACTAAGGCAATTCGTGAATAACAAATAAGTTTGGCTACCACGACATACTTGTTTTGGTGGCCGCATGGTCTAAAGTGTAACTCTCGCAATAGGCTAGATGGCTGGTGATGGAGAGATCGGGATTCGATCTAGGTCTGGTGTGCTGAGCAGTGGTGCATAAATGTTTTTATTTTGAGGAAAAGGGGGGATATAATCATGAGCTGTCTTAGGGAATATAATTTTTTGGATTAAAATAATTCAGGAATAGGGGTAATACTTAACTGTCCACTGTGATTTTTTCTTATTTATTATAGGCATACTAAACATAAGAATAAATACACATAAAACTAGTTAAGAAAAAATATATCTGATCCGACTCGACTCAACTCAACATGATTAAAAACAACAAAATTAAAGTGAGTTTCCAAACACCTTTGCTCTTTATTCACTACTAGCTATAAAACCACTAACTAGCTTTGCATTGTCAAGCTTGTCAAGCCTCTCAGGGTATGAATTAAGCAGACATAGGTGATTTAATCCACGTTGCCTCATCGTAGAGGGAAGATAGTTTTTTATGCGTCCAAGCATTGAAAAACTTCTTTCTGCAGTAGCTTATGTACAGTACTGTATGTTATCCAAACCACCGCCATGAAATGTATTGAAGTCCTCCTCCATGTTAAATATAATCGGATCCCATGCACTTGTTGGCTCCATCAGGCCTTCTCTTGATATTGACGAAAGCTCGTTGGATGGCCATATCCGTAAGCTGTGACTAGCTTTTTCTTTTTCACTGTTCAAGCAATCTATCCTGTGAGCATATTTAGTAAGTCTATGTTTTCTCCTGCTACTTGTCCATGAATATTATTTTTACTTTATGCTAACCGTGGTTCAATAGTTTGTATAAATTATTCCTCTTCTGGCTGTTCACTTTCAATGTCCTCCTGTTCTGTAGATTCTACTTGTGAATCTTCCCGGATATCACATCTTAGATTTTGTATTACATCGACACTTAATGTGGTTGTGTCTTCACTTGAACAATTCCCGATTTTTATTATTACTGGTGCACTAGGGCTCAAAAGTAAAGATTTATTCTTTGGCTCGCAGCCATTGGTAGCGGATGATCATAAAATCTACCAAGGCCTCTAATCAGAGAAAAATAAGACTCAAGAACGTCTTGATTACATCTTGCTGCCATAATATATTGTGTATCCTTCAGAGTGTAACTCTATGTAAATCCTTGAAGACTACGGATAGATAATTAGGAAGCCCTTTTGGAAAGGTGATTTATTTCTTCCATAGCTGCCATAAATTCGCACATATCATAAAAGAGGTTAAGGGCTGAATTCTGCTCATTTAAATTAATCCCATAGGCACTTTTCAATTATTTGTTGGATGATAAGGTAATCTAGAGCTTAGCACATAAAGCCATCATTTATAGTTTTCAAAAATGTAGCCACATGTTCATTTCCTGGAGTAATTCTGCACTCTTCCAGACATTTTGTCTTTCTGTTCCTATTAGGAGATGATTAGTGTTAATTTTATACGCAAATTTCAGATCGCCATCTTTTTGTAACTCGACGAGCTGTGCAAATACACCTATTTTAACAGTGTTACCGTTAAGCAGTTTTTAACACAATAATTGGTTTCAATTTGAGTAATTCCACCCTCAAGTCACGTTCAAAGTCCGTTTCAATAAAGTGAGCAGAACAAACACGAGTGTTAGAGACACAAAAATTGTTAGCTCTTTTACAAGCGTGTACCCATTGTTTTCGCAATGTTTTGTCTGTTGGAAATCTATAGAATCTTACCACAGATTCTTGAGTGGTTATTGAACCCAGCAAATACACAACTACTATTAATTAATATCACACGACACAGAGGTAGACAAACATTAGAACATATATACATCAAAAAATTATAGCCATAGATAGATAAAAATTAAAGCATCTAAACAACAAGAATGATTGGCGGGAGCATATATTTGAGATCGAACTGAACCATTATGACGTCACATTTCGTCACAGACATGATAGTCTACACTCTACTGCGCACCTGCCTTGTAGACCCTACCTTATATTCTAAGTACCGTGCTTTTAATATTATGCAAATGCCACCAAAATAACAATTATTATTTATACCCACTAATTAGGTTTTTCAACATTGTGATTAGATATTAAAACAAATTTTATGAACAGTTGACTAAACAAAGAAATAATTAATTTTATACTCGTAATTTGTTTTAATATATTGATTTTCAAGACTCCATTTTGTTACTACTCATTTTGTTTTGACCAATCATATGAAGTTTAACATTCCGGATTGAAAACAGGCCAATAGCACGACAGTATTGTAAAAGAAACTACCCATAATGCAATAGTGAAGGCTTGTGTAGCTCCCTCTCCTTTCTTCGACCTCAAGTTCTTGTTTCCGCTTCGTCTCTCCGCGCGAGACGCCATTTCTAACAAAATAAAGATTTAGGTGATTGTATATTATTTTATTAATATAAAGTACACATTTTACAAAGTTTTGTTCGAGGAACAGTATGGCGGCGACAGAAGAAGTCAAAATTGATAACGATGCCAATGGAACACAAGAACAAGCTCCACAAAATCACTTTGGAGGAAGAGGCGGTGGACGTGGTGGACGCCGTTTTGGTGGAGGCCGAGGAGGTGGACGAGATGACAACAGAGGAATGCGTGGCGGACAGGACGTAAGTATTTTAACGAATTTTCAAAGGCTAAACACAAAGTAGAACTTAACCATGCTCATTATATTAGTTCTAAGCAAACGTATTCTTGGAAATAAACGGGTGCATTGACCGGATAAAGAAGCATACGAACCACAACTTTAATTTTATTGCCGTTAAACATTTCCTTTTTATTCGCTTTAGTGAAAGCTAAATAAAAATTTCCAACAGCTATGCTAGACAATCTTTTGAGCAATTTCCCTGGTGTAATAGAATGTAGTCCAACGGTTATGTTACAGTCATACAAATGGTGAGTGGATCTGTTCAAATATTCCTTTTTTTTTATTTAATATACTATATCTAACGTGGATTTCCTATATCCCCAAATTTTATCAACACCAGAATTTCTATGAGTGACAGCGAAAGGGCTTAACTTATTAATTTTGCCAGGAAAGGTATTTTCACATACACTGCTTTCCAGGGTTATTTTAAGTATGTCACACTCTACATCGGGCTGACATATTAACTTCCTTTTCAAATGATGTTGGCTACAGATTTTTATTCCTCGAGAAAAATTTGTTGACCCCGGCTGGGTTACTCACAAACATTTTGATTCAAATTGTAGGCCTAAGTGATTGATATAGGGCTGGGGACAATTTCTATTAGAAATCAGGAATATGCCATGAAATGGCCGTTTTGTATTTGGATTACAGCTTCAGAATAGTGGAAAATAGTTTTTAACAGTGCAAGAGGTATTCATTCTCTTCAATTCAACTCAAATTAGTGAAAACATAGTGGTTTAAAGAAACTACCCTCAACTATATAACTGTGCCTATCGTATCAGTTGGTATTTTATGTAAATATTTCAGATTTTCCAAAATGGTTTATATGATTTTTTTTATTATAGCATATGCTTTTCATGTTAATTTGGATACATAAACAAGACCTATAATTCATTCACGACCTAAGTTTACTTGGATGACAGCTCGACATGTTACTAGAAGTAATCCCTAATATAGCACTACGCCAACAGCTGACATCACTTTGGATGACTGTAATGAAAACAGATGGTAATATATTATTGTGATAGTTAACCACAGTAATTTAGGCCAATATTATTTATATATTTATTTGAGGACGGACACAAAGTTTATTTATCGTTATATTCCACTTTAAAAATATTCACACCACTTTCACAAAAACTTCTAACGAACATAGCTTCAAAATGTTGACTGATGAATTTAAACCATTGATTGAACATGACAGTAAACAAGTGTTTTACAATGATACAAACACGCAGTTGATGAAAATATTTTACTCAGTTAAATATTTCAAAATACGATAAAATAATCATAAAACTATTTATTGTATGACCCACCTCGGTGTAGTTGGCTAACGCGCTTGTCGTATTGAGCTTGATTGTCGAGGACGGGGAGATTGAGGATCGAATCTTGGTCGGGTGAACTGGGGGGGGGGGTGTTTCCTAAATTGTTTTCCACTCTCCCTCCATGCAAATGCAGGTTCACTTCCTCTAATTCAACCTTCCCTATTCCTAATCCATTAGTGTAATTAGTACTTAAAGCGTATAACCCGAACGGGTAGTAAGACGCGGTGTGTGTTAATTTATTGTATGTAAAAAAATAACAATTTTCTCTTTTCCAAGTAAATACGATACCTGTATTAAAAGGTGTGTGCACTATATTACACAAAATCAAAAAGTTCCAAAACGAAGATTAAGTACCTTTAATTACGTTTAAAATATTGTTTCGAGTTGGATAAAAAGAAATTATTAAAAAAATGAAATAGTATGAGAAAACTTAAGTTTACGTTATTTTAAATGTAATATATAAAAGGTAATTAAAGATCTTTACATCCATAACAAAACAGTGATCTTCTACAAGTGTTGGCAACCCAAAACCTAAACATATGATTTTCAAACTTATCCAGGTAAAAACCTATCCTGGACTCTTTATGCTGAGAATGCCATTTTTATTAATATTCCCTTTATTTTTCAATGTAATTTTTTTTCTAGTGTTATTTTCTATTCTTATCGTTATTGGAGATAAAAATATATGCAGTTCAGGACATCATATGAAATAGCTCATAATGAATTGTAACATCATCAAAATCACATAAACATTTTTTTAATAATAAATAATAAAGATACAATGGTTTCAAGGATTTACATTGTTTTTTACAGTTTGTCAAATTTTGTTTCAGCCTGCTTAATATTAACTAATTATGACATTGAATATAGAAAGTGAAAGAATGGTACAATTTTTTATTTATTTCAAATTATTTATGTGACGGGTTTTATTGCATAGACAAAATGTGAAATTACCTAACTTAAACCCTAAATCAGGGATGACGAGAATTGTCCAGGCAGTATACCACTAAAGGACAAGTTGAATTTTTAATTAGTTTAATATGCCACCTTTTATTTACATTTTTTAGTGGTAAATTATTATTATTATTATTATTATTTTTATTATTATTATTATTATTATTAGCACCGCGTCTTACTACCCGTTCGGGTTATACTCACTTACGCTAATGTGTAATGGTTGGGTGATTGTGAGATGAAATGAAGGACCTACAATTTAACGTGGAATCCGAACCACGGTGGAGGCCTGGCATTCCTCACATTCACAAGTTGTTTAGTGGTAAACTTGATGAATAGTAAGCATTGTAATGAATAATTCAAATCAAATTGTAAATATTTTAATAATGCTTAGATATAATATAAGGAAAATTTATATTAAATCTCCAAATGAATGTCTTAATTAATTCCAATAACTTATAGTGATAACATTTAAAGTATCATCTTTAATTTAAAAAAAAATTATATGTATCATATAATAAAACCAGAAACTTAGATAATTCATCTCACATTAGTTTGAAGCATGTTACAAAAAGTATTGAAACGATTTAAAATTGATATTTTCCTGTATATACTTTTTTCCAATGCCTTTTCTGATATTAGTACTCACACTCCGGTATCAAAAGAAACAATGTTTTTGTCATCTTAACTCGTGCTAAGATTAAATGTTTACTAGGGTGGACTGTGGAGGAAGAACAAATGACATTAATTCTAAATTCTCTCATTTTTTGCGTGACAGAAACAAGAAGCAACTTTAGCATTCAATCTCTTTTCGCTCATCTTGATTAATAGCTGTTCTTTCAGTGAGTGGCAGCCAGTTTATTACCCCCTTTATCAGTGAGCGGGGTCATCACAAACTAAACAAAATAAGCTTTTGTAGAGCTCAATGAACTCACTTAAATTAAGGCTACCCCAAGCAAACAGAAGCAGAAAAGTTTGTGTATTGTTTTTGTCAGTAGTTAATAATTTATCTTGATAGAGTATATAAA
Organism: Timema cristinae; assembly: GCA_039000515.1. Taxonomy (NCBI): domain Eukaryota; kingdom Metazoa; phylum Arthropoda; class Insecta; order Phasmatodea; family Timematidae; genus Timema; species Timema cristinae. The sequence continues at coordinate 6,674,914 of JBCFYV010001001.1, read as the reverse complement.
TGACCAATGTAGTTAATTAAAAAGCCACCTCACCGAAGTTAATTATGAAAGTTTTTTTAAAGAATTTGAATAGCAAAAAAGCGTATTTTAATTTAATTTTATTTTAAAATATTGAAAACCATTAAAATTTTCAGTGTTAAAATAAATATGAAAGTACATTTAGGATGCAAAAGTTGGAATAATTATTATTATTATTATTATTATATTTTTTTTACAGATCAAAATTTCTGTGTCGATACTTAGTGTTAGTGATGGGCACAATCAGGTAATTCCAAGAATCGAGTAATGACTCGAATTGTCTCGTGGCAATAGGTTGGACAACATTACTCGGGAGTCTTGCAATGAAATTCGATACTAATAACAAGTCCAAAATCTCTTTCTGTATGAGGCAGTTGACAGTGACCACCACCCCCTTATTTTCAGAATTCATGTTGCTTGTACAATCAATATGAAAGTATGTGTTTTAAGAAGTCTCACAAAAAATTGTTTTGTTCTCTTTTTTTAATAAAATAAACTTTTATTTATAATCTTATGTTAAAAAAATTGATAATAATTGAACCTTTTAAGCAGTGAAATCCATTTTTATTTTTTATTTTTGTAACTGATCTAATTAGTTTCAATTTATAATAATAATATATTTTAATAATAAGAAATTAATCAATATTATTATTATTAGCACCGCGTCTTACTACCCGTTCGGGTTATACGCACTTACGCTAATGTGTAATGGTAGGGCGATTGTGAGATGAAATGAAGGACCTACAGTTTAACGTGGAATCCGAACCACGGTGGAGGTCTGGCATTCCCCACATTCACAAGATGATTTGTCAGAGGTGAAGGAGGGGTTTGGTAATCAGATAAATCTGTGCCGGGACCGAGGATTGTACCCCGGCCGCCAGCATAGAAGTCTGACACCTTATCCCTAGACCGATTAATCAATAAAATAACAAGTTTCGTTATATGTGAATGTGGAAATAAGAGTGCCGAGTAAAGAACTGAGTAACTTTCATCAAGTACTTTTAAAAAGAATCGGAAATGTGATACTCTTAGTTAGCATGCTTTTTGATTGTGTACTTTACATCTGCGAGCTATTTGTATCGAGAATGCATGTGAAACATTTAAACTATAAAGGGTAATTTTTGCGTAGCAGCAGAAATTGTTGGTGAAAAAAGAGCTCTAAGGGAATATGCCTTTTATATGGAAATAGCATGGCAAACAGTCCAGCCAATAAGGTTGATTCTTACTTAGCTGGTAAGAAAAGAGAAAATAAAAGAATAACAAGGTCCAAGTAAGGTTACTCGATTATTCGATTGTGCCCATCACTACTTAGTGCTATCAATACTTTTTTCGATACTAGTATGATAACGATATTTTTCTTTCGATACTTTTAATGAGCGCGGTATCTATACTATCCTTTCTATACCACATCCCTACTGTTTTGACACACAGTTTATTTAATGTTTTACTCCACTTAAAAATGTATTCACAGCATTTTCACAAAAGGTATGACAAATATAACTTCACAATGGTAATTGATGAATCAAAACTATGGGATTGATCATGGCACAAACAAGTTCTTAACAATGGTGCACCCAAGCAGTTTATAAACATATTTTATTCAGTTAAATATTTTGAAATATTATAAAATCATGTGTATGTGCATGCACGCAGGTATGTGTCAAACATACTAATGTTGTTCTCAGTCCCTTTTGGACTTGAGAAATATTTTGAATTGATGAAACTCAAAAACTTTTTTGTAACAATAGGGGCGGGCATTATGTAATTTCTATGAAATATAAACTAGCCTAGTCTCGGTCCTTGACTAGTTTCGTTTTGCTCTAGGTAACTACAAATATGTTTGGGAATATAATAATATTCTTTATTTCTGTTATTTTATATGATGCTACTTACTGTCACTATAAATTTACTCAAGTTAATATATTATTTTTGTACATATGGTTCTTCCTTTACATTGCCCGGTCTTCTTTAACGAGGCCATTGAAGTTTGTACTCTATTTTGGAATAGTTCTTTGTTAATATATATAATAGTTTACAGACAGAACTTCGGCAAACATGAATGATTTCCTAAACTTAATTTTATTAACTAATGTTGCTTGACTATTTTGAATTCCTGGTTTATTCACCTAAACTTAAATCTCTACATTAGTTGAGCTCTTTCAAACTTATACTTTGTTGTTTTTTTAACCCAATTTACTATTTAAAAAAACTGCTTGCTTACACTGACATTCTGCTCTCTGTCATTTTGTTTTTCTTGTACCATATGCATACTCCTAAACTCTACTATAATTATATCAAAAAGAGGCTACATAGGAGGTTGCATACTGATTGCACAGGTTCAGCCATCATTTATCAGTTCCTTCTTAACTTTCATAATTGTAGTTTATTTAGGCCCTCCTTACTTTAACTTAATACTGGTGACCTAGGGGTAAGGTGTCAGACTTCTGTGCTGGCGGCCGGGGTTCAATCCTCGGTCCCGACACAGATTTATCTGATTACCAAACCCTTCCTTCACCTCTGACAAGAAATCTTGTGAATGTGTGGAATGCCAGGCCTCCACCGTGGTTCGGATTCCACGTTAAACTGTAGGTCCTCCATTTCATCCCACAATCACCCTACCATTACACATTAGCGTAAGTGCGTATAACCCGAACGGGTAGTAAGACGCGGTGCAATCCTAGTCTCTAATTTAGTCTAAAATCCGGATCATGGTAAAAACTATGAACATAAGAGAAATTATAATAGAAAATACAAATAATAACTAAATGTTCAACATTTTTTCTTATCCATTCATTATAACATTCATAAAATCATGTAATTGTTAAATTTACTGGTCTGGGGCCTGGTTGTTAAGTTTGTCCTATGAATATAATTGATCCTGAATCACCAAATGACAAGTATTGCTGCTCTAAAACAAATTTAATTTGGAAAATTTAAAAAAATTCTTTTTTTAAGGGTTTTAGTTTAGAATCCAAAATTTTCTCGAATTTTGAATATGTTTGAGGACTTGATGGTCCCATCCCTAGTTAAATTCAAAATGGTTTTTGTTTTAACTGTGAGTCTTCAGACTTGAGAAAATATATTGAAATTTTTTGCAGCACTGCACTATTTGTGAATATTGTAAAGTCGAGTAATATATCATAGGCCTAAGCATGTAACCTGAACAACTAGTAACAAGTGTTGCTATAAAAAATCAATAATGCCTCAAATCAAACCAATGGTATTCTTATTCTAATTCATGTTCAATAGACATATGAAAATATTGACTTATTTAGTTAATTTATTGTTTGCGTTCTAAGTTCACTGACAAAAGGACTGAACCTGTGTTGAAAGACAGAACACATAATAATAATAAACAAAAGAATATGTGGTACTCAAAGGTAGAGTCTGTTAATGATAGGTTTTTGCCTGAATGACAGTTTAAAAATCATAATGTTTAAGTTTTGGACTGCCAACACTTATATTTCTGTTTTTATACATGTTAAAAAAATTAACTACATGTTATATTTTACATTTAAAATAAAGTAAACATAAGTTTTCTCACACTATTTCATTACTTTTAATAAAAAATATTTAACCAATCCAAAACAATATTAAAAATACTTAATTCTCAGTTTTGGAATGTCATCGATAATGTGTAATATAGTTCCTACACTAATACTATTTAGTAAAGACATATTTACTTTAAAAAGATAAAATACTTGTAATTTTTTTCTATAAATATATAATAAATTATTTTATGATTATTTATCGTGTTTAGAAATATTTTTATCAACTATGTCTGTGCATTATTGTAAAGAACTTGTTTGCATCATGATAAATCACATGGCTTAAGTTCGTTGGCCACCATTTTGAAACTATGTTTGTTAGATCTTTTGTGAAAGTGTTGTGAATAATATTTTTTTAGGTAGAATAAAACAATAAATAAGCTTTGTGCCCGACCTCAAATAAATATAAACTATATTGGCCTAAATTACTGAGGTTAACTATCACATTCATACATTAGGGACTATTTCTACTAACTTTTTGAGCTGTCATCCAAGTAAACTAATGTCGTGAATGTACTATAGAATACAAAATAACATCACTTTTCATTGTTTCTTCATTTGTCGCTGAGACTTCCCTTATTGTAAATACAGTACATTTTCCATAGGAAGATCCTTTTAAATAAATATATTTTTCTTTGTGATTAAAATGTATAGCATTTAATGTATTTTATAGGTATTGTTAGTATCTATCAAAAGTGACCGCTGTAGGTCAATGACTTGGTGTATGAATGAATGTGCGAAAATAGATTATGTGTAATTTTTCTGGCCATCAAATAAGATTCTCCCAATGAAAATTGAACATTTTTGTCCTACTTTTCCTACTTTTGAGGAAAAACTTCTAATTTTCCGATATTAGACCTCCAAAAGAAAGTAACTGGTTTGTAGATGTTGAAATGTGAATCTTCTTTTTTTTACTGGTAAGCTAGCAAATCAAAATTTCATGTCATAATGTGTCACACTGTTTGAATAAATTTGAATTTTATGCTATAAGGCTTGTACAGTGTCTTTGAAATTCAATGATTATAAAATGGTTTTTTGAAGGTAGTGTTACAATGAACTATTTCCAACTAGAATAGGCTAAATTAAAAGGATTGTTAAAGCTATCCTTGTTTTACCCTATGGAAATGCTGATGTTGAGCAAGGGTTCTCACAAACATCAAACTATCTCGCTGACAACAGGACCTGTCTCTGAGGCATCCATCAAAGGCATGTAGTCTACCAAAGATGGTCTTAAACATTACAACTGTCAGTGCAACATAGTAGGCCTATCATTCACAAAGAATTTCATCAGGAAAGGACATGGGCCCCATAAGTTGTACTTGGCTAGACTCGAAGAGAATTGAGGCTGAGTGGAAGAAACAAGGACAAGATGATAAGGATAAATTAAATAAACAAAGTGAAAAGTTTCAAGCAAATAGGAAAGTTTTGGAAACAAATTCGCAGGAAGCTAAAGAAGAATTTCAATCTTAGTGGTAGAAGCGAATAATAATGCAATGAAAATCAATTATAGGAAAGGTTTGCAAATACAGTAGAAGCTTGCTAATCCATCACCTGTGGGACTGGGAGTATGGCTGGAACTAAAAAAAAAAAGTCGTATTATCAGAAAAAAATTAAATATTTACAGTACTATATTACATACATAAATAAGACAGTCTAAAATAAAATAAAATCTATACAGAAACACATTTTTTAGTGGAAAAAATCGTTAATGTTTTTTGGTTTAATAGATGACAGTCTAGACTTAGCTGAAGTGATTCCTCCTTGTCTAGTCCCTGTAGCACTTTTAATTCTCTCATTTAAAGGTACAGTAACGTGTTTGTTTTACTTCTGACAAACTGTATGTAATGCAAAAACTACATACACAAAACACAATCCACACACGAGTAATTACCAGGCACTAAACACTAGAAGATGGCTCACTGAGGCAGCAAAACAACTAGTAACAATGGCGCATCAACAATGGCCGTTCAGTCATCAAAAAGTTGGTGCATGCGTGCTCTTGAGCTGCGGTCGGACTAGCCGAGGGCGTACTACAGAGGTTCTACTGTAGCTCTATCTACACTAGAAGCTCCAGGCAGAAAATTGGAAGAAAGTGACTCTGGTTTTGAGAAAATAAACAAACAAAAGCAAATTCAAAAGAGGATGACAACAATAACAATGTTGGACTACTTTTTTGCAAGTCAATATGAATCTAAGATACCCAAAAACAATGGAAAGAGTGATTGTTATTTATTTATTTTTGCATATAACCAAAATGGATTAAAAATATATATTTTTTGTTAAGATGATTCACAGATTATTTTTTAAATATATTTTATTTATAGGTGGAACACATTTTATTTTAACTTGTATCATCTTTTGATGATAATGATCATTATTATTACTATTTTAACTGATTCAAAAATGAGGTGGCCCAATGGCTAGATAATTTTATAATAAAGGAAATTGATAAAACTAAAGAAAGAGGAAAAATAAACTACTAAGAATAAGAATAAATTTGATGAAGAAAGCCCACCTAGGGAAAGAGGAAAGATGTGGGAAGAATCCAATGCACAAAGGTGACATCTTCTTCCTTTCTTCTGTCTTCTATAGTAGAAGTAGTCACACACACATTTTATACACAAATATAATAATATTTCGGCATTGTTGCCTTTATCAAACACAAAGAAGAAGAGAGTACAAATAACACAAACAATGGATTACTCCATCTTGTTTAACTATCATTATTAACAAATTTAGATTTATAATGAAATGACAAAGTAAAATAAATATTGTACTAAGAGAATAAAAGGAGGATTGCAAGGGGTTGATGATAGTCGAGGTTCCTTCTTCCTTTCTTTTTTTTTATAAAATATGTAGGACCAATAACATTAAAACATTGTTATTAATTATTTATTTTATTTTGCCACTTTGAGGTGCTTTTTCATAAAAATGGCAGTCCTACTTTTCGACACTCAAATTATGCTTTTAAACTTGATATATGTTTGTATTTTTTATTCCAGAACTCTAGTATGGACAATGATCAGGATATTATGATAGGCCGCGGAGGGTCAGGTGGTGGTGGTGGCAGTAGTGGTGGTGGAGGCAGAGGTGGTCGAGGCAGTCGATTTCGTGGAGGCCAAGGAGTCTCCGACGACCGGGGAATGCGCAGTCAAGATGTAAGTGACAGTTTTATATTTGTGCTATTTTCCTTGGTTTGTAAAATTCATTAGCATATTGTGTTTTGGTCATAGTGTAAGCATTTTAGTGAAGTAGAGTCATCGTTAATTGACATATATTCACCCAAATTAGACTCTTGTTATAGTGGAAGCGTATTCATGGGGAAAAAAATTTGGATAGTCTTTTGTTTTTAGTAAAGAATAGGTTAAAAAGTGTGCTACATATTCTGTCTTAGGGTAAAATTTGTTATATAATAGTCATTTAAAGTTCCTCATGTTAGAAAACAAGGTAAACTCTTTACTTTCTCAAAGGTACTTCATTGAATGTTTCATATGAAAAGCTATCCAATCACCTCAGTAAATTTCATGGATAATGTTACCAAATATCTATTGAATTATATCTTAAGTACAACAGACAAGTTTTTCAAACTCCATACCTATAAAGTACTCATCATTATTGCCAAATCATTTAAATAAATGTTTGGAGGGAGGGGTGTGTGAACCTGCTGGAACTTCTAGGGGTAGCGCATATGCGACTAATTCATTTGTAGTATAACCATCCCTTTTGTACAATACATGTTTGTTTCATTCGGACAAATAGGGACATATTCGTGATAACTTGAGTTTGTACATAAGGCCTCTGCTTCCAGTATAACCACAGCGTAAGAGGTAATGCATTTTAATGTTTACTTTAGCTTTAGGGTTTTATCTATTCAAAAAGGGTTAATGATTTGCATTTCTTTCTTGTGTCTTTATTTTGATTTAAAACTTTATAAACCGTGAACAATATATCAACCCTTTTGGTGCCGGTGGTTAGGGGTTTGGCTACACTAGGAATGCCAGGCCATCCAAAAATTATTTTAATGTTTGTTTTTATGTAGCTTCAGTGGTCATGTGATCTGGCAGTGGTTTCCAATGTAAAACACTTCCAAGGGGATGTGAAACAATTAGTTAATAATGTTAAATTCAGCTAAGAATTGAGGTATCTCAAACTGTTTGGGCCTTATATATTGTTTTTTATTTTGTATAATTCTAACTATGATTGTGTACTGTTGTGTATGCTAGCTAGTCTGCTATGTGTATAAAATGTTGGCACATAAACACATCAAACCGTACTAAATGTATTAGCTTAATTATTTATATTTCACAAATTTTATATCAACAAAATCAAGTGTGCACTGCACTGGTTCATTGTAACCACCAAAACATTATATAGTACACAATCTCACTCTTGAACACATTCTGATTTACAAGTCAATAATCCTCAACCTCTAACCTCCCCTCGGTTAATATCACACTTTTTTTTTTTTGCCTTTATGCTATGTGTGCTATATTAATTTTTGTAATTATAAAATAGTAATTAAAAACAAAACTTTTCAATTGTTCTGAAATGGGAGGGGATTTAAAAAGCTACTAAGAAGAGCTTCAGCTGAAAAAAGTTTGGAAACCATTGCTCTAAAGGTATCACTTTGGACAAAGACTAAAGAACTGCCAATGACAGGTAGATATATATTAGCATATTTTAGTCACAGTGTGAGATTGGCAATGGTCTAAAACCTTATCGGTTCTTTTCTAGTTTTGTTTGATTCTAGTTATAAAATAATATAATAAAAATCTTACAGTCTTAACAGGTAGTAAGACATGGTGCTAATGTGTGTGTGTGTATATATATATATATATATAAAAATTCGATTCATTATCAATATTGTCAGACCCCTAATGATTATTGATACAGTTGACTATCGTTAAATTGTCTTAAAGTCATAAAATTAGCCCATCCTAGACAATGAGCAACCAATCACTAGTGTTAATATATTAATTTTCAACTTGCTATGATGAACTATTTGGTGTGATGTTTTGATGAACGCTAACCAAACCTCTAAGAAGAACTGAGCAAGTTATACTTTATCTCCTTACACAGATATTTTTGCAGTCCCAAAAAATTGTTGTAAAGATTTGAGTCGCTAAAATTAATTCATGTAGAAATACCGTTTATTTGCTTTGTAAAACTATAGTCAATCAAAAGCTTCTGTTAAAACTTTTTTATGTACTAATTTATTTTTGGCTTATTAATGACAGGTTGAAAGAACAAAAATATATAAATAGAACTATTATGTTTATTGTTTACCCAGTTGTGGCAACAAGGGATATTATAGTGCCTAAAGTGGTAACTTAAAAAGTATTGTATTCACTCTTATTTTATAACTTGGTAAAAGGTCATACAAAATATTGGTAGGCCTATTAATGATTAAAATAAAATATTTTTTGTAAATAAAAGTGCACAAATACGGTTTGCTTATAATGGTCTTATCAGTCTCCTATGATTGTCAGGGTTTGCGTTCTTTATTTATGAATTTAAGGTACTTTTTGGAAACTCTTGTTTATAAATAATCTAAGTAAACTAATTTTTTTAAATATTTTGGGCTGGTTAAAAAGAAGTTCACACTTCAATGTAAAAACACTTGGAAGAAAGAAACAGCTGATCAACATATTATGGGCTTGCAGAATGTACCTAGTTGCCTTCTCCAGTCTTCAACTCAATCTTGCTTATATGGGTTTGTCCACAGTAGTCAGGGGGTGTGGTAAAGTATCAAAAGGAACTTGTCGGGAATAGTAGCTGCTGGTGGGGGTGGGGAATTTAAGCTAATAACAAAATTATATGTTACAGAGGTTACGTTATATTTTGTACTTGGATATAATAGACGACATTACAATCTGTTGGGCACTTTAATGAGCCACAATTTATATTTAGGACATTATAAGTAAGAGGTTAATACTATTTAATAAAATGTTAGGCTAAACTTTACTACTTGCCTAAGATGCCAAGGTACTTCTAAACAAATTAGCCTCATGGGTGTAAATCCACCTTGGTGGACCCTCTTTCCTCCGAGCCATCTTTGTCACCCCAAAATTATTATAATTCAGACCAGAACTTGTAGCAAGCCCTACTCATCCGTGTGGTATTTGTGAAGTGTGCGAGTCCAACACTTCCTTTTCTACTGTATCAAAAAACCAGATGCTAAAAGCTACACGCCGCTTGGCTGGCGGGTTTGCGCCAACCCTCCCTTTCCACCGCGAAGCTCTACATATATCTTAAGATAGACCACAGTTTACACGTAAAAATAAAACAAGGCAAACAATGTTTAGAAGTGAAAAGTAATCAATTTATATTAAGCTATATTCAAACACTGTTTCTAAGAATGAAAAATAATACATTTAATAAATTAGAGGCCTAAAAACGAAGTTGAAATTTAGAATATATGTAGTTTACAACTTTGATTGGGGTTTGAACTACTTAAAATCAAACTTAAAACCCCACACTTTATATAATTATTCTTTTCAGCTGAATAATTTAATAATGATAAACACAGATTAAATTAGACCTAGAAAAGACTAACACGTAGCTGTGAATGCTATTTGAATTAAATAGTCCAATCTCAGTATCTTGCTAGTGAAAACATAACTTTTAATAAACTTGGGGTCTAGGGGTAAGGTGTCAGACTTCTGTGCTGGCGGCCGGGGTTCAGTCCTCGGTCCCGGCACAGATTTATCTGATTTCCAAACCCTTCCTACACCTCTGACAAGACATCTTGTGAATGTGTGGAATGCCAGGCCGCCACCGTGGTTCGGATTCCACGTTAAACTGTAGGTCCTTCATTTCATCTCACAATCACCCTACCATTACACATTAGCGTAAGTGCGTATAACCCGAACGGGTAGTAAGACGCGGTGCTAATAATAATAATAATAATAAACTTGAGGGGAGGGGTTTAGAGTTTTATAAAATGATATACAAACTGTTTATAAATGTTCTTGAAAATAATAACTGCAGGGCACTTGCAAGCCTGTTATATGAATAATGAATTTATGTTTGTCAAAAAATATTATTAAATTAACAAAACAAACACTGGCAAACAAATATACTATAGATGAAATAGTCGAGAACTAGGAGCTTAAAACCATGACCCCTTTACAAGATAGTATGGATACATTGAAAGTGAATCAGATAACTTTTCCTAGCTGTCATTTAAGGCTCATAAGGAAATCAGGGTTTAGTTTATATTGGATTAAATATTATGTCTTTAGTTAAATTGTCATGAAGACAAAGTCAGCCAAAAGTCTGTGATTGACCAATTATTGGCTTAAATCTATATTACTATTCAACTTAACACTTTGACCTGCTTTAGGGGCCAAATGTTCTAAGGCATCACTCTTGTTTTGCTGGGCGTATGTTGAGATCAAGGTTCAAATCCCGGTCGGTTCTACCAAATGTGATTTTCTTAAATGGTTTCCCCCACAAATACAGGTAGATAGATTACCTCTATAAAAATTCCTTCCTCATCTCTATCCCATTAAAGTAATTATATATGCATACAACCTGAACAGGCAGTAAGACGTGATGGTTAAAAAAACTTGCAATGATGAACTTATTGGTGTGATGTTTTGATGAACGTTTACCAAACCTCTAAGAAGAACTGAGCAAGGTAGTAAAATTGCACCATTGGGGTTTCCACTGAAAAGGGTACACCCAAAGCCCTTGGCAAATTAGGAGCTATTATTCTTCTGTCCAAAATAATCTTGGTATGTTCCAATCAATGATTAATATTTTTGTTCTCTAGGATCGTCTGAATGAAAGGTTGGCTGCTCTGGCGGCCCCGACTCATGATCTTCCTCCACAAGATGTGAGCGAGAAGAAATTCTCAGGGCGTTGTCGTCTGTACATTGGAAACCTCACCAATGACGTTACTGAAGAGGAAATGCAACAGCTTTTTTCACCATACGGAGAAACTTCTGAATTGTTTGTGAACAAAGAGAAGAACTTTGCTTTTATACGAATGGTGAGTCTTATGTCATGACACTTGTCATAATCATTATTATTATTAAGTTACTACTGCTACTTGCATTGTGTAGATCATATTGTTAATGGAATATTTCTTTTTAACTCCGGCAGGACTATCGTGCTAGTGCAGAAAAGGCAAAAAGAGAGCTGGATGGCTCATTGAGGAAGGGAAGACCTTTGAAAGTTAGATTTGCTCCTCACAGTGCGGCTGTTAAGGTGAAGAATCTCACACAATGGGTTACCAATGAACTTCTTGAGAGAGCTTTTTCAGTGTTTGGAGAGGTGAGATAAGATATTCTAAACTAAAACATAATAAATGAAGGCTTCAGGGGAAGTCTTGACACCTTATTTCAGTCAGTAGTGTGTCTTTCTACTGGGGTAATGGTCCGAGGTTCAATTCTTGGCATGGCCAAAAAAAATAATTGTTGAACTGTAGTTTTCTCTTTTCATTGCGATAAATTAACAGCCAGTGGCTGGATGTAGTGTCTACTCTATATGTTAGTGTATAAGTTGTTAATATATTCACTATATATAGAAATTACACATTGAATCCTTCAAATAAATAAAGAAATGTAGGGGTGTGCGAAGCTTTGAAAAATTTGAAGTCGAGCCATTCAAAGTCTACTGATTATATTACACATTTATATAAAATATGAGTAAACCGAAATTACCTCAAGAAATATAGCATATTTTTATCGTTTTGAGTTTTAGAACAAGTTTGCTTTATTTTCTTGGTGGAAATGGGAAAATTTCCTAACCCTTTGAATTCTAACCACCTTGCTCACAAACACTGATTTGTATCAACTGAAGATGAATTTATTTCTCATGAAAGTGTAGATTAAAATCAATTTAAAAAATATTTCAGTGTGTCTAATTAAACTTTTAAAGTATTTCTTGAATATTGAAGCAATTTTTTAATATTTTAAAATTCATAGACTATTTACTACATGCATCACTATGTTCATTTAAGACTCCTGCGTAGGCTAGCGTCAGATTTGATAGATCTGAGTGCGTGTGCGAGGAACACATCACTTAAATTATTATTTTTAAACTTAGGCATATAATGAGTAATTTGCTGTTGATATACATTTTAGATATTTAACTAAAAAATAATAAACCCATTCTTTTTAGATTTTATTTATTTTACAAATATACATAATTAATTTATGAGTAAAACTATTATCATGAAATCCATGTTATTTTTGAGATCTGCTATAGGCACATGCGCTTTCAAAATCATAACTTTTTTTTTATTAATTCACATGGCAAGATTTAGATGGATTAATGTTATAAATTAAAAAGCTACCTTGTTAATTTGTAAAATAGGAATACTTATATATTTAAATGGGTATGTAAAATCAAAAGTTGATTTGTAAAACAGAAATCTAAAATTTTGTACTACTGAACCTCTCAAACCTAATTAATTTAGACTCGTATTTTTCTAGAATGTTGTTCTTGGACTTCTGTTAATTCTTGTGTTTTGTTAATTCCATTATGTGTGTGAAAGGTCAGTGAAACACCATGTAGGGCAAATCCAATGTTATGAAAGCAAATGCATGTGGTCTTTTATATTCGGGCTGTACGCATAAAAGAGGGTTTTTAATATAACATTTATATGTAGGCAGCTAGTCCCTCCCCTTCCCTGTAAAAAAATATTGTAAAGAATTCTGTAAAACAAAGCTTTTTTTTAGAAAAATACAGTCCTACCATTACTGTATAGCCCCCTCCCTCTTTTTTATACTCCCTCCTATTTTCATCTCACCCCTACCCTCACCCCTTTCACCAACTCCACTTTCCCTTTCCCAACTTTTTTTTTCCAACGACTATATAATAAACTATCAACATTTTTATGAGGAATAAATTAAATTTTCAAAATAAAATATAGCCTATGTTACTCGCTGATAATGTAGCTTTATATTGGTGAAAGAATTTTTTAAATCGGTCCAGTAGTTTTTTAGTTTATCCAATACAAAAAAAATCAAATCTTTCCTCTTTATAATATTAGTATAGATAAGCTACAAATATTAGTGTTAAAAAATAGTATTTATTTTTGTGTTAGATAATTATACTTAATTTCAACATCATATTAATCAATATGATTAAAATTAATTAAAAAAGATTAGAACTTCGATTCGGTTTCAAAAATATTTCCCATTTTCTACTTGACTTCGCTTCAAACCAAAAAAGGACCATGCACAACCCTAAAAATGAAATGATTCAAGGGTGCAGGGGGGGGAGTCTAATTGTAGCTCAAATTGAGTCAGTGCTTCCTCTATCTTTTAGACAATCTTTAGACCTTTCAAATTCACTTTATATTTTGCCAAAGTTGTTTTTTATTCGTGACCACTTTTCACAAAACAAAATTATTTGTGACCTCAGGGTAGTAACATTAAACTTAAGTTGTGGAGTTTTATGAGCAGTTTTGAATTAAACCAGAAACGGAGATAACTAAAATATTGCTCCTTTTTATCTTATAGTTGTAGTCAGTGGGGGTGTAACTGGGGGTATTGCTCCTCTCTCTCTCTATAGTTGTAGTTCGTGGGGTGTAACTGGGGGTATTGCTCCTCTCTCTCTCTTATAGTTGTAGTCAGTGAGGGTGTAACTGGGGGTATTGCTCCTCTCTCTCTTATAGTGTATCAGTGGGTGTAATGGGGGGTATTGCTCCTCTCTCTCTTTATAGTTGTAGTCAGTGGGGTGTAACTGGGGTATTGCTCCTCTCTCTCTCTTATAGTTGTAGTCAGTGGGGTGTAACTGGGGGTATTGCTCCTCTCTCTCTCTTATAGTTGTAGTCAGTGGGGGTGTAACTGGGGGTATTGCTCCTCTCTCTCTCTTATAGTTGTAGTCAGTGGGGGTGTAACTGGGGGTATTGCTCCTCTCTCTCTCTTATAGTTGTAGTCAGTGGGGGTGTAACTGGGGGTATTGCTCCTCTCTCTCTCTTATAGTTGTAGTCAGTGGGGGTGTAACTGGGGTATTGCTCCTCTCTCTCTCTTATAGTTGTAGTCAGTGGGGTGTAACTGGGGTATTGCTCCTCTCTCTCTCTTATAGTTGTAGTCAGTGGGGGTGTAACTGGGGGTATTGCTCCTCTCTCTCTCTTATAGTTGTAGTCAGTGGGGTGTAACTGGGGGTAATGGGTATGCTCCTCTCTCTCTCTTATAGTTGTAGTCAGTGGGGGTGTAACTGGGGGTATTGCTCCTCTCTCTCTCTTATAGTTGTAGTCAGTGGGGGTGTAACTGGGGGTATTGCTCCTCTCTCTCTCTTATAGTTGTAGTCATGGGGGTGTAACTGGGTATTGCTCCTCTCTCTCTATAGTTGTAGTCAGTGGGGGTGAATGGGGTATTGCTCCTCTCTCTCTTATAGTTGTAGTCAGTGGGGTGTAATGGTGTTTAATTCTGGGGGTATATTGCTCCTCTCTCTCTCTTATAGTTGTAGTCAGTGGGGGTGTAACTGGGGGTATTGCTCCTCTCTCTCTTATAGTTGTAGTCAGTGGGGGTGTAACTGGGGGTATTGCTCCTCTCTCTCTTATAGTTGTAGTCAGTGGGGGTGTAACTGGGGTATTGCTCCTCTCTCTCTCTTATAGTTGTAGTCAGTGGGGTGTAACTGGGGGTATTGCTCCTCTCTCTCTCTTATAGTTGTAGTCAGTGGGGGTGTAACTGGGGGTATTGCTCTCTCTCTCTCTTATAGTTGTAGTCAGTGAGGGTGTAACTGGGGGTATTGCTCCTCTCTCTCTCTTATAGTTGTAGTCAGTGGGGGTGTAACTGGGGGTATTGCTCCTCTCTCTCTCTTATAGTTGTAGTCAGTGGGGGTGTAACTGGGGGTATTGCTCCTCTCTCTCTCTTATAGTTGTAGTCAGTGGGGTGTAACTGGGGTATTGCTCTCTCTTCTCTTTAGTTGTAGTCAGTGGGGTGTAACTGGGGGTATTGCTCCTCTCTCTCTCTTATAGTTGTAGTCAGTGAGGGTGTAACTGGGGGTATTGCTCCTCTCTCTCTCTTATAGTTGTAGTCAGTGGGGGTGTAACTGGGGGTATTGCTCCTCTCTCTCTCTTATAGTTGTAGTCAGTGGGGGTGTAACTGGGGGTATTGCTCCTCTCTCTCTCTTATAGTTGTAGTCAGTGGGGGTGTAACTGGGGGTATTGCTCCTCTCTCTCTCTTATAGTTGTAGTCAGTGGGGTGTAACTGGGGGTATTGCTCCTCTCTCTCTCTTATAGTTGTAGTCAGTGGGGGTGTAACTGGGGGTATTGCTCCTCTCTCTCTTATAGTTGTAGTCAGTGGGGTGTAACTGGGGGTATTGCTCCTCTCTCTCTCTTATAGTTGTAGTCAGTGGGGGTGTAACTGGGGGTATTGCTCCTCTCTCTCTCTTATAGTTGTAGTCAGTGAGGGTGTAACTGGGGGTATTGCTCCTCTCTCTCTCTCTTATAGTTGTAGTCAGTGGGGGTGTAACTGGGGTATTGCTCCTCTCTCTCTCTTATAGTTGTAGTCAGTGGGGGTGTAACTGGGGGTATTGCTCCTCTCTCTCTCTCTATAGTTGTAGTCAGTGGGGGTGTAACTGGGTATTGCTCCTCTCTCTCTCTTATAGTTGTAGTCAGTGGGGGTGTACTGGGTATTGCTCCTTCTCTCTTCTTTAGTTGTAGTCAGTGGGGTGTAACTGGGGGTATTGCTCCTCTCTTATAGTTGTAGTCTGTGAGGGTGTAACTGGGGGTATTTATTGCAAAAAAAAATACATATATGCAGTTATATTCAACTTATTAATAGTTTTTTTATTATTCACAAACCTTTTATAGGCAATTACCAATGGAAACCATAAGCTTTTCTTAGTGAATTATATAAAAGATCATTAAAATTGTAAATGTATAATAATTTTGTAAAACGTTTATTTCTGCAAAAAGCTGTAGGGAAATATAATGGTTTATCAAATTTTAAATAGTTCCATAACAAATATTTAATTTACTCACATTTATCAATTTTTGCTGCTACCCACGGTTTAATAAGCTATGATCCACACCCCATGGAATCAAGCACGGTTAACTTGTTGCCTTAAACAGGTGAACACTTATCGGGAAAATGGGGAATTTTGTACATTGAGAAATGTGCTCGAAATCTGACATGTGAAGTGCGGTATGCTGTCAAAAAGTTTGGCAATCACAGATCCAGGTGCATTAAAGTTTCAACTATTTTTCAAGATTGAGTCCCCCAGACCATTTTTAGTTTGGGAGAAAGTTTTATATATATATTTATGAATCCTCTCTCTCTCTCTCTACCCCCCCCCCCACACACACACAACCTACCTACCTTTACACACACATGCATACAAGGTTCCATCACCACTGGATGTAGTGCATTAGTATACATATGACTGTTTAAATTGTCTACTTGTTCCTGAACTCATCACAAGTGAAATAATTAATTTTTGGTTCAGACCTACAAGGATGTAGACCATAAAGTAATTCCATTGCTGTAGCCTGAATAATTGTTTTTAACGCCATGGAAGGAGGGGTATTTTATTATCTACCTGACTTGTGTGGTTTCCCAACAAGAAATGGCTAGGATTTTGATAACAAAAACCCATCATGAAGTAATTTTAAGACCTGATTTTTTTGGTGGTATGAATAAAAAAACTATTTTTTTTAAATCCAGGAAACTGAGAATTGTGCTGGAGCTTTATTTAAGATTGAGTGGCCACCCTCTTACATTGTAAGTGGGGTGTACATAATAGTATATAAATAATTTAATACGGCTCATGTTTCTTTTGTGTAAATAAACCACTTGATCTTGAAGGTAGATATGTTTTACATATCATTGAAACTTGTATTTAGTGAACATTCCTCATTATTTTTATATTTTATTTTAATTTTAGATTGAGCGTGCAGTAATTATTGTGGATGAACGCGGTAAAAGCCAAGGAGAGGGTATTATCGAGTTTGCTCGAAGACCTGGTGCTCAGATGGCTCTTAGACGATGCAATGAAGGCTGCTTCTTCCTCACTGCGTAAGTTACATGATCTCTTGTTTCGACTATTTTTAATAATCCAGTGGTTATGTCATTTTCTTATAGCTAGACACAGTCATTTTTCTTTTTCTTAGCGTTTAATTAAATAAATAACAATCAGGGAATTTAAATGCTTTATTAAAAATTATTAACTGTACACTTAAAATGATTCCACAAATGACATTTAATACTGGAGAAACTATCCATCAATTATAAACTTTTCAAACTAAAAATGCCTCCATTTTCCTCTATCCTTCCACCTTTCATACTCCTTTAATTGCTTTCATTACTCTCCTCTCACTCACTTATTTTCGGTTATCTGCTCCTTCTGCATCTCTTACCTACATATTTTATTTCCGTCATTTTCTTTAGCATCCTCATCACATAAATGGTGGAAGAATAGAATAAGATGGAGGCATATTACTAAACTGATCTGGCCACAGGCTGGAAACAATTGATGATGATCATGATGACCATAAGCCCATACCATCTTGGTGTTAGTTTTTCTACTATATATGTACTCCCTCTTCCCCCACTTTTTCCTGGATAGTTTCTCCTTGTAACAACTAACATTCTTCTAACAAACTTCATTCCTAAGGTCTCCACTTCCCTGATCTCTTAAATTCAATGTCCATATCTAATACCGGTAAAATAACTTTTAAAAACATTGCTAGCAACATATAACGAAAAAAAATGTTATAAATGTAAAAATTGAAAGAAAAAAAATCCCTTTTCCAACGAACAATTGAAATTGTGTTTGAAAAATTCTGAGATTTGTGTACTCTTCCAAGTTTTGTGGAATTCCTTTAATATAACCTTGTCATGTATATATGTATATGTTTTTAGGCTAATTTGAGTAAGCGTATTGTGATTTTTGATAGCTATCAAAAGGTTTCTTTATTATTATTTTTAGTTCACTTCGTCCTGTAGTGGTGGAACCCTTTGAACAAATGGATGATGTTGATGGATATGCTGAAAAGAATCTCCCCAAAAAGAATCCAGACTACTACAAAGCTAGAGAAGTAAGTTCATATATTTTTTGTATATTCTGTTCACGATAGGTTTTTATCTGGATGACAGTTCGAAAATAAAATGTTATATATATATATATATATATATAGAGAGAAGAGAGAGAGAGAAGAAAAAGTAGTATGAGTCACAGAAGTTTGCTCTTTGGAACATTTCTCTTTATTTTGGGGTGCACTTGGTTGATTATTTATAGTTAAAAGTAGTGCTATTGATAAAAGGTATCACCTGGTTCAAAGATTTGCTTGGATTTATATTTAAGAAGTGACCTACCTAATTTTATAAGTACCTAATGTTTTTGTTCCAGCATGGGCCGAGATTTGCAGTCCCTGGGAGCTTTGAACATGAATATGGTTCTCGTTGGAAACAGTTGTATGACTTGTTCAAGCAGAAGGAGGAAGCTCTAGGAAGAGAAATGAAAATGGAAGAGGAAAAACTAGAAGCGCAAATGGAATATGCACGCTATGAACATGAAACTGAAATTCTCAGGGAACGTAAGTGAAATATTCTAATATTAATTACTATTTACTCAAAAATAGGCCACAATCTAAAAATGTAGTGATTTAAAAGTAACCATCTTACCTTGTTTCCCAACCTCAAATAACTTATGCTAATATTTACCGGATTCCAACAGTTGTGTTTGAAATAAGGACACAATCTTTTCGCAAACAGTTTTTACACTAAAGGTTTGAAAAATCTTTTTAAAAGCGCCAAAACTTGTTTCAAGCTCAAAAGAAATCATTATTACATATTTTTGAATTCACAAATTAAAACATTAGGGATGTGCAAAGTTTTGAAAATCTCGAATTTATATTGAATATTTAATAGCTTTGACTTTAAATAAAAAAATCTTGATTTGAATCCTTTGTTTAATAAGGTTTTAATGACTCAAAGCGGTTGTTTACCAATTGATAGTCACACGAATTCACAATTATAAACAAATAAATCTTACTAATTTAATAATATAATTGACTTTTATCTTTATTACTTAACTATAAAAATGTTCTTGGGTTTTAAAACGATGGGTGCTATCGATGCATTATATAGGAAAGGTGGATAGACACATAAAAGGGACAAACTCAATATGGCTTTTACAATAAAAGAAAACCATTAACACTTTACATTGCTGCCATTGGACAAAGAGGTAATGGTTGCCTCTTAAAGACAGCCGATCGTCACCACCCAATCCCCCGATCTAGGTTTCATTCTATCAGAACTCATCAGGGAGGAGCATGAAACGCGCAACGCAACTTCCTAAAAGAGGAAACCCAAAAAAAAACAATAAAGGGAGAAAATGAAATATTGTAAAGAATGACATAAATATGAACATGTAAAATTATCTCAAAGGGAAACGTTTTTTGCTTTATGAGGTAATTGTATTATATTTGGAAGAAGGTGTAGGAAAGATGATAAAAGGGACAAACGCAATATAGCTTTTAAAATGAATTATACATATAAATTAGAGATAAGTTGAATCCGCTATTTCTCAAATCCAAATCTACATTTTATTTTTGAATCTCAAATCCTAGCAAATTATTAGAAATTTTAATTATTTACAAATTAGACCTACATTACACAATATAGGATTTTAAAAAAACATGTGAAATAAACAAACCGATTAGGCCTAGTTACCTTTTGATCAACTTGAATCATTATTGAAGGATTATAATTTATTTTAATAAGAAAATAAAATACAGATTTTTTTTAATAAAGACTAAAACATGTTTAACAATTAAACATACATTAGAAATCGTGATCTCAATAATGCTCAAGTATGTTTTATTATTATTTTATTATATATCTATTATCATTTGTGTAGAAAACAAGAAATATATTCGTTTCCTGCGATATTGATTTCTGAGAATACATTCTATTTAAAACAGGAAAATATTTTCGACTTGTACAAAATGTTCATTCCCATTTTATTAGGCAAGACTAAGTTTGAATATTTTTACAATTACTTCAGTAACATATTTAAGAAAATAATTAAACTCTTAGTTAAAATCGATTTAAAAACAAATTATTAACTAGCAAGTCGTTATTTGATTCTTAAAACTCGATAGCGCTTACTAAGTGATCAGATTACCTGAATCAATTCCAAACAAACAATCGATATACAATATGTAGGCCAGTAGACATAAATAAACAGTTTTATCGGTGTCTGACTTTTGATTTTATTTTTCATGAAACCCAACAAAATGTCTAACTTAAAGATAAATTGGGGTTCGTTGCATAGTTGTAGATAATTAAAACTTAGTTTTGATTTGCAGTTTTTGAAGTGTTTTAATATGTTCATTAAAATATTTACAAGATTGTTCGTGATGTGAAAGTTTTAGAAATGAGCATGTGCTGAAACGGTAAAGTCCAAGTTTCCCATAGAGTTGGGAGGGTAGGGTACTAGGCACGTTAGATTTTCCACACCTAACTATTTTTATTTCTTTTAAATAATGATTTTATTCATGCTTATCTCTTTTTGTCTGACAAATTAAATAAAGATTACGGATTAAGTTGTACTTTTCAAGTAGGCCTAACTAAGTAATTTATGAATTCAAAATATTATGCTTTGTTTATGAGGTGAAAGATTCGACCATCGAATCCAGTAAAACACCGAATCTCGAATGCAAGTTTAAAATAGTTTGCAAAAAAATATAATTTTTCTTTTACTTTTCCAAGTGTTATATAGAAGCATTTTAAGACACAATTTAAAGGGCATTTATTTATTGTTTAAAAAAATGTGCATACATTTGTATAATGTATATTAGATTTTTATATGTAACTGTGTTTAACCATGAAGAAGCCCAATGTCTGTATGATTATAGCTATAATTATTTTAATCCTTAAATAAGCATGTCATTAATGTAAACAAATATTGTTTCCTTTCAGAGCTGCGCCAACGTGAGTTAGACCGAGAACGTCAAAAGCGAGAATGGGAAATGAAAGAACGTCAGGCAGAGGAACAGAGACTTGCAGATGAGGAGCGCATGCGACGATCCCAGGAAGAGATGTCACTACGCATGCACCACCAAGAAGAGGAACTGCGTCGCCGTCAACAAGAGAACACACTCTTCATGCAGGTGAGTGAGAGTGGAGCGCATTTCTAAAATTAATTTGATTTTAAATAAAAGATTAATCTGATTGTGGACAAAAATATCAAAGCAATATTTTATTGGTATTATAGATAAACTTGATGCCTTTAAAATGTACGGTATATATATTACAAATAGAGGATTGCAAAGAGCATTTTTAACAAATCTAATAAAAAAAATCTGAACAAATATTAAAGAATACAAAGAATATAAAGAATACTGAATTGTTAATTTTAATACATTTGTGATGGAAATAATTTTTATTGGTTAATCTCTTGAGTAATTGGGGTTTGATATTTAATTCTTGTAAGAGCACCCAAAATAAATAATCTTCTACCATTCTTAAATAATCTCAATTTTAACACCTCTTAAAGGTTCTCTAGGTTTGAAATACTTTAAATATTCTTTAGATTTAAAACCCCTTAAACATTATTCAGATTTTAACTTCCTTAAATATTCTCTGACTTTAAAACCCTAAAACCCTCTCAAAACTTTCCTCTGACGGCCCTTTAATGTTCTTTGGAATTGACACCCAGCACCCTTGTAATCTCCTCTTTGTTTGGTTTGCTAACAACAAACACCGTGATACAAGCTACTTCCTCCTCATCGTAATTTCCACACCCCAAAATATGGTAGTGTTTAGGATCTCATCCATCCATAATTTTAACTTTAGATATTTTTTATTGGCAAAGCTTCATAATATCTAAATAGGATCTCATAAATATTTGAAACTAAATAGAAGTTTTGATGTTTAACACACCCCAATGTAAAACAATATATTAGGAAATTTATTTTTATTTGGTCGTTTTTAACAGAAATTGTCTATTTAAGCTAAGTCTAAATTTCAAAAAATTATTTTATAACAATTTTTAGTTTCTTTATTAGAATATTGAACATTGAAAAGCATATAGAGGGGCGAGAAGGTATCCTGAAAAATAATAATCATGTGTTTTGTTTTAATTGTGAGCTTTGAGGCCTTTAGTTTTCTGGTGTGTAAGCCTTTATCCTCTCTTCAATGTTTAATTTGAATTAGCTTTTTGGTGCCATTTTTCCTTTGAATAAATAAAACTTAATGTTTGTTTCAGGCTCATCAGTTGAGCAGTTTATTGGATCAGCAGGAGCAAGCCTTGAGATCAAATCCCACTGGTTATGATTCTCCATCTGCTGATCCTGCTATTCGGGACTATGAAACTGTTGCAGGTGTGTAGTTATTAATTAACGCCATTTTCTGACACTATTCATACTCTCATCCAATCTTCTCTCACTTGCACACTTACTGTTATATGCTGTTCCCATTCTATCTTTGTTTACCTTGCAGATTTTTTCCTACATATTTAATCTCTGTCATTATCCTTGGGATTCTTTCCTTTTCCACCCTCATTACATGTCTGTACTATATCATGCAGGCTACTCCAACTCTTGTCATAACCAACCAACTCCCATGTCTTCTACTTTCTTCATACTTAACTAATGTGTGTTTTTATATGTTGGGTTCTAAGAAAGGGGATTAAATTTGTAGAGGTGTGCGAGATTACCGTGGGGAAAATTATGTCCCATTCTTGACCCGATTTTAGGGGCAGATATGCTATAGTCTCGAAAAGTTCGGTAATCGTTCATCCACTCCTGAATATCTGAAACATTGAGAAATTAAACACATTTTTATAATTGCAATTATTATTTGTTATGTAACGGAAAAACGAAAATCCAAGATCAAGAGCTGGAAATTGGATGGTCAGGGCATGAAGGAACTTTACCAATTTAAAATCAGAATACAATTATCAAAAGAAGAGATGGGAAAGGAAGAATGGTCTCAATTCATCTGAGGAACTGGTATGTAGAACTGGGTCATTGATATAAAAAAAATGCAGGGGGTAATGATAGATAAATAATGCCATAAAACAAACTATTCAAAGACATAATGGCAAGTGAAAGAAAATCAGAATTTTCTAATAGAGACGAAAATCAATTCTGCAACTAGAGGTTAAATACTGAGAACCAAAATTAAAGGTCAAGAATACGATTAAAACTGAAAATGAAAAATGTTGGGAAGATTTCTCAAACAAGATAGAAGACTCGAAGGGAAATATGAAACTGCTTTACAGATTAACCTAAAAGAAAAAGAAAGTGTGGGAGTAAGTACTATAGTGTTAGAAAACGGGCATTGTAAGAGAACCTGAAGAAATACTTTGA
The DNA here is from genome assembly GCA_039000515.1 of Timema cristinae. Lineage (NCBI taxonomy): Eukaryota > Metazoa > Arthropoda > Insecta > Phasmatodea > Timematidae > Timema > Timema cristinae. The sequence goes on along the minus strand of JBCFYV010001001.1, from coordinate 6,651,067 downwards.
CAAACTACAATGAAGAAAATACCGATAGTGAAGAAGTGCAGAGGGAGTTACACAATAGCAGTAGTGGATGGAAAATATACTGACACGGAGCAAAGTACAAAATGACTTGATTTCAATGGGAAAAGGTAGCATGGCAGAAGACAATGAGTTCTGTGAAGATATGATAAAAGCCGTAGGAATCCATGGACTACAATGGCTATACAGACTGATAAACTCCATATGAAGAACAGAACAAGTACCGACTGATTGTACCAACGAATTTATTGTCCTCTATTCAGAAAGGCATTGAAAGGAATAGCTCAAACTACGAGAAATCACAACTAAAAAATTTTGAAGAAAAAAAAATCATTGATGGCTGTCCGCCTTAGGAAGGTGATTGAACCGTAACTGTAAGAATAACGTCCCTTTTTTAGAGGAATTTGATCCACAATTGATTTAATCTTTGCCATAAGAATGATTATGGAGAAAAGATGGTAAGCAAATAATCTCACTCTCGTCTTCTTTGACATAGAAAAGGCCTATGACAGTGTATTGCACCATGAGATTTGGGTGTGTCAGGACCACTTATCAGGAAAGTGCAGTTGCTATACAAAAAGTGATGCCAATGGGTCACTTTTCTAAACAAAATTATTAGGTAGGCCTACTTTCCTAATAGTTTTGAGGGTTTTTCAAGAAGGAAAATCATCTTTTATTTATCTTATTCAGAAACACTGAATATAGTTTAAAATCTAAGAGCTGCATAGCCGACTTGTTGGTTTTTGGTGTCCTAATTTAAAGTGAATCTTAATTATGAGGGGTTTTCTTAAAAAAATGTAGCCTACTAATAGTTCTATTCAAAATTCTACCTTCCTTATCCCTAACCAATAAGTGTAATTAGTACATAGACATATAACTCAGACGGGTGGTAAGACGCAGTGTTAAGAATAAAAATATTTTGTTTTTAAATGTACAAAAGATATATTAATGTAGTAGTATTTTATTTTCACAGTTTTTAACAGGAGGCAGGTTTTGAGCGGATAAGTGCTTGTGGTGCCAGGAATATTTAACTGTATATAACTGAACTATAAGACACTATTTAATGTTCCTGAAGATAGGTTGATTGATTAGAAGCTTTTGCAGCTTGAGTACAAACAAGATCAACAACAGCTTATACATGCCGTATTGGCCCGAAAATAAGCCGCAATTTTGTACCTATAGGATATGCATGTTGTTATATCGATATATCTTGCCACCACTATTTAAAAATAAATGAACCTGGGTAGTTGGCAAAGTTATTTAAAAATAGATGAACCATGACAGTTGGCAATGTTATCTAAAAATAGATGAACCATGACAGTTGGCAATGTTATCTAAAAATAGATGAACCATGGCAGTTGGCAATGTTTTTTAAAAATAGATGAACCATGACAGTTGGCAATGTTTTTTAAAAATAGATGAACCATGACAGTTGGCAATGTTATTTAAAAATAGATGAACCATACAGTTGATAAAGTTATTTAAAAATAGATGAAGAATTACTATCTTATTTGTGTACATTATTTGAGCCATAATGGCTGCCAAAATAAAATTTGTTTGTTCAGCGCATTCTATCGCCAATATATCCTTTTGGTAAAGTGAGCTTAAATATTTCTAGTGAGATTTGGTTTCAGTATGCTGGTCAACATTTATTCTAATGTGAGAACAATAATTTAGTGTGCGTATTAAATGGTCAACATTTATTCTATTGTGAGAAAATAATTTAGTGTGCGTATTAAATGGTCAACATTTATTCTATTGTGAGAACAATAATTAGTGTGCGTATCAAATTCGGAAGTACATGTCAGATCATGTCGAGAAAAAAGAGTGTTTTAGCCAGGAAATTAGATGAAGCTATGTGCCAAATTTAAATAAGCGGTTATAAACTACGCAGAAATTACGAGTAATAGGTAAGCGGGAAGAAAATACGGAATTGATGAGAAAAACATACGTCTCGTGACAGTGATGAATAATTTTTCGTTCCTCTCAAAGTTTCATTGTTAACCTTTTTTTTTTAAGTTTATCATTATTATTTTTTATTTCCAAGTGGTCTCATTTTTTATTATGAATAACTCGTATTTTTTTCCCAAGCGATTTAATTTTGAATATGAATAACTTTTTTTATTTCCAAGTGACATTTTAAGTGTAAGCTCCTACCATTAAATAATCTTTATTTTCAAATGATTTAATACACTGATCATATTTAAGTGGGAATATTGTTTTTTCTCTTAAAGTTGTCGAAAATTAGGGTGCGGCCTATTTTCGGGCCAATACGGTAATTCATGAAATTGAAGGTGTTAAAGTAGACAAATTTTGTAGCTATTTGTTCACATTTTATAATCCAGCTGAAAACATCATAATATATCCAACTATATGTAAAGTTGTAAAAGGTTTTCCTCAAGTAGAGTCCTCACAGAAGATCGGGCCCAAACGTCGGAACACACATTAAATCTATATCTAACTACAAAAAATACATCACATCATTATAAATTAAACCAGACTAGTGCCCATTACAAGCATTTATTAGCTCTTGCCCAAGGTGCTCACAATAGTTATCAAAATCACCTGAAAGAAAATAAAATTAAAAAATTGGTGATAAAAAGAGGAAAGAAAATGAATGCATTGAAAGAAAAAATTTAAGAAACATCACAAAAGGTAGGAAGAAATTTTTAGACATGAAGATGAACTAAAAGAGAAGCGGAAAAATGCAAAACTGCAAATAAATTGTTCACAGAAACAAATGAAAGGTTACAAAAATACAAAAGGCTTTGAAAAAGATTTTTCAGGAAGCAGAACTGCCCATTCAATGTTGTCGGGTATTTGCATAATACAAAAAGAGGAAGAAATTACCATAAGATAAACTGGCCACCTACAAAAGCAAATCGGAAAAACACACATCTATAATAAATTCATTCCTTAATAAATAACCTAAAATATGATTTAGTTGTCTTTTGTAACTTCCAAATAAAAGATTGCTATTGTAAGCTATACCCCATCCAGGATCAAAGCTCAAATTACACTCTTTTTTTTTAATTCATTTTGGCGAATTAAAAAGTTAAGTTAAACTTTTCTTAACAGGACTTTTTGGTAGGGAACCAAGAAAAATACACATACATGATTTATACTGCTGTGATATTCTTGTCACTTTTTAATCACTCTTGTATGGGTTTCCTGTCACTTTTCTTATTTACTTTCATCGCTGTACAAACCATGCCAGATTTGCGCATGAGTTGGGGATGGAAATTTACCACTACCAGAGAAGTCCAGCAAGGAAGTGCACTGTCACTTCTTCTGTTCATTGTTATGGACAAAATTATGAAAAGAAGAAAAAAGGACAACTTTTCAGATGATTTGACATCTGCAGACGATGTGATCTGGGGAAAGAAAGAACAAAAAGGTTGTAGGAGGAACTTGAACAATGGAACAAAGCGTTTAAAAATTAGCAGGAGTACTTAAAACTGTAGTGATGAGGGTCAGTAGACAAAAGAAGGAAATAAACATCTTCCTGTATGGAGTAAAGCTGGAGTTGGAACAGTTTCAATATCTGGGATGTGTAATATCTTGGGACGCAAGCTCTTGCCCAGAACTCACTAACCAAATCCTAAAAGCGTCACATTTTTACCATAAAGTGCAAAATTTACTCTGGGATGTACGGGGCCACAGCACTCCAAACAGACCCACTACAACAGCTATTTCATCCCATTGACTACTTACAGGCTGGAAACATGCACATTAACCAAAAGAGAAGAAAGCATAAATAAGCCACTGAAATTAAATTTCTTATCACATCACTATGTTTGAAAAGACTAAGAGAAACAATATAAGAAATCGTTATATGCACACATACTATAATGAAAAAATTGTCAGATCAAGGATGAAATGGTTTCGGGCATGTGAAGAGGAAGAAGATTGGAAGAGTTGTGGTAAGTGGATGGAGGCGGTAGTCGGGAGAAGACTGATAAGAAGATGGATGGACTCTGTAAAGGAAGACATTGAGAAGAGGGGGACTGGAGGACCATAAATAATGAAAAATGTATCTCGATAGAAAGAAATGAAAGATACCCACAAATTGTACCCTGTTAGCTGGAACAATAAACTTATTATTATGATGATGATGATGATGTAATAGGTGGGTCATTCTTGTGAAACAGGCAAATTTAACTTTTAAAATTAGTGGCAAATAAATGTAAAATTTATCAACATTAAAATTATATTTAACTTGTATACGTTCTAAAAAGCATAATCAACATACCAGCAGTATATTTATTTTGTTAATTCGTATAAAAAATAATAATTTCAAAACAACATTCCAGGACAATGACAGTACTGCCAGGACGATGATGCAAGTATCAAAAAGTCAAATTAGATACTTGTATATTAATGTTTACTAGGACAGGTTTTATGTATTTATGTTATGTTTGTACATTCCATAAAGTTAATATAATCAATTTTAATTACCCTTAAAACTAATTAGGGAAGCCTAAGGCTAATCACGAAGAGGAAGCCCTTGAAAACAAATTGGGATGCACGGTTGCCACATGTTTCAGGGGGATCAATTCTTCTCACAACATCCTTAGAATGTCTTTCTGATTTGGCCATTTAAATGTTTTCTCAGTAGCAGGGACCATTACAATAATTTCACAAGTCTTTGTATTGGCTGACACTACTTCAACAGGATATAGTAGTTTGTTGTAGCAGACAACCACCCAGTCTCCACTTTGCAGGCCTAGGTTTGAAATAATTCCTGAACCTAAAAACAATGATAGTATTAATCAACTTTTTTTTTAAAGATAAAACACAATCATAATACAAACTCAAAATGATAAAAATATATTTATTCTTTTACAAAATCACACATACCTAGAGTTTCATCTGATGAACTTGTAATGGTCTTTAGCTCTTGTTCTCTTACGTTGAGTGAGCCCAAATCATAGCCAGGATTACAGTCTTCACTCACAGGGCAATCACAGCTAAGTGATCTGAAGAAAATAATATATGATTCTTCTTTGTAGTTGTGGATGACTTGATGAACTTTCATGGTACCTTTAAAAGGTCATGGTATTTCCTGACAAATAAACTTCATTGATCGCATCAATCTCACTCGAAGTTACTTCAAAGAGGAATACTCCATTGCATTCTCGTTTCAAGGCAGTAAAAAGATCTTTTCCTTGAGCAACAATACGATCAGCTGTTCTTTTTAATACCACCCACCCTATTCCATCAGGGGCACCTTTTTCCATGCCCTGCTTCTGAAAAGTTCCAACTGCTCAATTCTGGATCTCTACAAACTGTTGGCAACACTTTTGCCACAAGAAAAAAGTTAGTTTTATTACAGTATTGGGTTGCTGGAGAGTCACTAAAAAAGTAAACTTCATTAATGGTTTTAATGTTCATTACTTTTTCTAGAATAGGACTCAAATGTGCCCAAATTGATACTGGATCATGTCTCAAAAGATTTTGATAAAGAACAAAATGCTGTTGGTGTAGTTGTATTATCAAGATTCAAGTAATAAACCCTTGTATGTAGTGAAATCTGTGTTCTAGAGGCACCAAAATGCATGCCTTGAGCTTTGTTATAATATTTGCAGTTGTAGTTTTCACTAAAATCAATGTGAAACAGGACAGCATTCTCTGCAAGGTTATCCTTTATTTCACACAGTTTATGTGGTTGATGTTTAGCAGTGGCTGAATGGATCATATATTTTGGAATGGACAGCTCAAAATCGGCTACCATTCCATCAACAGTTGTTTGTATTTCTTCTTTTGTTATAATACTAACAACAATTGGTTTTACTTTTACTTTTCTTTTATCCTTCTTGGTTACCCATTTTTTATAACTTATATTTTCATTGCTATCAAATTGATTGTATATTACCAGATTATATTTACAGACATCACATTTACGAAGTAGGCAATTTTCTCTTCCTTCATAATTACAAGTCATTTCTTTCATAGTATCTTGGATGGATTTAGAGTTAGACTTTCAACAAATGCAACTTTTCAGATAGAAGGTTCATGTTCACGTGTGTAACACATAAACATGTGTCTCTTTTATTTACATTAGGATACACCACCCAGAATAATCTGTATTTACAAAAGGTTGCATAGCTAATTTTATAGTGGCATTCTGACAGAAATTTGGCATGCAGAGTTTTCAGAGACTCGTATAGAAGCCATTTTTCGTTTCTTTATCTTCCCTTTTGTAATACAGTTTTTTTCCTGTGCAAAGGCGACTGTTTTTTTGTTGTTTTTTTTCTCCTAAGAAAGATGTGATGGTTTCTTCAAGCTTTATTTCCTTACTTTTGATTTTTCTCTCATAAATTAAATACCTGTTATAATTATCAACAAAATATTTTTATTTTTAAAAAAGTTTGCTTTCCTTCAAAAATCTATATTTTTAATAATTTTACCTGAGATAATTTTTGTGTACATTTGTTTTGACTTGTTTTTTTTTTGCTGTGCATAGCTCCTTTTCAATTGTTCAGATACAACCTCCCCAAAAATCAACCTTCTTACTACATTGGACACCTTCCTGCCTTATAAAAGCCTACGTACTTTGGTACATGGTGTTTACTCCTTACTTACATTTTCATTTTTCTTAAGCAATCTAAAATATATTTTTTGGTACTTTTTTTATATTGTTGTAGGCTTGTGCTCTGTCTCTTCGAACTTTTTTTTCCCACGAGATTTTCTCCCATCTGAATCACTATAATGTGTAATGGTAGGGTGATTGGAGATGAAACGAAGTACCTACAGTTTAACGTGGAATCTGAACCACTGTGGAGGCCTGGCATTCCACACATTCACAAGATGTGATTTAATACACGTCTTGCCAGAGCTGAAGGAAGGGTTTGGCAATCAGATAAATCTGTTACAGGACCGAGGATTAGACCTCGTACCGCTAGCACGGAAGTCCAATGCCTCACTGCCAGCTCACCTCAAGTTTAACTTTTAGTTTTGATTGAATTTTAACACACACCTGCTTAATTTGAAAAATAATGGATAGTTAGTAGGCGTTAGTTTTAAATATAACAAGACAAGAAAAATAACCACTTTGGGTTAGACCTAGGCCTAAAGTTAAGTATTTCACAAACAATATAAATTAAAAATTTAAATAAAGCAGAATTATTTATCATTTTCCTGCCAAATCATCATTATCCTGGCTCTAACTAACCAGGACAATGATGAAATAAGCTTCCACGTGGAATAAAAGTTTCCCCCAAAACATTTGCGGTTAAGATTTTCACATCAACAGTAGAGCTAATTTTAGGACTTAAAACAAGAAGGAAAAAATATCATCTTACCTTTGGTCATCTAGAGTGTCCAGGACAATGACAGTTTAAAAACATAGACAAAACTCTATTCAAATAACTGGAAAGAAAAAACTATAATACACACACTCAAGTAGCAGAAAGACAAAACTTCAACAACCATCCCAAAGCTAACATGTGCTGCCATCTCTTATTGCACCAGCAAATGTAACTCAAGATGCCAGGACAATGATTATTATTTGGAGACAGCTGTTTAGGAATACATTATACTGTTATTCAATAATTAAAAAAATCATAAATAAGAATTTTGCTAAGCCTGAAGTAAATATAAAACATGTCACCTAGATATTTTTTAAATTTTAATAACTATTAGGTGAATGTTATTTTATTATGACAAAATGTGTGTGGAGACAGGCCAAGACAATGACTTTGGACATGTTCTAACCATAAAAAATGTTGAAAAAAAAAAAAAAATATTAATTTGAATGATGTTTTCATATCATTAAAATAGGCTTTTATTTTTTGTATGTAATTTTTTTTTTACTCTAACCCTAATAAAATTAATAAGCAGAGACTAATATTTGCCTGTTTCACAAGAATGACCCAGGTATTTATTTAATTTAACTTTGTTTAGTCAATTTATTTTATACCTCATAAATAAGATATTGTAAATCTATATATTTCAAATATTCACCCACCATGTTGAAGTGTTGTTCACTCTATAGGGAACTACTACTCTTAGACTACACATCAAATCTATAGCCAGCAAGAACATGTATTACTGGTTGCAATCCCCAAGCAAAAATCAATTCTGTGTAATTTAAAGGTAATAAATATATTTCATTGATGGTGTTTGATTTGTCCGCAAAGTGTGCCATAGGTTTGTTAGGTTTTGTGTGCGAAGAATGCCACTGCTATTTTATAAAGGTTCGCAAGAAAATCACCAAACCTATATTTATGAAGCGATTATTTTAATTTTTCTATAATTTTAATCTGTATGTATTGTTCTTTAATAATAATAGAGTAACATTAAAAAATATTGTATATACATTTCAATATTATTTTGTTGTGGTGCATTTAATTTAATACAAGAAAATAAAGTTTTGAATGTATATGACTATAAATAGTAACTAGTGAAATTTTTATTTGATATCCTACATCATATATTTTTGGGCCGCTATTTCTGACCTTACAGAAATTATTGCTTATGCTTAAGAATAAATATTTAGGCCAACACATAGTGAATGCGTTTTTCAAAAAATATTTTATAACTAATAATTTCATATGTTTTTGAAATATTGTATAAATTTTATAAAGTCATCACGCCTATTTTCTTACATTGGTAAAAAAAATCATTTCATTCACATGACAACATGAAAATCCAAATAGTATATTTTTCTAAACTCAGAACAGTTTAACCCGTACATTTGAAAACTGCTTAAATCAGCATGAATGTGAGCCACACCTATGTTTTTCCATGCAGCTCATACTTAAACTGGCGTAGCACTTTGCACATTGAGTACATGACCGTCCCGTTATAAATGTATTAAACTCCCAGTTCTAATAACTATTTATGGTTGATTTTTGTTGCCAACATTATATAAAATAAAATAGGGAAATGTCATCTCTCCGGTGATATGACACTACTACACTATCTGGCACTTTTAACGGTAGTAGGTGGAGCCGATCAGATTGGATTGTGGCACTAAAAGTGTTAAATATTGCACATCGTTTTAATCACTAGTACTAGCAAATTTATAAATAATTAATTACAAATGTTAAATTCTCGTTCTTGTCCTGAAGTTAGGGATTCTAGAATTCTTGACCTTGTTCTAGTCTTGAACGAAAAACTATTTTGCACACACCTATCAATTTGTCTTTACTGATTAAAGATGTAAAGACTATTTGGCCCTAGAAGCTCCTTTCCTTGGGCCTGTCTTACCTGTCCCATTGATCCTATTTTGCACCATTTAGGAACACCACATCCCTAGCCTGGTATTATACTGTAGGAGCTTGGGAAGTATTTTATGTGAACAGCATTTCAAAGAGCTATGGTGCCAGTTTTACTCTGTACTTGGACTTTAGAATAGTAGCAAATGTGAGATTAGTTGGGCTACCATTTTTATATATCTTTCGTTGATCTCTTTTCATGAGTATAAAAACTCATAAAATAAATTGTTTCCTTTAATAAACATTTTATTTTGAAATTGAAAATCGCTCGAATTCGCCTTTTCTTGAATCCAATTTGTGATTTAACATACAAATCCTGGAAACAAATGTACATCTTATAAAATGTAATAAATGTAAGAGCTCAACTCATATTTGAACAAATTAACGCTTTTGCATTTGGTATATTTTCACTATTCCAGTGAAAACTGTGGGCCAATTCTTACATATTTACCTGGGTATTTTTAAATTCCTACCATAAAAAACTATTCAACATATATACAAGAAAAAAATCACACTTGTGCTCTATAAACATGTATTTAGAATAAAAAAAAGTCATCTATCACTATACAATGAATGAATTGTAAAAAAAATATTTGGAAATTTTAATCAAAATTTAAAATTCATAGGCGAAAAAATAAGTTGAATTTTTGCCTTTTGTCTTCACCACTCCTGAAATAACGGTCATTAATTTCTGTAAAACCTGATGTAAGTTTGGTGTCTAGTGTTGCTAGTTTCTAAACTACATCAATTCTAGTAAAATTGTGTATAGGCCTACCTACTTTTGGAGTCGGCGCCTTTGTTTTGGATAACTCTCTATACAGCAAATAAATAATAAATCAGTCACTTTCAGGTGTAAATTCACTATCATTATCTACTTTATCTAAATCTAAAATCTGTCATCTAACCTATAATTTGGACCCCCAATTGCTTAGGTATAAAAAAAATTGTACTAACACTTAAACTTATATAATTTATAGTAAAAATATTATGAAGGAAACAAGAATCAAACAATAAAGAATGTATAAACTTTTGTTGGAAAACCAAATAGCAACATTAAATAAAATTTAAAAAACGCGGGGGTCAAAAACAAATTAATGCCACAGTGTAAACAACTGAGGAAAACATAATTCATTTGTGCAAAAAAAAACTTTTGTGATATCACAGTGCTTTCTGTTGAAAATATGAACTAAAGCTTATTATTTAGGATTAAGGCCTATGGTGCCATCTAGTAACATTTATTATACTGACAGGCAAGATTTAGCTGGCACCGGTGGAGTGGCCGTGATAGTGTTTTAGTCATTACTTGGCACGCTGATCCATTGTTTAAGGGTAAATTATTAAATTAAAATATTAAAAGCTTAGGTTAGAATATCAAGTCACAATCAGTTAAGTGGTAAATTAATTGTCAAACATCTGGTTGGATCAATCAACGACGATGATTATTAAATAGTCCTTCAAGGCAAATATTTATTTAAAACTATATATAAAATTATGATTCATAAGGTTAATTTTTTTATTTCAGGAGCTGCAGCTGGCACAATTCCACCGGTAATGTACCACAATTTTATTATATCATACATTTGTTTAAATCTCTGTGATAATCTTACTCTCGAATCCTTTTATATAGTTTTATGTTTTCATATTTATAAAAGGAAAATCTTTACTCCTAAGTTATTTGATTGACGTTGATATAACGGGGAACATGAAACAAAACTCCAATTAAGTTCATGATGAGTCTCGCGTATGCCACAGTCAAAATATGAATGTCATCTGTGAACATGGCAGTATCTTAAGAGTTGGATAGTTGATTTCGAGGACTTGAGGCGGCGATGAAATTGTTTCCGTCTTTTTATTTATAGAGAGAGGTGGTCACCCTTATTTAGTAGAATATAAAATTTGCCTAATTGATTGTTTGTTACTATGTGTACCAATTGACACGTGTACACTGGAATCAAACCCAAAACCCTATGTTTTTCAAAAACCAAAACCCTTTACTTAGTGTGCCCAGTAGTCTTGTAGTCTCCACTTTCTACTCCTGAGTTATCCAGGAACGTTCCTATGCTCAGGTATCATTTTTCACTCGTAGCTTAAGGCAGAGTAATTTGGCTTCAAGTAGATATCATGTGTGCAATTATTATAAATATATTCGTTCTACTCTTGTACTCCTATCTGTCAAAGATTTTTGCTACTCAGCTATTTTCTCATTTATTACTTTATTCGTGGTCATAGTTATCATTGAACTGGTAGCTTCATCTCAATATGAAGTATTCGAAATGGCAAAAAGTACATTGCTTCATTAATAGATTGCACTGCATAATTAATTGCAATATAGCGTTGATTCTCACCCGCCGGGCAAACAATGACATTGTTCGATGCCCGCACCAATGAAAGGTTTAAGAACATATTTTAGGCAGTTCTAAAATGCCTATATCCATTGGGGCCCTGTTTTCATCAGGAAGAACGGACTGTGACGTTGAAAAGAAGACCTAAAGATGAACAGCCGTGAGCATATAATTGTCCAATACCATTCAGTGTTTTTATTTTTCGGTTCTTTGTAGATATAGTGACTGAAATTTTAGTTACAGCAGAGTATCAGAAACTCGACATGTGCATGTGCACACAGTTGTTGGCGTCAATCATCAAAATCCAAGGTCATTCATCTGAATAACCTCTGTTTGAGTAACTCAAGTGGAAGTCATGCTGTGGTGTTTTTTACATGCTTTGTTTGTTAGTTTTCCAATTCAGTAACATGTTATTCGAATCAATACAATATTGTATGTACAGTACTTAATGTATGTGATATACACCATTATTGTACTGTACGTATATTTACTGTTACTGTAGCGTACAATACTACAGTACAGTAGAACTGTATCTATAATATTAGATACTGTACTGTGATTCATCCTTGTTTAATAATATACATAGTAAACATGCATCTTATGCAAGTTCATTTTAAAACTCGACACCATCTCAGTCCATATTAGGTCGCGTTTCTGAGACTCTACTTTACTATAATTTGCAATCAGTGCTGTTCATATTTTTAGCTACTTTGTAGATAAAATGACTGATCGTTTAGTTACAATCATTTAAGTTTGCTATTCAATTTCATTATCTAAACTTTCCAGGTAACAGGCTCTGCAGACATTTTATTCACCCAATAATATCAAAAAGATAGGCTAATAAACTTCTTGAAAACAAAATTAAATGGGAAATAAATATAAAGTATTCATTATTTAAATGTTTTCAGAGAACTACAAAAAATATGCAAATTTTTCATCTTTTGATTGGTGTGCAATTATGTTGAAACTTTTACTAAAACATCTAAAAACCAAACACGTTTATGTGTGTACTCATTGAACTTTATAGTAACAAAGAGTAAAGTAAGTTAAACACTGTGTTTTGCAAATGCACAGTTTTGATTTTAAAACTAGCAACAACATGTAATTGATAGAAAACCAACATGGAAATATATTTGTTTTTTTGTTATTTTTTTTCTATATAGGTCTACCTAACCGAACCAATTTTTTCCATTTTGACTTTTTCTGGTGATGGGGAACATTGTTACTCTTTATACATGCCTGGATATGAAGTCTTCTGAGGGTTTAAGGGGAAAGGGAGTGTAAGGAATAGAAAAACAAAGAGGGTAGTGTGAATTCAACTAACCATTGGAGGCTGTAGGCTCCTTTTAGAGCTGGTAAACACATGCAGCTTGGTATAAAGGCAAACTGAATAAATACTCCTTTAAATTCTTTATCTGGTTAGAAGGGAAATGTTTTGAGCTACTGTCAAGGTCAGAATTTAGTGAACAACTTCATTCCAGATGAGCAGGTAAATGATTTGGCAGCTTATAAGCCAAAACTTCACAATGATGAATGGATTTTAAAACTGCACTTTAATCGTTAGACAGTTATTTCAATATATAAATTATAAAATCCTTTTCATTTTATTAGATTTGGCAATATATATATTTGTATGGTCTTTATTTATTTATACATATTTTAAAACTATTTATGAAAACTCTAATGAAAAACATCCTTCAAACCCCCACAAAATTTAATGAAGCCTATATATTAGGGGTTTGGGAAGCTTTGATTATGCTTTGGAAAAAATTTGTGCTTTGACAATTATGAAGTCTCCCCGATAAAAAAATATTGGCTGCTGAAATACTCGATTTATGTTCAATGACTGCCATTCTGAGGTGTTATGTACATACAAATTAATATTCAAATGGAAGAAATCTGAAATACCATGGTTGAATTTTAAATTGTGATAACTTCATTTATTAAAATAAAAACAAAATATTAAAACAACTGTGCAGTAAAACATAGTACAAGTTATTTCAGAGCATAAAACTATGTATAAACACTATATATTTCCACACTTAACAGTTATAAAACATTCACTGAAATTAGACATTGATTGAAAAGAACGAGGATATAACTTCTCGTAAATCTTCTGTAGAGTGCATTTGGTCTAGCGTATGAAGCATAATATTTTTTATTTTCAGCTCAAGTTTGCTTCAAATATAAATGTGGACTTTGGACACCCATATTATAAACAAAGATAAAGCTTATTACACCTGAAGCTTTCCCCAGGGAAGGTAAAGTCATTTGACGGAAATTAATGATTCGTACAGCTGGAAGAATCCTTATACATCTAGTGGTAGTGATTTAAAAGGACACCATATTTGTAAACTGCCTAAGAGAAGAAACCGTAACAGATGATAACTAGTGTGTTAACAGCGACATATTTTGTTACAACCTCTGGTTCTCAGAGAATATATTCTGCTGGCCTTAGCATTCAATTTATTAATATGAGATTGAATATCAAGATTATCGATTACTAATGAGGCATTTGACTGGATTAAAGGGTTTCTTTGATCACTTTTATTAAGGAAAATATTTCTACAAAAAGTGATTAAAAGATATATTGATATAAGTAATATGTGATGGACAAATAGAAACATTTTATAAATTCACAAACGTTGGTAGTCCGAGGCAAAGAAAAATACATTTGCCTGCTTAAATAATCATTCAGGCAAGAACTGCTGTTGTTTGAATGAGCTTCTGAGTCTTTCTCATCACTTATTCACCAATGGCTAAAAAACATTGTGACTTATAAAAAAGGCTGTGTTAATTTGATAGATTGTGGTCTTTCTCTATTTTTTCCTCTGGTTGAATAACCTTGTTTAGCTCGTAGTGTAGATAGACTCCATGTTTATCATGTGAATATTGCAACTTTATTAGTGGAAAGTTTTAGTATTATGCTTCTTATAACATATTTTCTTTCCTAGTCTGGCATATAACCTAAATTTATAATCTCAACTACACTTGTTACCACCTATATTTTTCTCACCAAAAAGTGTATATATTTCTGTAAAAAGGTGGATTAAGATCAAAAACTACTATAGACTAACACTTGTTACTAGTTAAATGTCTAACCAATAAGTTTTTTTTTTAAGGATGAGGATGATATCTCACATCTGCTCAAGCATGTACATTCAGATAATTGTCGTTTATATTAGTTTTATAGCATGATTTATACATATGCTGTTAAACTCACATTAAATGGGATTTAATGGTTGGAAACCTTTGATTTAAGAAAGGACAAGCATTGTGGCTACAGATGGGAAAGATTGGAAAAGTCTGGGAATTCTTTGATGTAAGGGAAAACAGGTGAATTTAACCAATAGTAAGGAAAAGTCTAGTATTAAAATACTTGACCCTAAAAATTAAAAAGGTGTGAGATTTTGTTTCTCAATGTTAACAAACTGCATTGCCTAAATATGAGAATCTTAACATGATAGTTGTGTAGTGTTTGTTACATAACATATTTATGCATTATCACAAGTAATACCTACTTAAAACATTAAATACTTTAAAAATAACTCAAAAGAATGTTGCTTTTTGGAAGCTTACGATCTTTCAAAAGTGTGCTTGATGTAATAATGAAGAAAATTCTTATTCACCAAGAAAACCTGTAAAAAGGTTAGCTCTTAAATTTTTTTAAATGTCAATCTGGAAAGGTCATGGAATTTAAAAAAAAAATGTAGCCACCCTTTCAAGGCAACATTATAATGTATATAAGGAGTTTTACCACACAAGTTTTTAAATATTTATAATATATAGCTGTGTTACAAAAATAAATCAGATCACTCATGATTTTAATAATTAAAACTTGATAATTTTATATGAAAATTATCTAACATTAATAAGAATGGGATGTGAGTGGGAAGAAATTTTGTGATTTTTTTTTCTCCCCTACATTTGTTTTCGATAGTAATATTTTGGCTTCAATATCCTCAAAAGAGGAAATCAAACCATAAGTGATAGTTTACGTATTGTTGACAACTACTGAAACATAATGCCAAGGATGCTTGCGTGGAATTTTTTAATAACGTGGTAATGCGCTATTATAATGAATGATTCCAATTTTATAAATTAAAGTGTTTTGTAATAATATACATAGGCGACAGGTGACGGTTGCCATTTTTAAGTGAGTAACTTCTTGATATCACCTCATGGAAGGTGTTGTTACATTGCTACACACACGGACACTTCAAATTATGCACGTAGCTACTACAAAACTTATTATTTCTAATTGTTGCACGTATCTTTAGTTTGAAGCCCAACTCATACATGTCCTGCTTTGCAAAACATTGTATGGCTATTATATTTATATGATAACTAATGCATTTAAAATATTTTATAAGAACGTCTTATATAGTAATTATCCATCTGAATATCAGAACATTACTACCTACATAAAGTTAACCTTTTCATCCTTATTTTAAATTTTATAACAAAGGTTGTGTTTTATGGTTTATAAAAGGCATTTGTTCAACTTTAAGCTATCTACCAACTGAAGTGGAAGTAAGAGCATATTTTTTTAAATTTATATTAGGTTGCAACACTTGGTAAAGTGTGTCACATATATCTGCAAAGTAAGCTATTGATTTTGGTTAAAGTGGTTAATATTATTATCAATAAAATACAACAGCACACTTTCAAATGTATTGTCAACATTATTCATACTACTAAAGTTATTTACACCAGTAAAATTAGTTTTATCTTCGAAATATATCAACTATTATAGGCTAAGTGCTTTTTGTAGGTTCAACAGGCTGTATTGGCTCGAAAATAGTCCATACCTTTTTCCTAAAACACCCTTTATAAACCCCTAGTGAGGCCTTTCGATAATACATAACAAATGTTGTAGCTTGGATGAATGCATGTAATTATATTGAAATAAATATATATCAGCAGGTGGTATTACCACTTAATATTGACAAAGTTTTTTAAAAATAGATGAGCCTTGACAATCTGATGATTAAGCTATAGCTAAAATGGGCGAAGAAATGAAATAGCTATATATTATAGCTATTTCTACTCTTAACATTATCTTTTAGAGACTTTATTCTAAGCTAAGGTGAGTTTCCATTTCTTCAAGATTTTAGATAAATGGCAGGGAAGATCTCAGTGCATACAGACTGCCAATTGGTGTTTGTTAACTGTGTGCATGCATGTTACTATCCTTATCGTTTACAAAGCCTGGCTATCTATTATCCCATTGTTTGCCAAATATGCAATTAAATTTATTTTGTTATTCACGATTTTTAAGTTTTGTATCCAATAAAAACTTTTTGTTTTGATATCATTAGTAATATTATGAAATCGCTCAATCTTGAGCTCCTCTCGTTAATTTGCACCCTAACTATTATGGAACTGATGCTGCTAATTACATAGGAACTATGGTAAAGTTAACAAATCATCACAAATCTTAACTGAAATGATTAATCATAATGTAATTCGTCTTTAATATGTTTGCTTAGTAACTAACTATAGTTGGCTGAAGAGACAACTCAGGAAAATTAAAACTGACTTCTTACCTATGGAAGTAGTTTCCTATAATAATAAAAAAGGCCCTCGAATAACTTTGGAATTTTGTCGTAAAGTATGACTAAGGCATTTGATAGGTCATGTCTTTAGGCGCTCTATTGTGGATTTGAAAGTTGAATTCTCAATACTCTATTCTGGATATAGGTTATAGTTAACAAAGTTTAAAATCATATTTTTAATGCATCTGTCAACTTAGTTTAAATTAGATTTTTGGTCATGGAAAATGTATTCTTCTAAAAATTTCTTTCTAGTGCATTTTTTTAATCACGATTTTAGAGAAAAAATCCTACATCTGCTTTAAATATAATCATAGTTATTGAGTTGAAAATATAAGTTAAGAGTAATTTTTATCATTACAGCTAAAAAATTGGTTTACTTGTTTTCTGAGTTGATTTGCTATCATTTGACGGTTTTCTGGATCATACATGGGTTCCCTTATAAATAAATAAACATGTCATCTTATTCTTACTAGTTCTTTTAATAAACACTGAATTGTATACAAACAATGGTGTATTTTGTTGTGATGGTTAAGCCTTTTGCACAACAATATTTGTTAGATGTTTTTCATTTGTTGAATTATCTGATTTAGTAGCACGATATATCAGACCTGGGCGAGGCTTGTATTTCTGAGCTGAGCCACACTTTTAAATGCGAGTCCTTTCATTCTTTACCTAAAATAAATGTTTAGTTGCACTGTTTCAATTACATTATTTTCTTAGCATTGTACAAAATAATCGAAATATTGTAGAGTATTTTTAAAACTTTTCAGTATCACACTGCCGGGATAGTTTTGAATGATAATCCTATAACAACGTTAGCTAGTTAAGAAGGGTTGCTTTTTCAGTTGCATCCCAGTTCACAGATTTGGAACTGTCCCCATATTTTTGATACCAGAGTACCTTGTCCATCCACTACTACTCAACTGTTTCCAACCTGCGGCCAGGTCAGTTTAGTAAAATGCCTCCATCTTCCTCTATACTTCCACTATTCTTTTTCCTTTGATTTCATTCTTCACCTCTCAGTTCTTCCCTTTATTTCTTTGGCATCCTCTCTTTTTACATTCTCATTACATTCTTATACCATCTCAGTCTTGCGTACTCCAACATAATAATTGTCTATAACATCATGGCCGCCTATAGCAGATGGGGAAACTTCGTTTGCGAGGGCCCCTTGTTGTCTTTTCCCTTCTTCCAATCATCAAAAACTTTCTTTAATTACTATCAAATTAGTAGTTGAAATGTAATTTTTGTAGTAGTTTGCTCCTACATACCGATTTTCAGCCGAATAAGGTATCAGCAAATACTCTGAATAATCAATGCTAAAATGTGTTAAAGAGTTATCAAGAAACATAATCCACCACAGACAGACAAAAAAAATCAGAAGTGTTAAATCTTCACTCGTTCAACAAATCAAACCACACAATTATGTTTTTACACTTTGACAATAGTTGCTAAATTGCCTATACAATCCTACTGTATGAGCATGCAATCAAATTTCCCACCCCAACTTATTTTTTACTTCTGTTATCTAAGAAAGCACGGGGTCCCCCAAATTGTAGAGCCGTGTGCCGCTGCACCATTTCCACACCCTTAAGGGTATCCCTGTTTATCATCACACCCTTGCTTCCTCCACTATCTCTATTAACTCCTATTATGTCGTTCTGCTACTCTGTCCTGGCTAGGCAGAATAGTTTGTATCGAAATGTTACATTTGTGCTTACTGATAAAGTAATGGCTTTATCTTGTATTTCACTGTACACCTAAAGTATATTCTGTGTGATTGCGTTTTTAATCCGTCACACAGTTTTTTTTTTCTCTCTCGGTCCTTTGGTGTTGATAACACAATTTAATACCATCTTAAAGTTATGATTTGAAATGTGATATTATTTAGGATCAAAACATCACACTCATTCTGTTAGAATTTTTTTATCAAGGTATAATTTATGCTATAGAAAACTTTTAAACCTCACGTAAAAGAAAATCAAGGCATTATTAAAATTATTTTAGAAAGAATTCTAAAAACTATATAATTTAATATAAATTAAACAGGCTGGAAACAATTTTTAATGAGGATGTATTTATCGTTAATTAAAGTTTCCTTATTTATTTGAGATGCTATTTCCCAATTATATTCAAGTGAGGCCCTTAAAAATGTTGAGATACCCCATGGCTGGACCTTTTTTTGACCAACATCCTTTTGAAGTTTGGCTCAGCTTGGTCTGATTTCTCAATGTCCCAACTTTTTTTTTCCTACATCTATTTGTTTACTTGAGAAATATACGTTTTTGAGCTTCCCTGGGCCTACGATTAACAACATTAAGAGATACATCCATTTTATTGTTCTAATAAGCTCTTAAATTAACTAAAAATTACCACGCATGGTAGTTTTGAGTTGAATACCTAATTTGATGTTTTATTAATATTTTAGTGTATAATTATTTTAGCCTACTGTGTTAACAAGTATGTTTTCTTTAATACACAATATATGGCATATCAGCCAGCTTGTTGCTACCAATGGTTGAAACAAGACACTGAACACAACTAATTACATACAGTCTGTTAGTTTTATGATCTTATTATGTTATTCTAAAAGTATTTATAAATTGAACAGGTAGTAAGATGCAGTGTTAAAAATTGTTTTCATTTTTAGCTAAAACACTTTCTTGCTTTCAGGTCTAGTTTCAACCTTCGCTTATCGGTTATCCATCTTATACAAAGACCAATTGATATCAAACCATAAGATTTGTCACATAGTGTATGAGCTTACATATTTGTGGATTGTTTTACCTATTAGCTTGTACATCAGACTCTGCTTTGGGGATAGATTCCATATAAAAGTTGGGGTTTATAGGAAACGCAACCTACAAATTATTGTAGATAACTGCTATGATTAGTAAATTAAAAAATATTATTACTTAACTTGTATGTTTGAAATGACAACCCATATTACTCTTGAACATCCGCAAGGTGGATACATACTTGGGGAAATTCAGGGAATTACAAAACTTAAGTTGAAATATAAATGTGTTCATCCTCCAATAATTCAGAAAACCTTGTAAAGGTCAGAGCAGTTTTGCAATCAAACGCTCTACAAAGAATCTTTAACAAACTTTTCAGTTCTGTTCTCACTACCATCTTCTCTATTATGTCAGAACGATCTGCCATGATATATCACTAGCACAATATTGAATGAAATTCCAATGTGGTTAAAGAAATGTCAGAACACTTTTAAAGTTGTTTTATGACTTGAATAACTGTGCTAGTTTACTGCAAAGAATCATTTGGTGGGAAAAAGTTACTCAATACCTCATTTGAACATGTATTGTCATAGTTCTTTGACTTGAGCTCTAGATGTAAATTGTTTGTGATGGCTCATATTTTTAAGTTGGGTAAATTCATAAAAGTGTAATACTATACATAAATTCACTTGACAGAAGGTATATTGGAATGCGTGAAATGCAGTTGAAGGAACATAATTATACAGTTTGCAATATTTTTGCTAGTCTTAACAATTCTATCCACTCGTTGATTTGTTAGCCTGATTCACAAGGTCATTATGTTTGAAGTGTACCTGTAGCTAGCTACAACTAAAAGTTGAAGTGACTGACCGCTCATAATTTTCGGTATTTTTTTTTATTTTTTTAAGAACATTGCATTGAACATTCTTATTAAAACTTCAATGGATTATTTGACATTGTTTTAACAACAAACTATTCTCTATGTAGAAAGTCTCTTCATATTTGATTTGTATCATTATTATCTTATCATTATTATTTATTATTATTATATAAGTGTCTTTCACCTTAAAACCCTGGTTAGTAAATACCAAAGCAATTTTTTGTGATTGTCGATGATCAGTTGCACGTATCGATGAAGTGGGCGTGAGAAAGAAAAAATATGAGTAAAATATAATTTTATGTGGAAAACACAATGATATTAGTTATTTATATCAAGGACAAGGGGGTACACTGTAACTCCTCATCAGTTAGAGGGAGGGTTGTATGCCTTGTTCTTGTATCAGGAATGAAATAAGCGTGGGTGGCCATTAATGCAAACAAATTCTTAGAACTACAAAATAATGTATACAATAGACTTCTCGCCATGAGAGGCTGATCTCACAGCCAGAAGCAGAATAGTTTTACTTTCATGTATTGATATGTCAAGTAATGGGATTTGGGGATTTTACTTTTGATAACCATTATGTAGTCAATTTTGGCCTAAAAGATGTTTGTATATACTAATAATAAAAAAAGGCCATTCTTACTAAAATTGGACACAATACAGTTATTATTACATTTATATTTTTTAATGAAGAAAGATAAGTTCAGCTTTCTCCTTGCCTGTACTGCCATCTTCATCTTTGCCAATAGGCGGGCTACTTATATAGCTGTGATAAAACCTTTAACAGCACACGAGTTTGGTGGTGTATGAAAGAACATAAAACTCTATTTTTTATGGCACTATACACACATTAACTTGTACACATCATTTAAAAGTTAAAATTTTCCACTTTTAAAAGTTCAAAAAGTTAACTGGTACAGTAGAGTAGAATGGATAGTTGTGAATCGAACTATATGGGGGAAGGGAGGGTCACAACCAATTGTATTTTTCCATCCCCACTTTGATCTGCTACCTGACGGCTCCAACCAGTAAAGCTCTAAACCCCCTTGGTTTCTGATGTGTTTGAATTTCGCCTGCCTATTCTAGCACCTTAAAAAACCGTGTGATGGTACTACAACAACATTCAACAAATATTCCCCATCCTTAAATCATTTTCGTAATTAGTAATTAGTACATATGGGTGAACTGGCGGTCTCAGAGGCAAGTGCCAGACTTCTGTGTTGGGGGTTCGGGGTTCAATTCCTGGTCCCGGTACAGATTTATCTGGTTGCCAGACCCTTCCTTCACCTCAGACAAGGACCTGTGGATGTGGAATGCTAGCTCTCCACCTTGATTCGGATCCCACGTTAAACTGTAGGTCCTCCATTTCATCTCACAAGAACCCTACCATTACATATTAGTGTAAGTATGTACAACCCAATGGGTAGTATGACGTGGTTATAGTAATAATAAAGTACATATGCATATAACCTGTACAGGTAGTAAGAAGCAATGCAACAAAAATAAACACAACATAACTATAACATTCTTTGACACTAATACTTTAACATCCAATAATGTTTACAGCCTATGTCTGGACCAGTTTTTTATTCAAGCTATATTATTTTTCGCTACCGGCTTTCTAGGTCTGGATTTGACATTCGTTATCATGATCTGTTTCCAGCCTGTGGCCGGATCTGTTCCTCAAAAACTTCATTAACATAGCCTCCATTTTCCTTGTTTCTATTTTATCCAAAGTCGAAGTTTCCACTGCATACCTTACAATGGGTATAAAATATGCTCTATACAACACTTCCTTACACTTAAGGGGCACTTCTCTTTTCCAAAGTAGGTATCTTACACACATGTAGAAAACCTCTCCCTGCTGACCTCATCTCACTATATATCTTCTTTGCTGCCCGTTTGGCCTCAATCACACTACCAAATACTTACGCTCTTGCTCTTAAATCTACTTCATCTAATCTATCACCTTTCTTGGCCTTGTTCTCTACCTTGTCATCACCATCACTCCACTTTTTATCCATACTAAATTTCATTCCTGTAGATGTTCTTGTACTTCCCCCCATACCATCAAGTCATCTTCAAATATCATTGCTTTCATTTTCTCCTCACCCAGTTTCTCTGCCACTCTATTCGTTTTCATATCCATCACTAATACAAATATTAATGGTGAGAGGACACTTCCTGCTTGACTTAATTTTTTAATTGGAACCACTCTGTACAACCTTTCCTAGCCACTCCTCTTTCTACACCAGCCTCCTCCATACTTTATTTCTATCTACACTATCATAAGCTTTTTCAATATCCATAAATGCCATCACCGGATAGACCTCTTGTTCATCAACTGTCTAATTCCAAATATTAAATCTATTGTTGACCTTCTCTCCATCTCTCCTTCACCTTTTTCCTCATTCTTGCGCATTGACACATCAGCCTACATAATTTTCACACTGCTTTTCTTCTCTGCTACTTTCTGCTCCCTCCACACTGCTCTTACTACTCCATACCACCCCTGTAGACCCTTTCTCCTGTTGCCATTATCATTTTCACCTTGGGTACATCCACTCTAATAAATTTAAATGTATTTTCAAAAGTTGGTAAACCGTTTTTTAATATCCCATTTAAAAACTTTCTTAAAACAATAACCTCTTTGTTACAAATGGTGTTAACATCCTGACCCACAATTAGCTTTAAAAAAAGTCAAATTTTTTTTAATGGGGAGGTCCTAGTAGTTAGAAAAGTTTTCATATTTTAAATGATAATATTTTGACAGTGAGGTTTTTTTCTCGTAATAAATAACTTATGACAATTTATGTCAAAAATCTAAGATCAAACAAAATAATTTATTAAAATTCATATAAACTCGCTGTATTAAATCCTGATTATTAGAAGATTAATTATTTCACTTCTACCCACTTTGGTGGTCGCAGGGTCAACACGCTACTATTGCAGTAGGCTAGAGTGCCAATAGTGGGGAGATCAAGGTTTGATTTCGGTTGGGTGTACTGGGGTGGTTTTTCCACTCTTCCTCCATGCAAATGCAGGTACACCTCTTATAATATAACCTTACTAATATTTAAAACCATTAGAGTAATTAGTACTTAGGCGTATATCCTAATGAGTAGTAAGACGCGGTGCCAAAAATAATTATTTTACTAAACACATTGATGGTTACATGATCTTAATGTGTTGCTTTTGTGTTAAACTGGGTTCTTGGTGACGAGTTCAGGGTTAGAATCTTGATTGAATTTACTGTGCGCAGCTTTTCCTAAATGTTTTTCTACTCCAGCCACCACAAATGTGGTAACATTTCCTCTAAAACTATGCCCCACATCCTTATTTTACTGGCATTAATTTCAATATTTGTAAAATTAAAAATCTAACAGGTAATTAGATGCAACCAGGTGGAGGACGGGGATCCAACACACCTTTATATTTAAATAACTTATCAAATATTATATAATTTAGATTTGGCGATCTTATGTTGGGAAATCACCTCAACTTTGTATTGGTGCACTATTTTCACATTATAATACCTGCACAAAAAGTAAGTTATCTCTCTGTTTTAAATGCTGCGACACTTAAGTAAAAAGGAAACTATTTTCCTCACAAATGATAGTTTTAAAAATTGGCATGCAGAATTTAACTAGCCAAACTGTGTGAAATTACTTGTATGATTTTGGCTTACCAGTAAATACGGGAATATGTTTAGAAAAATATGTGCTATTTATATTTGGTTTTAACTAGCACTTACTGTCTACATTAAGTATCTAACCCAAACGGTTAGTAAGGTGCAGTACTAAAAAAACTGTCTACATTGATTTTCGGGAAAAACGGAAGGGATTTGTGTGTACTTTAATAAATCATGTATTTAAATAACTTGTTCAAACATTATGTGATATTGAAAGGTTTGTCAATCTCTTGGTCTATAATTTAAAGAGAATTAAGGGTTGAACTAATCGAGCTGTCATTTCGTACTTGACTGGAATATTTTGTAGGTTACCAGTGGAGCTGATTGTCACTTATGTTTCACTGAGAACTGTTAAGAAGACTCTAACAATGTCTTTTCCCATTTTTTTCTATGTTATTATGATGCTGCTGGACCTCGACGTGAACTAATGTGCTCCGCCATTGCTATTCTGTGAATGTGCATAAACTCTATTTGGCATTGGTCGAAACATTAGGATCCCAAGGCATTTCTGGATCAGTACGATCGCAACGCAGGGCGTTACGACGCGGCCGTGGTGACATGAGGGAAGACCTGGGCCAGACAGGGAACGGTCCTCGCGGAAATGTAGGATCGAACCCCGTGGACGTTGGGGGCAGGCAGATCGCCGTGCTGATGATTACCCTTCCAAGAGAAGGCGTTACTAGGCAATATTCCAGTACCATGTATTCTCTTCTCATCAGTGACCAAGCCCTATGGCGGGCATTTACGTGTTTCTCCAATTGTATGTCTACGTATCAGCTGGGCGGCTTAGAAATTTAGATCTAAGTTGCCCATCATTTGAGCTATCTAGAAATATTAAGGGAAAAAAAGCAAGAAGCAAACAAACACTTTTGGACCTAATTTTATTTACTTTTACCTTTTTTAGGATATAATGTAGATTAGTGTAATTATCGACAATTCTGGCTTAAGAATATTCTACATTGCATCTATTGAAATTGCTTCAATAACAATTGTTGATTAAACCAATTTTTTAGGTTTAACTTATATTTTATGTTGACGGGTTTTGTGAAGTAATGCTGTCAGTATTGTCAATTTTTTTTTTGTATCCAGTATATTTTGCATTTTCGTTATACATGTGTATGTGTCACTAGTAAAAAATAAATAATAAAAATAAGTTTTGTATTTCATTAGAAATTAAAATACTGGTGATTAAAGCATCCTAGTTACAAATCTATAAAATATATGCTAAGGGTTATTCTATTGGGTTCCTAACTCTAATAGTCTATTTAAAACATAACATTATTGTTGAGTTTACTACAAAATTCAAATTTGACTTTAAAAAAACATGTTGGTATATAATCCACCTTAGTGTTTATTAATATTCACTCACTACACGTTTAAATAATATCCTAGGGAGGAATTTTTTTTTCACCTCTCACTTTTTTATTAGTCTGTAGTTAAATATTGCTTCTTTGTCAGGGTTGCCACACACCTGGAAAACTTCGAAAACACAGAACATTTTGTTCCATTGAAATAAAAAATGGGAACAGAACACATGGGGAAGTGGGGAGGCAGAGCTGGATATTTTTTTTAAATTTGGAACATTAAACTGCAAGCTTGATATAGTAGAGCTTTAAATAGAGGAAAGAAGTAAATGCACCTATTGAGACACACGTCTTATCTCCGCACTCCAATCCTTCCTCTTCTCTTCTCCCCCCCCCCCCCCCTTGTCCATGAAACATTTGGTTGCTTAGCAAATGTATAAATCACTGCCAACGTTAAACCATCCTGTTCTAAACACTAATGACTTCACAGTAGCCAATTTTTTTTTTATGAAAACTCATTTTATTCAAAAGCTGGAAAACACAGGAAATTTTGTATTAAAATAGTGGCAACCCTGTGTGAGTGGTAGAATAATTTTTCATACTTTAAAAGAATTATTTTATAAAGTTAGATTGGTAGACATGTGATGTAAAAGTGAATGTTGTTAGAATTAGATATGCGCGCACAAATGTTTTGAATAATAACTGTTGGTTTTCTTCTAAACCTTTTTTTAAAGTATAACTTTGGTTTTTAAAAGGTTTTTTTAGTAAATATACTAGTCTAATTAATGTTTGTAAAACAATATATGAAGGGGGTAAAGTAATCAATGATATTCTCTCTGAGTCAAATTACTATAATTATGTTTTCTATTAATTCAGTGGGTTTCAAATTTTGGATCAAAAATATTATTTATAATCTTACTCCTAAAATTCATACAGACTAGATATAATCTAAATTAACCAAAATAAACATTTTTAACCAACTTGCCAAACAATAATGGCCATAATTAAACCATACTTCGACCAAACCCAACCTTGCTCTACATTTGTGTGCTTTACTCAGACCTTGTATGTCAGGGTTAATACCTCAACCTGTTGCACTGATGATTTTCTTCTATCTTTCCTACTACGCTAGCTTTTCTCGTTTTCTACATTCCTTTGTCGGTAATCCTTCTGTTGAGATTCTTCAATAATAAATACTTGAAAAGAATTACCTCACCTGAGACTAAAACTTGATTTGCACATTTGCCAAAAATTAGACCGCAAACATATAGAGAGCATTAACTGAACCACTAACAGACTGGGGTTGCTCAATAGAGAGCTGCCAGTCCCAGGGTGACTGGTTTATAAGGCTGTTTATACCAAAGCAACGCCAGTTTATTATTAGTTTTCAATAATTCATCAAAGGATTACGCTGTTGTAGCATACGTTGTGAGGAAAGGTTCACCCCTACAATAAAAAGAATGTGAACCTTAGTCATTTGCGTTCTGTAAAAGATTTGGTTGGAATATTAATCGAACAAATTAATGAGTAATAGTAGTGTTGACTTTACTCGCTAAAAATAAAACAATTCTATTTACCTGCATTTAATGTGAGCGAAACCATGTATATACTCCAGTGTTTGAATAAAATTATGTTTGTACTCGCCTGTTAATTTAAATTCTGCTGTCAAGCTTTTTCAGTTTAATTCTTGTTGGAGTGCCCTTTGCACTTGTGATCATACAAACACGGGTAGTTTTCAATAAATTGTGTGAACTTGGTATCTTCTTGTTGGTCTGACGCCATAATTGGAAAATATTAGCTCTATCAAAACAAAATACCATTGGCCATTGAGGAAATGGGTGACGAGCTTACACCATGTCGTGATTGGAGCAACTCTAATTGCCGCGTCACTCGTCAGTAGCATTGCTATCACTTTCGAGTTGACCCATAATAAACATAAATATTTAACTCTGTGTGCTCTGTAAGAGCAACTCCAGTCGTGTTGAGTTTCTGGCTCTCTCTGTGCACATACTTTGAGCAAAACTTGCTTGAGTATTACAGCAATTCACATGCCAACAGAAATGTATGTTTACTCATGAATCCTTGCAACACAAACTTAAAACATTTGATTATTGTAACAGAAAATATGGTTTTAATTATTTAGTTGTGTTAAATAATAATCACATAACGGTTATTTCAAATCATTTCACAAGAGAAGACACTCCTGTCTGCTTGTATCTCACTTTGTAGGCATATGGCATCTTGAGTTAGTTGGATTAGGTGTGCACACACTTATTGTGTTGGTTGGTTTTTCCTTGTAGATGTTATGGAGAAGTGCAGACATCACTAAGATTGTTTCTGCAAATGCAGGCTGCGCTGATTTCTTGTGATTGAGGGGGGGGGGGGTTAAAGTTTAAGCACATTTTGGATCTTCTTACTCCCTTTGTAAGTATACAAATAAACGCCTCACTCCATATATACACGCACACTTGCTTACATTATGTTTCTAGATTTTTTTAATTGGTTAACAATACTAGCCATTATTTGTTAATGCAATTTATAAATTCTGGTAGCTATTAATGTAGAGGTGTAAATTAATGTTTCAAAATAGTTCACAATAAACACTTGTAAGGTTAATTTAAATGTATTGTATTAAACAGTTAAAATTGTTGAAAAAAATTAAAAACTCAATTGAAATTATAAAAAAAATCTAAAATTATTTTACTCTGATGAGCAAGGTTCTTGAATCCATGTCCTTGACACTTTAAATGATTGTGTACATTTGGGGTCACTGCCCCATCCAGCAAAACTAATTAAAGCTTAAGCACCCCGCTCTGAGGTTCTTATGCAATACTTACTAGCAACCCCTAGGTACTTGTGACCACATTACAGTTTTGTTTTTATTTTATGCGAACCTAACATCACTTTTACCTAAAAATAAATATTTTAAATTCTTTTTCAACATACCTGTAGAACTATAGTTAAAACTTTCCTTACATTGTAGTAACTGTAGTATTGCCAACAGAAGATCATAGTAATAAATTATTGTACGTTGAAAAAAAGTATTTCATCAAAACTTCAATAGTCATATTGCTCATAGGAGGTTTTTTTTTACTACAGCAGAAATGTCAACACTACATATTCTTCTGTTCTTTTCCATATCATAAATTTTGATCACGGATATGCCTTTATTTTCTACGGTTTCTTAAAATGGCATAATAAATGTAATTTGTGACCATCTCAAAATAATTAACTCTTTGAGTGCCAAGAGAAATGACCAAAAAAAATGTGCTAAAAGTGCCAAGCTATTTTGCTGAAATATACAGGATTGTGCTTAAATTTTAATAACATATTAGTCTTTGAACTTCATGCATTCAAATTTTTAGATAAACTAGCTAACATGCTTGCCAATCCGATTATATGATTATACATATACTTTTTTATATTCTAGATATAATAAAAAAATCACTAGCCAAGGTATTTAAAAAAATTATATTTTTATTTAACATAAATTTTTAATTATTGAAAATTTAAATAGCTTGAAATAGAATAAATCACTGAAAAGAACAAAAAAAACTTTGTAAATAACAAAATTTACAAAAAATAACTAACTATATTTTATGCTAAAATTGGGTTATGCATAGCAGCTGTTTCAGTGACCAACTTTTGCAGGGTTATAGTAAAATAAAGTCTAAAATAAATAATTGGCTTGGAATCAGAAGGGGAGGGGACTTCAAACCTGGTATTTTTGCATAAATATGAAGAAGTTTGGGTTTATTATCCTGATCTCAAAGGTTTATTTCATCACTTCTTTCTTCTTAGTAGCCGTGTTTACAAACAAGGCCAAAGATAAAACTCATAAAGCTAGAAAATAATTTTCATGTTTGATATATCGAAACTCTCAAGTGCAAATACAAATAAAAGTTGCTTGAACATACAAGAATGCAGTGGAAATAAAATCTACCCTATCTTCTGACTTAATACTGAACATGGGATCGCTCTGAGCGACGTTGGCACTCAAAGGGTTAATATAGTGTTTAACTGCTCATTTCGTGATATGAGTCATACAACTGATCAGGGAGGAATTAGTATAAAACAAATGGTTTCTTTCTTATACTTCTGGCTGGCTGCACGCTATTTTGTTGAGAAGCTTCACAGCTTAGTTTATTTCTGATTCAACGGTTAATCTCAAATGTGATATTCTTTTAAAATTATCAAGTGCTCGGGTTTTTAATACTGTGTAAAAATTTCTTCATGGTGTTATATTTTATTTCAAACTTAGTGTATGTTCACACCACACCATTTTGGAACTAGAAGAGCCACTTATTGGGGGGAAACTGGGAATAATGTTTTAATTTTGGGCTTTATGGAAGGGGGGTTGACGGGTTTGAACTTTTCCTGTTGTTGGATATTTAATCATATTAAGTGTTTTTATTCAAAAAATTTAAACCTATCCCCACCTGGTCAAAATTACTCTCTTTCCATTGATTAACATAAACACGTAAAAATCATTTCCTTGATATTTCTCGAATCAACGCAACCACCCCCATGTATTGTCTGGTGAGTCAAGAAGTGTCTATCACCATTGTACGCTGCAGCAGGTTGATAAACATTTTGTATACATATTTCGGTCTAACATGGCCATGCACACATCACATAATGGTTTACTGATCCCGAGATTTTAAAGATATGATAAGGTAGAGTAATTCCCACTCTGCCAGCTAAATTTTCTAAATACTCTTTGCTGCAGTCTCTACTGGCCAAATGATTGGTCGTATACATAGGGAAAATAAGAGGCCGAACAAATCCAAATATCTTTTTGAACTTTTCAACCCTTCACTGACTGTATTAATAGTCTAGTCTCGGGGTTCAAACAATCTCCCAGTACACGATTAACAAGCATTTAGTTAATATTTTTTAACTAATTTTTTCATGGTTTTGATTTAAATATTTGACAGGAGTGCATTTGCATTTGCATTATAACATAATATCAATATCACACAGCTTAGGTGGGGATGTAGGGAATGCGAGAAAAGGCTTGTGTGTATTTACAGTTTTTATAGTTTTTCCTTTTTTTAAATTAATAAAATATTTCTTCAGTACGAACCTAAAAGTTTCTAATTTTCTACGCATTGTAATATCAAAAAGTTGTTGAATGTTTGTCATGAGTATTGCAGAATTGGAGACATTTTTTAAATTAAGAGAAAAGGTCATTAAATTTCAGGACATCTTTAACAGATATCCAAGAACTGGTGATATCGTGTAACGAAAATAAAGCTTTATGGCTGTACTAAAGCAATATTTATTGGTTTTGACCAAAAAATATTTTGATAAAAACAACTGCGAAAACTAATCTTTTCTGGCGTCCTCGTCATCCTCACTTTAAGATCTTGGTAGAATTAATAACAAAAAAACTTGTTTGTCTATTAAAAATACAAAACTGCTTCAGTAAATACATTTAGTTTAATTTTATACACATAATATCAACAGTTTTTGAATCTCACGAGCGTCACAAAATTTGATAACTTTTTTCTGTGTGTCTAAAAAGTTTATCATCTAATGCTAATATAATATTCTCATAGCAAATATTTAAGAACTGTTGATATTGATAGATGTAGAAAATTAAACTAAATGTTTATACTCGGGCGATATTATATTTATTTTGGTCAAAAAGATTGCCACAAAATCTTAAAAATACTTATCTTGACTTTAATGCCCTTCCATCCAACATATAAGAATAAACAACTCATATACTAAAATTTAGTGGCATGCAGCACACCTTTTACCAAATATTTTAATGTGCAAATATTCATCCAGTCTCACAGTCAAGGGTAAAGCTTTTTAAGAAAAACTAGAAAAGAAACCTTGTAAAACCATCATTCTGGATTGTTAAGTGGCCATCTCTTGGATATAAAATGTTGTAGCATTTTAAATATATAACCCCCCCCCCCCCTCCTCCTCTCCCAAGAATGAATTGTAAGGTTTATTTTTTTCACATTGGTTATTGACAGTTTCTCCTAGGTTGGCAACTCTGCTAAAAAAAAAAATTCAGATGTATACTACACTAAAATTCTTAGAAAAATATTTATATGATTTTAGGCTTAATGTTGCATTATATGCTCTACAGCCAAATACTCGTAACCATAACGTATTGAAACAATTTATTTTATGATAAAATACCAAACTCAGTCCATACATGAAACTCTGATTGCAACAGACATCTAGTAACATTCAGGTAAACATGGCTGTATTTATGACACTTTCATTGGTCATATGAGACTTCTTGAATGTCTTTTGACCAACAATTTGGCGTTGTTAAAGATTAATATAGTGAAGTGCATAGGGGTAAACATATTAAACTAATGCGTTATTGCAGAAAGAAAGTAACCTTTTTTTTTAAATTGTAACCTGAAATTGGTGCATTGACACTGAATCTAAATCTTTGATAATGTTTTATTAATGTGAAGGAAAAGCATTTACACTTATCTACTACACAACATGAAGTGATGGAATAGATAAAATGTATAACACGATCTAAAAAGATCTCTTCATGCTGCAATTTCAGTTAGGTTTCTTAAGTGTTTGCTAAGTTTTTATCTTCTAACCTCTCAAGTGACTATCTTCAGTTACTGAAACCCTCCCTGACATTGGTTTACTGGTCACTGCTTGAAC
The DNA here is from genome assembly GCA_039000515.1 of Timema cristinae. NCBI lineage: Eukaryota > Metazoa > Arthropoda > Insecta > Phasmatodea > Timematidae > Timema > Timema cristinae. The sequence goes on along the minus strand of JBCFYV010001001.1, from coordinate 6,618,664 downwards.
ACATGCAAAAGCTTTTAAATAAATTACAAATTACTGGACAACTTATGATATAGCAGGTACCAGAGAAGTTAAACTAGTAATCATCTAAAAATAAAAATGTACACATGATCATTTGTTTAAATTTAATTTAACGACAACACTGGTGATTGAAGTTTGTTTTCTTGATACAACTTAAGATAGTATGTGTCTGTAATCCAACCATAAATTATTATTCTCTCAAATTTTATTTGTTTTTGTTTAGCTAGAAAATACAATTATTGAATAAATATAAAACAATCACATCTTTAATGCAATGTAGCAGCTTCTCTTTGAACCTTGCATAGAAGTTTTCTTAGCCTAATTATGTGCATTTGTATTCTCGACCACTTTATGATAATTAATTAGCAGACAACTAATCAATTTTCATTTGTTCTGGTTTATTGAGGAATGTTATTATACTTAATTTTTGAAGTTCATTTGAAACTACTTACTATTTTCCTTTGGCTAGAAGGGAAATGGGAAAACCTTTTGCCATTGAACACATGCCTATGTTTTTATTGTTAACAAAATATTACTCTTGGTAAAATTCTTAGTAAATTTCACATTCAATAATATCGAGTTTTTTTTTACTAATTCAAGTAAATCAAATCATTATATTTCCATTTATAACTATTGTTTGTAAGTACATTGACTCAAGGGGCTAGACACAGATTGTTATCGTATCTAAGAAAATAAAACTTTTTTTTTAAATCGGATCATGGACATCTCCCTCGAAATGTTAGGGTATTTAGTAAAATGTATAATTGTGCCCCAATTAGCTTGGTAGGAACATAGTATTAATTAGTCATCAATAACATTCTAACTATACAGTATCACAGGAAGTTGGAGTACTGAAAATACTTGTCACGCTTTCACCAGGTTTCCGCCAGTTAAAAGTATAAAATGAATTTCCCATTAAAAGGATTCATACAAGATGCAGTTACGCTTTGGATATTTATTGATTGATGGATTAGCGGAGATCACAGGCCTTGTAAAGCCATGCACGATTGTACAAACTGCCTCTTCTCTGTTCTGTCCTGAGCTGTCTCCCTTCAGTACACCCACCTGCTTGCCTCCTCCATGTTCTGTCCTGAGCCGTGTCCCATCAATCCACCTTCACAACCAGCTTCTGGAGATCTTCGACAACATTGTCACTCCATTATTGATATGGATATGTTACATCATACGGTTCATATTTTGAACCTTTTCTAATATATTGACATTTCTGCCAGCCACAGAAAGAGAAAATCCACACAACCTGCTGGTCATTCCCCTCATTAATACAAAAAAAAAGGGGAATGTAAATAAACTCAGGTTACACTTGATTAGAGGATTTTAAATTATAACAAGCCAATGCAGCATGTCATTGCACCAACTCCAAATTCACGTTATAAATGAAAGACTTATGAGAAAATACCAGTTGAGAATATCAAAAAATTACTCATTGAATGCTAAGATATGATGTGTCCTCAACGCTATGCAAAATAAACATACCATAGACCAGCAGTGATGCAACCTGAGTCAACATCAACATCCTGAGTCTATATCAAGAAATTGACGCATGAAGGAGTGGGAGTACAGCATCCTGAATCTATATCAAGAAATTGACGCATGAAGGAGATGGGAGTACAGATTAGATACAAGGTATTGTAACATTAATAAAATAATCAATTGATTAAATGTAACCCGGATGCATGTTCTGTGGTTTCATACTCGCAGTAGATTGGGTTTTCGATGATGTCTGAGCTCAAATCCTGGTTGGGTCTACTGAAGTGTGAGGTTTTTTTCCTTAATGCAGGGTTGCCAACCATTTGATAAAACAAGGATTTCTCAAAAACAAATAGCTGTAATATTTGTTATATAAAGCTGAAGGCTTTTTATAGTGGGTCTTTGCATGGAAGTAGAAGTGGATTAACTAGTCACGCTGGTTTGAATATATGTTTTACCTCTTTTTCTTACCCTGAAACATTGGTCTTCATAACTGCTGCATACGTTTCTCCTTCAAGGACAAATCTTCCTGTTCTAACGCCAATAACATAATTTGGTGGTCAATTTATAGAAAATTTGATTTAATTTCTCTATACTATCTAAAGCAGGCATGTCCAACTATTCCCTGGCTGAGGGCTGTTTTAAGTTCTTGGGGAATTGGCCATGCACCTACATAGAGTTGTAGAATCAAATTATATTATATACACCCATTTATCCATACACAAGTCACACTATAATTATGATTCTGAAAATCTTATGTAAATTATTTATTTATGTATTTACATCAGATTCATGACCTTAATTTGTTGTGTGTTTCTGCAATTTGAGTCGGCAGGCCATGGGTTAAGAGATTCCAGATTTTAAAACTCTGGGAAAATAAGCATTTCTACCCCCCAAAAAATACATTTTTTATTTGTAGAATAATGGCAACCCTGTAAATTGTTCCCATACAAATGTGGGTACATTTCATCTAAATTATATTTTCATTTCTTCCCCATTAGTGTTATTAAATGTGAATAGCCCGGATGAATAGTTAGTTGTGCAAGGACAATCTAATTAACTATACTCTCTTTTAATGCATTTATTATTCAATTGAGTAACTGCTCAAGTTAGTTACTTATTACATTTCCTGATTTTGGTAGGAAGAACTGTATTTGGTAGTTACTAAAACTATTTTAATAAATTCATACATCATATCATGTTATCTGCAGTTGTTACTTTTAATAGACTATATTAATACCTATAAAATAACAATTATATAGAAAAATGCTATCAATGTTGACAGCAAAGAAATATATTTGAATTTTAACTGTTCTTCCAACCAAAATCGGGATATATTATACCCAATTAAGTTTTGAATGTGATAGTAATGTTTACCACTCTCTGCATAAATGTGTGTATACTTCCTCTAAATAAAACCTTCCTCATTTTAGTCCCACTAGCTTAATTAGTATATAAGCGTATAACCCTAACGAGTGGTACGCGCGGTGCTTAAAAAAAGTTGTTAATGCAACTTGAACAAACTAACTTTTGCTTATGCTACCTAACTTGTTTAGACATCACAACTAAGAGTGAAGTCTAAGCGTATTTGAAAACAAGACCAGAGCTAATATTAACTAATCCGTTGGCATTTTGGAAGGAGATTAAATTACCTCGGAAAAACAGTTTTTATCTTTTGGTGTAATTTCAGTGTAATAATTTAACAATCATTATATAACTATCTGAACAGTTGGTACACTATTATATAATTATCTGAGCAGTTGGTACACTATTATATATATTGCTTCATAGTTTTAGAAATAAATTCAATAAATCGCATTAAAAGCTTACACAAAAAAAAACACATTTATAACCGACTAATATAGCTATTTTGATGTTGTCTGTTACCATCTAAAACATTCCACTTTATACTAGTAATTGTTAATTAGGATTATTTAGTGCAAACTATTTAGTCATATGTAATTAGTTTCTGCAAATAGAAGTGGTAATCTATTTTTATTTCATCTTTCAAACCTTGACTGTTTCAATCTTGGCCCAAAAATATTTGGTAAAGTTCAGTTTCAAACTGAATTTCTAATAATTAAACCCCCAAGTATGCCTAATATAACAGGAACCCAACTGGACACATACCTGAATACTCTTTCACCTTAAATTTATGGCAGCCCAAAATTTGTGATTATTTTTATAAGAATAAGTTTATTTTGCTTATTATGTTCAGTGAAGAAATCGTAGTGGTCTTACCAGGTTTGGTTTTATGGTGACGAACTTTTGAGTTCAAATCTCGTCCTGGTGTACAGGAGTGATGTTTTTCTCTCCCTGCATCTAAATGCAGATACTTTTCTCTAATTTCCCTTTGTGTATCTCACACGGGTAGTAAGATGTGACACAACTATTTAGATGAAGAAAACTTTCAATTTCAACTTTTTTTGTGTCTTGTTTTAAATATATTATGTAAACATATTTATGATTTTTAAAGAAACATGTTTGTTTGTCCAGCAATGCACATCTTAAGTTTTTTTAAGCTATATTTTACTGTGACTTGATTTTCTAACTTCAAGTAAAGCATGTCATTTTCCAGAATGATATTATTCTCTGACTCTGACCTCTTGTGTGCAAAGCAAAGATGTGAGGGTGAAAATTTTCCATCTACTCCTATCTTGGTAAAATTCAGCTCTTTGAATAGAACTAATGTGGTTGAGATATCTCATGTCTGATAGTTCCCTCTTCACTTTAATTTATCCCAAAGACAGGTAAACACCAGGATCTTTACCAAATGAGTTCTGATAAACAAAATGCTAAGAAATTATTCCAGGTCTATTCCCACTCGTGTATATTGAGTTGAGCACTTGGTTGTTGAACGTCTTAATGATATATTTTACTCCCCTGCCCTCATCCCTCGGAAATATTTAATGGTTTTATATATATAATTATGTAAAAACCTCAAGGCACCACTTTACCTCCCCCAATTAAGCCTCTCTGTCTATCTAGTAGGCTGCAAGCCACCCCTCCATAAAAATATTTATTCAAAATGTTTATCATTAGTTGGAGTTTCTATTAATTGATCAGTGGAACAATGAGGGACAATCAATAGTACAGAAAGAGTTAAGTTAGCTATTCACACAGAAGCGTCAATGTGTTATTCGCTAGGCTAGCTACAGAGTTATATTACTGTGGGACCTGATACTTCCAACAACAAACAGCTGGAGGGAAACCTTCCAACTTCCATTATGGGGTTAGCATGACCTCATAAATTATTCAGCTGGAGGATATTGCCATCAATACATGTCCAGCATCTTATATATTAACAAGGAAAGGATTGCAAGTAAATAAAACTTATCGTATAAAAACTCATCTTTTACATTTAATTTATTAGTCTCACACTTGGTTTAGTAATTTGTTGAGATGACAGAAAGGGAAAACTGAAAGAGAATTATTGCTACTGTGTGTTTGGGAACTCTGGCCCTCTTTTGCTTTTCCACTTTTAAAACCGAAACCAAGTTAATAATTTGAACATAACTTCTTGGGATGGTATCTGCACCCCTTTTTCTTAGCAATCTTGTGCTTTGTCTTTAAAGCTTCCAATTTCAGGTCATCAGCATCATACAAATTATACTGCAAAGTCTCAAGCATCCTCAAAACCGTTAATTGTGTCATCTCCACCATTCCTGCTTGGGATTGACCAACCATCTAATGAGCGCTTGTCTGGCCTACAATCCAGATTGGCATCAACTTGCATACATTACTCGCTTTGGATCTCATCGATGACCAACAGCGACATCAAGCTTATTGCACAACGCTGCAACCAAGAGGAAACCAGTTGTACAAGAAGAACCTATCAGCCACCACACTAGTAGTGTATCATGTGTCCTTGACTTAACTATTTACTTTTAGCACCACTGTTACGATCCATATCCATTGGACACCAAAACAGATTGTACTTGGGTTTGCTCAACAGTCCGGCAACACAATCGATCATCCATTTTCCACAGGAATGTCAAATTGCTTGGATAAACTCTATCTTATTTAGTGTCACTGACTCGTAAATGTCCACTTATAGTTAAGTTTGTGACTGCCTACTTGTATGTTTGCCTATATCCATGCTGCTCCATTATCGTTGCATCTCATAGTTTAGCATTGCGGTCAGCAAGATGCTGTTCCATCACTTGCCTACTGCCTTTCTTCATTCTTAGTTGGTATTATTTCCACATTCAATGTTGAAAGAGTTGTGTATTGGTCAGGCACTTAGCCACCGTACTGAGTCATTACAAGCCTATGTTTTATTTGATAACAAATACTTAAGTTCAATATTATTAGGAGCTGGTAAACGTGCCATTGCGGTATTTTATCGCAGATAAAAGTTTATTAAATGGTTAAATAACTTGTTAATGTGACACTAGTAGATTTACTCATTTTATATCAAAATACTACAAATACTCTAATGCATAGTGACAATGTTAAAGCACTAAATTGTTGTTGCTACACCAAATTGTCATATTTTATTATTAAAACATGCAACCTAAAAGTACCCAATAGCAAACACCAAAGCTTGCTTGGTGTCACATCAATATAATGTAAATTCCTTTAAATCCTTGTGGAGCAAAAGCTGCAGCAAAACTTCCACCACTCAAGCATCTACACAACATTTAACATAATCACTTCCTTTGCAGGAGCCATTATTATTATTATATTATTATTATTTATATATTATATTATTAGTTTCGTTTAATGACAGGTCCATTCCTTTTGTCAGTGAACTTAGACCGCCAATGTGAGCTGTCCTCTGCCTCCTTCAGCTCCAAGAATTTTATTCTTTTCTTAAAGTCATCTAATGTTTGAATCAACCTCTATCTCTCAGCTTCTTTGATTAATATTATGAAGAGAGGAAATTTTATTTTGAATCTTTTAAACTGCTCTCAATCATCTCTGTCGAATGGTCTAAGGTGTCACTCTCTCAAAAGACAGGACTGGCGAAGGGGTTTGAATCTCTGTTGGATGTTTTGAGGATGGTTTTAAACTCTCCCATGCAAATATGGTTACGCTTCCTCATCCCTAATTTATTGTGTAATTAGTACACATGCATATAGTACAACCAAATGGGTATTAGGGGCTGTTCATAAACTGTCAAACTAAATTGTAGAGCCTATATAACTTAGTTAAACATGTTTGTGAGTTCATTTATCAAAGTCAGATGGTTGGTTCATATATGCACCCATTCGGGCTTATTAATACATGATGCTGTTGCCCAATACGCTTGATTGTAATGGGACATCACACATTATCTGACTCGCCCCCTCCTCACAATGGTGCTAAAAAAACAAAGCTCAGTGATCTAGTTCTATCTCTAGATACATTGAATACACACTGCAGGCCTCCCAAGGGATCTTTGTATATTCTTTTTGTCTCTTTTTCGATACAAATTTCAAGTGTGTTTGGCCTTAAGCATAATGCTCTTGTTTGTAATAGATTTCTAAAAAGTTGTTTCTAGCTTTTATTATTATTTTAATAGTGTTAATGTTTCATTGATATATATTCATTTATTTTTATTTATTTATTTTTTTATTTAGCACCATGTCTTACTACCTGTTCAGGTTATATGCCTAAGTACTAATTACGCTAATTGATTAGGAATTGGAACGGTTGAATTTAAAAGAAGTGAGCCCGCATTTTTATAAGGAAGAGGGGGAAATTATCCCCAGATCACCTGGCCAAGATTCAAACCTCGATCTCCCCGTCCTCTGTACTCAAGCTCAACATGAAACTAGCACTTTAGCCAACACTACTGAGGCAAGTGTTCCATTAATAAATACCAGGCATATTTGAAGTAAACTTTACCTATCTCAGACAATTTTTTTAAGTTCTGTGGGGGTTAGAAATGGGTCAGATCCGCTTTTCTCTTAGCTACACATTGGCTCCTTTTTCTCTTATTTTGATAACATACAAAATTGAGTATGGTAGCGCTTGATTTGCTCTTTTTCATAAAGGAAATTAAAGCTTAATTTTCCATATTAAATATTAACTAATTTGCATGGTATGATTTTCCACCAAAATTGTCTTACTTTATTTTCACGACGTCTTAAAGACTTCTAGATGGCTCCTACTCTCTGACAGTCTACTTATAAAAAACTCTGGTCGTATACAAATCAAGTGTGTCTCTTCTTAAAATGGTCTAACCAATTTAATTTTGTATTTAATACTGATTTAATCAAAGGTACAAAGAAGAGGAAATTGCAGAGCTATATCACCTGACAACAAATGGTGCTGAAGGTGAGCGGGGAATGATCATGGAGGAAAAACAATATATGGAATTCCAACAAGTTAAAGTTATTTAAATGAAACCCCATTTCAGTGGGCATACGGACTTAAACGTTAATTTCATCTAATCTGATTTGCCAAGGGGGGGGGGTAAGGGGAGTTGAATTCTGATATTCGGTTGGATGTAGCTGGAATATCTTTCCACTTAAATGTATGTAGTCTCCGTTTAACCAGTAGCAGTCATTTCTTGAAGGAATACACTGGTCCTATCTTAAAGCTGCATCATAGTGGAAATGTGCACAGTAAGCTTGCAACCTTTCAGTGTGAATTGAGTATAGATTTATCTAAATTATATTTATTTTCTTCATCTTACACCATTAAATTAATCAAATGTGGATAGACGGGAAAGGTAATACGACAGGAATGGTTGTGATGGGAACGGGGAGGGAATCTTAAAATAGTGTATTCGAGAAAATAAAAATATTGTCACTTAAACTGTGCCGTTCCTTTTTATATTTTCCAAGACTACAGTTTTCTTAAAATGTTCCATTTTGAATTTAATTTCAATAAATAAATTAAATCAATTATTCCTATTTAAAATCAACATATTTGTGTGTCAATAGAATCCTAATCGACATTCACGTACACATATATTTTTTTAATGTCAAAATAATTACCATTCCAAATTTGGAAGGGGGCATCTAAGTTATAATTAGTGCTGACACAATATTTTTACAATAATGGACATTAAAATTTTAAATACACTCACTCCAAAACTTGGACTAATTTTAAAAATCAGGACTTTCCTCAACACTATATAGTGAACTCTGCTGCAGATTGTAAGGCCATCAGGTATGTTCCATTCAAGGTAAGTATTAATAGAATTAATTTAAATAAAATAAAAAAACTGCAAATTTAATGAAGAAAGCCAATCTAGTGAAAGAGGAAAATGTGGGAAGAATCCAATACACAAAAGTGACGTCCTCATCCTTTCTTCCTTTACTACTAGTAGTATTAGTCACACACATTTAAATAGATTAATATTTCAGCATTGTTGCTCTATTTTTTTTAAATGCATGTGTGAATTCTTCCACATTTTCTCTTGGGGTGGGCTTTTCTCATTAAATTCGCACTTAGTCCTATTAGTTTATTTTATAAATTCCCATTACTATAGAATCAGTTGGCCTCTGTGATAACCATAATCTATGTTTATTAATTTTTCAACAAAGCCTTTATCAACAACTGGTCTTAAACCCAATTAATGACCCTCCAGGAGATCTGATTGGTGACCCAGGGTTAAAATAACTGTTACACTTCTCATGTGAATTCATTATAGGTTAAAATGTTAATATACATAGTGTGTTAATTGCTTCCCAAAGTTATTTTAATTTACACTACAAAATTTTACTTAACAAAAACTGTATGGTGTTATTTTTCTTTGGAAATTTATAGACACTGATTCACTTAAACCATACTAAAGAGTGACATTGATCAAGGAATAAAGGAATTAATTGTTGCTGTGGAGAATGGATCTAAAACTACTCCTTAATGACCTTGGTACAAAATTATGTAAATAAGTTGAAATTATTTTATTGTGCTTGTTGACTAAGTCAAACCTATAGCTGTACTTCACGACCACACCTCGGACTGGTAACTGATCCCCTTTTCATCTCACATCTCAGTGGAGCTTGCGAATGTCGCTCTTGCACAATCCAAAATCACCTACAGGTCTTGTACCTAGTGGTGTGTGAGTAGGCAATTTTCACTTTGAGTCGAGTTTGAATGAAAACAAGTTTTTTTAATTTGACAAAAGGAAATATTCAATTAGTCTTTGCTATGAAATTATATCTTTAAAATTGAATAAAGTTAATCAACAAAGGAATTTACAAGGAAAAGATAGAAAATTGAAATTTTTCAAGTTTTATATTGAAATTTGGAGTACTCGCACACCGGTACTTATAGAACCTCTCAACGGTGTTTGTTTTATACCTTAATTAGATTCACTTACATTATTCAAAGTTATTTATTATCAAAAGGCTAAATTTCTAAAATATTACTAGATTTAAGATACACCTACATTTTAAAATTAAAAACCATATTTAATTAATTAGACTTTAAAAATATTATTTTATCTACAAATTACAGTAATGATTTTAATTTTGGCTTTAAGTTTTGGAATAAACCTTACTTACATTATTATTTAAGTTGTGACAGTAAATTTGCAAAGAATTGTAATATATTTCTTAACAAACCGTTTGTATCCGTTAACAAGGAGGTTTGTTTTTGTTTTCTGGAATACATTATGCTATCTACCATGGTAAACATTTTTACGCGGAATCAAAATATTAATTTTTAGGTTTTCAAATTTGATTAATATTTTTATAAGGTTTATTACAAAAATGTATTGCGTAAATAACAAAATATGTTACGAACAGCCTGTAACATTGATATTCATTTATCTCTTAATAAAGGATTCAGTCATTTGTATGCATTTTATAGGAATCAAGGTATTTTCTTGATAACCTCAAGAATCAAAAGGTATCAAAAGAATTGACGCATAGAATATCCCATGTCTATATAATAGTATACAATTTTACTCGTTCTTTTTACTATCATTTATTTATTTGACTTTGGGTCCCAATTTTGCTCCCACAACTTCAATAAAATTCGCTTATTTCATTTTGAATAAATAAATCTACTAACCTTGTTAAAACCACTTCCTTGTATTATTGAAAATCAATCCTTATTCCCTATATTTAAATAAATTATTCAATGGACATAATTTATCCTAAGTTTATAACTTTCAAGCTATTACTTTTAAAATTGTAATCCAATTTGGTGTGCGAAATTTTGAAATGTCTAAAAGCCAAATAATCTCCTTCACTTCAAACTTTTAAAACCTCAATTAATGTTTGTATCTTCGAAACATTTTTAAGGAAGAACAAAGCTTCTATACATTATGAACAGTTTGCATCTCATCAATATGACAAATTTCAATATAGATCCATTTTAGAACAGCTACTGGTCAGTATGTTAACACAGACTATTGAATAACATACCACACTTCAAAAATTGGCTGAATGAGCAGGCACCATTTGACTACCAGTTTCAATGTAATGCTACATCATGTTCAGGTTGGTATTCTGAGAGCAAGGTGTTGTCCTCACTGCGTGGTCGTGAATGATCATTTCATGTACATTTTTCAAAATTGTTTAATGCATCATAATTCAACACTTTGCAGTAAACTTTTAATATCTTTTCAATACACACTGATTAACAAATAGTAAGGTGTACTTTGTTTTAATTTCTAAACCTTTATTTTTATATGGATGCAATGCTGCGCCTACCTCAATATAACTTGGGAAGTATTAGGCCTGTAACAGTACTCATCTATGTAAAATGTCTCTCTCTCAAAACAATATGTAATTAATTTCCAATTTTGATAGGATTCTGGCAATATTTTCTTCCAACTCAAGTGGAAACTATATCCAAACTTCGAGGTAATATCTAACCCATACACTGTAGATTTGCACATTAGCAGAACAAAAATTACCCAACATGTTGGTCTTTAAACTTTTCACGTGATTTCTGTGCATTCTACTTTGGAGATATTTATGTATTCCTGCACCATATTCTTTTAACAAAGGTGTTCCAATAATAACAATGAACTTCAACACAAAACTTTACATATTGACACAAGTCATGATAAATAAAACACTTCCAAGTTGTGATGAACAGACAAATGGAATTAGGGTCAAACCCCCTTCATGACCAGTCAGCAATTTAGTAGTGTTATCCGTTGTAGAATTAAACATTTGTAATATCATTGCCAAATGTACTAAGGCAAGTTGTCAACTCTGTGTGTCAAGTTGGGCCATGACATAACAATAAATTTAGAAATCTTGCATTGGAACAATGATCTCCCTGAAAATCTGTCCATTTTGAAAATAAAACATGTGAGATCAATCAGCTGTTTCTAAGTTTTCACTGCAAATCATTGGTCAACAAATCTACAAGTAAGCTGATAAGTTTTGTTCTTTGCTCAGGCTTTAAACCTTAGACAGGTTCATATGGAAGAATATATGGGTTAGTTTATACGGCCAGTACTTTATTACCAGGCTTTATTAAACTAATCTTGAAAATAGTTACCTCCCATTCAGTACTAAACTTTCCTTCTAGCGACCTGGAAATCAGAGAAATGTCAGGTAATTTATTGGGTTATAATTTTTTACATATTCACTAAAAAATAAACTTTACTTTACAACAGTCAAAGTAGCATTTTTCTTCCATTCTCAATCAACCTGTGATTTTCATGTCATCTTTAGCCAAATTTGTGTCATGGCTTATGCACATTTTTGAGAATTTAATTACATTATAAGAAGAAGATAGTTAGATTTCACTACCCAATATCTCATCGCTTTAGGTTAAAATTATTTAACCCCTTCATAGAGTGACACAATTTCAGAATGCATTTATCTAGAAATATTACATTAAGTTGTGATCGTTATAAAATAATGTTTGTAATATACAATTTATACATATATATAATTAAAAATAACGACTATTTGTTAATTTGGGACATTTTAATGGAAGCGTAAAAAAAGCAGGTCTTTGCATTGATGAAGACTCATAATAATACAACATGTGTATACGGTAGGTGCGACTGATTCAAATGGCTGCTGCACATGATGGTCAGAACGAGTTGTCTGACAACCAGCCACTCATCTTCATTTGATACTCACTTGTACCGGAAACTAAAACTTTTCCTTATTTATAACATAAATTATATTTTATTATTGCATACAGCCCAATAGTTTACAGAATATTGCTTTCAACAAGTACAATAATTATCTTGTTGGCTATCACAGTGGAAACACAAGTTTTTGACTTATTCATATTGGACTTGAATTGAAAAACTTATCACTTTTTGTTATTGTAATTGTAAAATACACTAGTAAAAATTTTAATTTTTCTTATAACAGATGGTATTGCACAATAAAATTAATGTACACAATTTTGCCTGAGTTTTATAACAGTTTGTCATAATCACTTAAGTTAAAAATTGCAAATATTGTGTTTGCTTTAAAAATGTGTACGGACATTGTTTATTCTCAATAGTTATAACTATAATTAATGTTTTACTTCAACATAAAAATTAATTCGTAAACCACAGGTTTTTTTTTTCTCTTCACGCTTCATTTGGGCATTTTAGTGTCACTTAATTCAAGCTTCTCATTATTAAAGTTCTTATCCTGACCAAACATCTAATTTTATTAACTGAACACTTAAGATAAAATACTTTCTTTTAAATCCATGGTAATTGTTGTTAAGTACTGAAATACTTTTAATTACCCTGATTGCTGAATGGTGTAAGGCGTTACTCCTGCAATAGTGAACTGCCAATGACAAGGAGATCCAAGTTCAAATCCCCATTTTGTGTACTGAGAATTGTTTTACTTAAATGGTTTTACTGTCTGCCTCTACGCATATGTGGTTGCACTTCCTCCATATTCAACCAGCCTTTTTCGGAACACATTTGCATGGCTATCAAATCTGCATACAACCCCAGACAGTTTTAAAAACAAAACTTTTTCTTTTATACCAAAATATTTCCATAAAAACTTTTGAAACTTCCTCGACTCAAGGGCTTATAAAGATATTTTGTCTATGGGGATCTGCTATTCTAGAAAATTACTGTTATATCTTTAGCCAATAAAAGTTTCTATGCACATATATTAAGAGGGGGAAGGGTCTGAACCCTCAGACTTATTTTCTACACCCTTGCTTTCCACTAGTAAAATTGTGTGTTCTGATGTCCCGACATGACGTGTATACCGGGTGTTCATTTTAAAACTTTACATCAAAATATCTCAAACAAGGCATTGGAGAAAAAATGTTTTAATGGATCTGAGGGAGAAGTAAGGTGGTAAGGCTGATATAACCTTAGGTGGCCTTGCTAAGATGACGTAAAGGTCTCTTTGATTCTTTTTAATGAGATTCCTTATTTTTTTATTAAATATCCTTGTAGATCACACTTCCATTTTCAAAATGGTGGTTTTAACCTTTTTAAATAAAAGCTATTACAATGAGTCCCAAAATACAGTATCTCTTATTTTGGTCCAATCTATGTGATTTTTTCCGTAACAGAAATAGATTATTTGAATTAGTCAAACCATTCATTGAATTACTTTAAAACCCATTTGAAAGTACATTTTAGGTAAATTTGAACTGAATAAAGGCATAAATCGGTGGGTTTGCTAGTGTGTAGGTTCGATTCTGACCTCATCCCCCACCTCTCATGGCTGACCTTTGGGATGTGCATGCCTTGTACTCATACCTTATATATTTGTAGTGCCATGATGAGTAGTGAACTGAAAAAAATAAAGTACTTTGATTCAAACATGTCTTATTAGTTACTATCCCTTAAACAAAAATTGTAAAGCATAAGCAGATGTATTTCTCCATAATTCTTAAGTAATCCTCTGACTTAACAATAGTCAGTTTAATGGAAAATAAATTTATTATTCTATTATTCAATCTAAACTGCTTGGAAAAATGTGAATTTGGTAGTAAGAATATAGTGTGAATCCCGGCCTGTTCCTGGATGATATTTATTAGTCTTAGAAACCCTTCGAACCTCTCATAAGTTTTTATTGCAAGTGGATCCTAAAACACTTATTTCATGAGTTCAGAAATTATAAAAATATTCTTATTTTCATGTTCAATTCTGGTCAGATTGCACTTAGTTTCCAGGCCTTTAGGTACACGAGTACTATAATATAAATGTAGACTAATTATTACCAGGCTTTCTTTTATCAAGTAAAGTTTTATGACACTGCCAACTTGAACTATTTACCGATTGGATCATTACTGTCCATTTATAAACCCATCAAATTGATACATTCCATAATTATGTTGAAAATTGCTAATAAAATCATTGATAGCACCATAAGATAACCTTAATTTATGTTTTTAATTGTATACACTTTTTTATCACTCTTTTTAACTGTTCAAGTGTAAGAAAATTTATTCTCTTTTGAAACCTAACGAGTTTAGGTTTCACCCTCTTTTGTTTGTTCTAATGTTAATCACACTTGCATTTTAAATTAGCAATCGCTTGACAAAGATAAATCATTGCTGCTCTCTTTAAATTATTATCATTACTATATATAAGCTAACTCAACTAGGTTTATGGGGTTTTAGGAAAATAATTGTTTGTGATTATGACAGTTGGAACAAAAAAAGGATCAAAATGTAACTTAATTTCTTTTGAATGCATTAACCTTAGTTCTGGTACTATCACCATCATGAAAAAAACAAATTTTGAATTATATAATAGGCTATTCAAAGACCTGGAAAAACCAAGGAATCTTATCAAATTTCTCATATTCACTTAATAAACTACATAACCTTTATTTACAATAGTCAAAATAACATTATCTTTCTTCTAGTTAATAGTGAATCTATTTTAACACATTTGTTCCTGTTGATATAGCCTACAACTTTACTTAATGAGGGGATTTTTAATGTCTCAAGAAGATTTAACTAAAATCTAACTTGGATGACACTATCCAGTATACCGTTGGCTTAGGTTAAAATATTTCAACACTTACATCGAGTGACATAATTTCTGAATGTGTATAAAAATATTACATTAGGTTGCAATCTTAATAAAATAGTGTTTGTAATATAGTGACTGGAAGAGTTGAAAATTGACTTTGGGAAACCTGGAAAGGTCAGGGACTTTTAAAATATAGTTTGGCTGGACACACTTAAAGTAGCTACTGAACAAAAAATATTACTTCAATTTATTTGGTTGTTTCAAATTACCTAGCTGTTAATTTAAGTACTAAAATATTATAGATCCTGGATAATATAACTAAATACGGGCTTTTTTTTTAAGTAAGTACCGTTTTGAAATTCGGCCGCTGCAGCGCTGGGGCTGCCGTTCCATGCATGCACGTTAAGTACCTCCATTTGTTTGCTAGCCATTAACGCCATTACGAAAGTATTCAACCGTGGTTACATCTGTTTGCGAGTATTTAAAATGACTCTGTCAATTGAAAATCCCGCCGACTATGAAATACGCTCTGTTCTTTTTCTTCATGCAAAAGATGTGAAAGCGATTGAAACTCATCAGAAGATCAGTGAAGTGTATGGAGAAAACATTATGAGCTAAGGAATGGTGAGAAAACGGGTTAGAGCATTTAAAGATGGCCGCACAAATGTGCATGTTGAGGAACGAAGTGGGCGACCTTCTGTCATTACTGAAGACTTGGTGCAGAAAGTTGATGGGAAAAGTTTGAGAGAGCGGACGCTTTACAATTTCATCTCTATCTAATGAGTTTTCTCAAGTTTCAAGAAGTGTTCTTTATCAAATTGTGACAGAACACTTAAATTATCGTAAGTTGTGCTCACGCTGGGTACCGAAAATATTGACTGAGGTGCACAAAACCAAACGTTTAGCCAGGCATTGATACTCCTTGAGCAATACAGTTATTTTGGTGATTATATTTTAAGCCAAATTGTCACAGTCGATGAAACATGGTTGGCTCATGTTAAGCTAGAATTGAAACAACAATCCATAGAATGGCGGCATTCAACATCACCCAAGAAAGTGAAGTTCAAGCAAACAATTTCAGCCTGAAAAATCATGTGTACTATGTTTTGGGATAGGAAGGGGGTGTTGCTTGTGGATTTTTCGCCTCCGAGTGACACAATAAATTCTGAGACCTTAACTAAACTGCAATCCAAAACAAAAGGTGTGGCATGCTGTGTAAGGGGATTTTTTTGTTTTATGACAATGCCGTCCATATGTGGCTAATCGTACCCAAGATCTCATCGCATCATTTGGCTGGAAACAACTTGATCACGCTCCGTACAGTCCCAACCTGACGCCTAAGTGATAATCACTTGTTCCTACATTTAAAAAAACATCTTGGTGGTCAGCGCCACAACGATGATGATGACCTCAAAACGTCCGTGTTGCAGTGGTTATCAAATCAGGTGGCAGATTTCTATGAGGATGGAATTCAAAAGCTGGTTGTATGATACAAGTGTCTTAATGTTGGTGGAAATTATGTTGAAAAGTAGATAAAAGTACAGGCTTTCATGTTGGTTAAAAAAAAGTACATTTGTGTTTTTAATTTCAAAACGGTACTTATAAAAAAAAGCACGCCTTGTATAAGCATATTTTAAGTTAAAATATCTGCAAACATCTTTGATCAATATTTTGTGAACATATTAAAACTGCTGGAAATATATAGAACTAAGAACACAACTTCTATGTTCATACACACAAATAAAGTGGGTTGAATAATTTTAAAGAAAGGGGTGGGAAGATTGGAAAAGTTTGAAATATCACTAAAACTTTTAAGACAGCTTTGAGGTACTTCTATATTTCCATTATGTGGCTTAATTCTCATGTCACTTTCTTGAGACTTTTGTGCAGCTCTTAAGATATCCTTAGGCCATCTTTTATTAGACCTTCAGACCGGCCTCACCAGACCTTCGGATCGGCTTCTAAAGACCTTCCGATCATCTTTACCAGAACTTCAGACTACCTTTACAAGATCTTCAGGCCGGATTTACCATACCTTCATACTGGCTTTACAAGACCATTGGCTCAGCTTTCATTAAACATTTGAGCCATCTCAATGAGAACTTCATAACTAGTTCCCTTGAGACCTTTGGATCAACTTTTAAGATACATTCAAGGAATAGGGTGTGAGACAAACTCCATTAGACCTTTGTATCACTTGTTCCTCAGCAGACCTCAAATTATTAAAAGGAGATTTCTTTTTATAAGAAAGTATATATTACAAACGGTCCTAGATCTCACATCCTTAATAGTAAACTAAGTTGGTGTGAGGTGGTGTAGCCTTTAACTGTACCTAGTCACTCTTCATTTCCTCTTCAATTCTCTCTCTTCTTTAGTATTTGGTGATCCACAGCATATAAATACTCGTCGAGGTTGTGTGAGGGGTGAGGAAGTGAGTTTAAAAAAAAAATATTGTTAGTGACATGATTTATTATTTGAAACAGGTGCAGTGGGTATAATTTGAGGGTTTGACCCAATTATGGTGTCTGAAATAACATTGTGACATAAGTTAATTTGAGGCATGACACGCCATAACCAGTAATGATTGTGACCTTGACGTGACATTACGTCCAGGGCATTTATAGTCTTCTTTATTCATCAGGGTAAATAAGTAAAATCTTGCAGCTCACTTTTCCAAATTATATGGTAAAAGTAGGTTAATATTACAGTAAACTGAGTTGGCTGTAACCCACCAGGGTGGCCTTTTATTTTCCAGTAGCCTCATCCCAACAACCGCTGGTGAAAAAAGCCTTATAAAAAGGGTTGCACATCTGATATGTTTTTGTTACGCCAAGTGTCATTTCACTGGCTTCATCCCTCAAGCTAAGAAACAAAAACTACAAATGCTATATGCTAGTTGGCCAGCGGTTCCATTTCAAACCTCCCCTTTATTCTGAGAAGCCACACCTGTGTATCAAAATGAACCCCAGCTTTCGGGTTGAGACAAAGTATAGAGTATTAATTTGATCATTCAAAACATTGGTTTAATGAAAGGTTTGTGTAAAAATAGCCAATACTAGTTTTTATTTCTCCTAAATAATTAAAAAGTAATGTGATTTGTTAAGAAGCCTTAAGTCATGCATTTTACTGGTTTCAACAATCCTAAATGAATCATTGCATAGTTTGTCCTAAAACCTTCTCGAACCCCTGCCAAGCGTGAGGGGGAATGGAAGCATGCTGCCGCCACTCCCTAGTTCCTATGCTTATGCGCCCATCATTTTGACTCTACAGTGGAAGGAGCAAGAACAAATATTGAAATAAAAATTCTGAAATGAACTATTTATGTTCTTTATCTCGTGTTTTGTGAAAATACCTTGAGAGCTAAGCCAATTTGTGTTCAACTTTGCATCTCAGTTTATACAGGCATGTAGCCAACAAAGCATGAATGTCTTAAGGAGCTTGGAACTCTTCTTCTGAAATGTTGTATAATACTAAGTTTGGTTAGAGTAAATTCACCTATTTAACCCTTAGAATGTTGAATAAAGTTCCATGGAATTGTAAAAAAAAAAATTTAATCCTAGATAGGTACCTAGTAATGAATTCACAGACTCAAAGAATTATGACAAGATATTCAAAAATACTTGGAAATTTTATATCTTAGAAAATTTAGAAAAAGGTAATGGAACTTTCAGTTTATATTCAAATTTCAAATTATATATTATCAGATTCCCCAAAATCATAGAATGTATGGCATGGTTCATACTCACGTAGGTTTCCTAATTTATTGCAAAACGAAACAATGTGCCCTCTATTACTATTATAAACAGGGTTGCCAGGAACCAGAAAACACAGGGGTTTTTTTAATCGGGAAACACAGAATTGTACAAAATTTAGTAAAAATGTTAGAATATTTTGTTAAAGTTGGGACATTTATTTATTTAACTGAAAGCTTAAAATAGTAGGTCCTGAAAAAGTTAACTGAAGAATTAAGCACTTATTCAAACATGCTTATTGTCCCCTTAAACAAGGGTTGTGAAGCAACAATATTATTCCATCAATCTTTAATCTGTTTTAAACATAGTTAGTTTAACAATACTTAACTCTTAGTTTGATGGAAATAAATATGAATTTCCGTATGGAAACCACAGGGAATTTGGTAGTAAGAAAATCATGGCAACCCTGATAAATAAACTTGTTAATATAAGATGTCATATGCGCATGAAATAGTTGTTTTAAGTTGTTTTTTTTCCTTAGGCTTCTGTGCAACCGTGAACTGCAATTTTCCATTCTTGTGAAAAGCTAAGGCAGTTGTGACTTGGCCGAAGGTCATTTTATTAAATATAAAGCTTAAAATATTTGTGAGTGGTAAGCTACATGGCATAAATTTTACAATGATCAAAACTAGATTAAATATATAATAGGAGATTACCATAGATAAAGTATATGGTAAACCTATAAAACTATTTTAGAAAATGCTATTTTGGTTTTTCAAAGATTCCTTAATTCATTTACATACTGAAAAAGGGAAACTCAACTACTAAAAATGTGAAAATTGCAACTTTATCAAGTCCTTGACATTGATGATGCAATAAAACACTTTTAAATATGTTGTGGTAAAGGCCAAATTAATAATAATTGATAAAATGAACTAAAAATAAACGATAGGGAAGTAGTATTGTTTATCTTCAGTGTTATCCTGAACAATTAAGTTATGTTGACTTGTGACACACAAAATTATTTAAATGATATTATTAAAAGTTTTAAATTTATATTGGAAAATTTAAAACAAAATGTCATTGTGTCATCTTCTAGATTTATTATTTGAACAGAGAACATTCTTGTTTGTAGTAAGGTTGTACTTAATCTTGCAGGTTGGAAATTAACAATAAATTCATAACCCATGGGGTAATATTAAATAGACTATTACATGGTTTATTAACAATAACAAATTTTATTCACACTTAATCTAGAACCTGTAATTAAATCATGGTGGGGCTTACGACTCGACAACAGCAAAATTAAGTATGAGAGAAATATATATTTATCTATTGGGTTGTAATTTTTTTTAATTGGAAATAATTTTATTCTTTTCAACTCCACTGACCTCTAATGAAGGCTATTGAAAACCACATTCAAATGTGATGCCTTGTTAGAGATTTCTACTGATTTATGATGTTCATATCTGTGAAGTGAAACTGTCTTTTAATGATAATAATTAGTAATTATTTGGACGTTTGTCTAGTTCTAACGGCAAAACTATAGTTGGTGGGTATGTAATACCATTAAGAAACAAATCCAAATAAATTATTTATTGAACACAGAATTGATACATTACAGAAGTTACCCAAAATGTTAAAAATAGGGCGCATACATCAGCAGCTGGCTAGTAATGCTGTGATTTTGCTTGCATCCATTGTATTATTTATGAGTGCACACTTTCTTTTTCAGGTACCCCAGCCAAAAAAGTCAAGAGGTCTGGAGGCCTTGGGGGAAGGGGTTATTCAAATCATTATTTTGGTGACCGGTCCACCATTTGGGAAATTCATTATCCAGATAGATGAGGGTGCTAGATGAAACGATGATGATGATATTGTGGAGAGTACATCGATATATTTAGAATTCTTTCTTAGTGGAGACCCATCCTTTTCTATCGATAACTCTTCTCTATAACAATAACTTTAGTGCTGTAAGATCCTAACATCCCACCTGCAAACCACTCACTGCATAGCAGGCAGGGCAGATTGTTGCCGGTTCTGTAAATAAAGTCTTGGCTTTGACACCCAGGATCATTAGCTTCATCACAGTTATTCCATGGTGGCTACAGGTAGGGAAAACCTGGAAAACTCTAAAAGGGGAGATGTTTATAACAAATTTACTCAAGGACACAAATATTGCCTAATTAAATACTTGAAAATGAACAGGAACTTAGAATATTAAGTTTTGTAGCTTAGGATTTAAAAAAAAAATCCCAATCACCAAGAAAAACTATTAAAAGGTTCGGTTTAAAAAAAATGTTAAATGCTGTCTGTAAAGCTTGTAAAAGCAGGTAATTTGAGTTTAAAAGAAAAGTTTTTATCCTGTATTCTGACACATAATTTTCCTCAATTGCATGCCGTAGTCTAGATATGAAAGGTGTGAACTTGTGCTTGAGATTTTCTTTATATTATTGACTCAAACACAATTCTTGGAAATATCGTTTTAGTTGACTTTGCATACATTTATAGCATTTCACAAACATTTTCATACTCTCGATAGCCTATTTTAAAATGCATTCCCTCTTCTTCAAATGTTAATTGATTACTCTCCATATCATGTCACAGGTTAAACTGCAAAATATTTTAAGTTAGTAAGTGGTCGTGCTGTCTACAAAATGTACTAGTCTAGAGCCTGGCTTTGTTAACTTAGCGTCACATCGGGCACTTCTGTCGGGGAGCTGCTGACTTTGAACTCTCTACTATCTCTTTCTTTTACCTTTAATTTACATTGCAATGCTAACATGACTGGGTGTGAACTTGGCTTGAACTGTCATTAAAGAATGTTTGGATCAAATTCTCACTGTTCATTTCAATTAACTACTTTGTGTATTGATTTTTACATTTGAAACTTTGCTTTTGTTTCTTTAAATAACTTATTATTTTTTAACATGGAGTGTTTGTTTGTTTCAATAACCCTATTAGAGATTTTATTGAAAATTTATTTTAGCCCTTTTGCACTCAACACATTTTCACTGGGCTTATCCAAAAAAAACTTGGGCTAATTTTCAAATATTTACCTCTAAACATTTTAAATGTTCCCATTGAAAAAGTTTTCAATTTATACAAATGGAAAAAATCACACTTATACAATAAACATTAAAGATTTAGAAAAAAATATTGAAATTTGAAAATTTGAGTTAAAAATTATTATTCAAAGTTTTAAAAAAAGCCTCTTTTTCACATTTTCCTTCTTCAGCAGTCATCCTGCAAGAAAGAGCATTTATTTCTATAAAATTTTATATAAGCTTGTAGTTTTGTTTGATTCTAAACTATATGACTTTTTGTAAAATCATGTATACAGGACAGTACTTACAATTTTGACGTCAGTGCATATGTTTGGAGAGAGACAATCCTTGAAGTCGTAAGACCTGGGTTACTGTCATCACTATTGGTATCAAAGCCACTTTCAGGCACAAAGTCACTCTCACTGTCAATACTGTCTAAATAATCTAATATATCTGAGTCATTTAACCTAGAACTCGGACCAGCCATTGCCGAGATAGAAATCAAATCAAACTATTGTCCTAACACTTAGGCCTAGATAGCATCCAATAAAAATATCTATGAAGAAAATAATAAGTAAACTTTATAATGAAAATAAATATAAACTGCAAAACACATAATACATATAAAATAGAGAGAAACACAGAAGCCAGAAACGTAATCGCGCCACGATGTAAACATGTGAGAATAATAAACTTCATTTGTAAAAAAAACACATAAACATTACAGTGCTTTCTTTCGAAGAAAATACTAACTAGATCTTCATATTTATGGTGACATCTAGTAATGATATATTAACATTATGAAATAGAATTTTTTTTCAAACTTGCAAACCATTTTTCTTGGATGTCGCCAGGTGAACTGACTTAAAAAAGTACAAATCAAAATGACTCGATTTGGCTGGCGCCAATGTATCGGCTGTGTGTTTTAGCCACTACTTGGAGTGCTGATAGATCGGCGCGCTGTGCGTTCGTTTGAGTTAAATTTCCCACAACATTGGCAGCTGTTAAAGGTGGATCCAGAGGCTGTCAGGGAGGGGGATTGGTTATCAGAAGGTTACAAACATAAATTATCGTTTTAATTCATTATAACAAAAATCCTGGATCTGCCACTGGATACTGTACATGATTCTTGAATTTCCATTATTATTTTTGGCGCTATTAATGATAATAACTTGCTTTGGTGGTCACATGGTTTAAGGTGTCATTCTCGCAATAGACTAGACTGCCAATGGCGGAGAAATGGAGGCTCAAATCTAGGTCCACTGTACTCAGGTGGTTTTCCCCAATTGTTTGT
Source organism: Timema cristinae (assembly GCA_039000515.1). Taxonomy (NCBI): domain Eukaryota; kingdom Metazoa; phylum Arthropoda; class Insecta; order Phasmatodea; family Timematidae; genus Timema; species Timema cristinae. The sequence goes on along the minus strand of JBCFYV010001001.1, from coordinate 6,595,312 downwards.
CTACTCTCCCTCCATGCAAATGTGGGTAAACTTCTCTAATTTCAACATTCCTCATCTCTAGCCCATTAACATAATTATGCATATAACCTGAACAGGTTATTAGATGAGGTGCTAACAAAATGATAATATAATTATAGTAAACTCTGAACAACAAAATGAGAAAAGAAAAATCACAGTCAAATAAATGTATCAAATTAAAAAAAGTTTTGTGATACATAGTTGTAAAAAATGTGTAGACAAGTAATCTTTACAAGTTTTCTATATTTTAATTTACCAGTGATTTTTATAATACAGGCAAAAGACTTATCAACCTAAGAGTACCTGAAGTGACCAATCTCGGAAACCTGTGACCAGTAATATATCGGTTTTCATCATTGATTGCCTCCATCACAAAGTTGGATGGATGTTGATATTGACAACATGTGCTCCTAAACATATAATTATACTAAAATACCCTTATTCTATATCTGGCATTGACAGATAAAGAGCTATTAAGGTATGTATCCTTGGTTTCAACAATTCCAGCACCACAGGCTTAAACTTTGGCAATTCTCCTGATATTATCTTAATTCAGTGGTTTGACTGTAATAATAAATGCAATAAAACATAAGCCATTTCTATTACTGCTACCATATACATCGTTTATCTTGGAAAGTAGCAGTCCTATTTTGAATGGTTCTATGACATAGTTTCTAAGGTAAGGTCATAGTGCAATACATCAAGGTGTCTTTCACAGTAATCACAGTGTACATTAGAGTGTCTCTTATTTGGGTAAAAAATACATTTTTGAATTTAACTCTACGCACACACCCAGTTTTATTTAATTTGGTAACACTTTAGCTTTCTCCTATAAATTGGATGACGTTAACTTGTACCATGCCGATTTTTTATTGAAATTTTAAGTTCATAATTCAAATTAAGGAATATAATCAATTATCAGATAAAAGTAGATAAATAGTTAAATATCATATAATACTTATTAGCTTATTACACTGAAGTCAGACAAACTTAAAATACATTATGTAATAATACAAATTATTGTAGGTATCTTCTCTTTAATGTTTCTTTTTTGCAGTCTGGGTAAAGCTTTTGATGTTCTTGGTTGCCGCAACACATACTGTTTCTGCTCCTCATTGACAGACAATAGTTTGTCTAATCTTAAATTAATTAACAGCTCGTTCAGCGGTGTCATTCACTTCTTTTAAAGAGTCTACCTTTTAGTATTTAAAATAAACATATTTTCTTCTTCCAATGTACAAGGGCATTCCTCCAGAAAATCTCTTATTAATTGCAGACGAGAGAACAGATATTTACTTTTCTCTGATACAAAATTACGCATATTTTTTTCTGAAAAAAATGCAAAAGTAGTTAAAAGAAAACACAAAACTTATTAACATTATGAAATAGAATTTTTTTCAAACTTGCAAACAATTTTTCTTGGATTTCGACAGGTGGTACAACTGGCTTAAAAAAAAGTACAAATCTTGATTAGGGACCCTTATCGCTGATTGACACTTAAGCCTTGATTTAAGATACACTTTCACAGTGAATAAACATACATGTTTTGATCTCTACTTATCTTCGAGGCATAATTTGACATCTTACCAAAAATATTTTTAATGAATAAATTACTCTTGCCATCCACAGAGCTTGGTGCATCGCACCAGGAGGGTGTGTTTTCAATTCCTTCTCCAATTCTCCTTCCAGAAACATTAAAGTTAATTCTACTAAGTTTATGATAGTCACTTCTTAATATTCATTTCTGCAGTTCCTTTTTGAGGAACTCCAATATGATCAGTATTTCCGAGTCATTAAAACAGCATTATATGAATTCTTGATCATTCTGAAAATCATTAAAACTTATGTTTTTCTAGTCTTCTCTCAAAACTGAATATCCAGAATAAATATTACCTGGTGTATTTTACTTTCAAATACACTAAGTAAAACAAATTTGCTGATGTGATGTTTTCAAGGGAAAAATAATTCTCTGTTCAATGTTTGCTCAATAAGCACACATGCACCTTTGATGTGGCCCATGTTTAAAGCAGTATACTTCTATCTTCCAGTGTCCAATCGTGTAATGCATTCCAAACCGTGTGTGTCTCTTACTGGAAGAATTGAGTTATTTTCAGAACACCGATTAGTTGATCTCTATTTTCATTTGTAACAAATATTGGTTTTGTTTCGGACATGTAAATGGACTCTTCAGAATTGATGATGACAAAACATAATATGAAACTGTGAGGTTTATGCTGCACTCTGCTAACTGAATCACTTTTCTTCTCTGATTTTACTTTGTCTCGACCTTTCTTCTATCTATGAATTTTTTTATTTATACCTGCAAGGTAGCCAATTATTCAGGGTTCCCTTTGTTTCTATGAAAATATATCTTCTATTTTAGTCATTTGAAGAGAATTTAATTGGGAAATATCAATGCAGTTGTCCAGATTATTTACAAATTCTTCAAGAGACACCCTAGTTTACATGTTAAGACTTTCATTGCAACTTTTATTTTGTTCATTGGAAACAAAGTTATCTAACAACACATAGAATGTGATGGGATCTTAGTATTAATTTTAAATCTTAGTAATGATTTGCTTATATAGGTTACCAGTATTTTACTATAATGATGTAAAAAAAGTATGGTAGTGGGTTTTTTTTTTTTTTTTTTTTTTTTCCCTGCTTTTGATTTTATGATTTGAATAAACCTTTTAAAATATGGAGTCAGTAAGGCTACCAAAACGGCTTGGCTTAACTGAACCATTTCAATATAACATTCACTAGAATATGTACTATTAAGGAGAACAAAGATAAAATCTTTGGGCCCACTACGGTGGCCGCATGCTCCAGCGCAGAGGTCCCCAACCTTTTTGTACCTTAGAACACATTCAAAACTAACGGTAGTGCGTGCGTCGGGCATAAATCACTTTTTCAACTAAATTTTTAGCCAAACATAATTCATAATGGAAATAACACACACAAATACATATTATTAAAAAAATTGTTAGTTTAATTAATTTATTTTAATTCACTAATAAAATAATTCAAATGTACACACTCAAAGTAAGTCCAAAACCAGTTTTAACAATTGAAACTATTTTCATCAAACCAAAAGTCACTGACAATAAATAAATAAAATATTGCTTTATTTACTATTTTAACACGACCAAAATAAATACACAAGGAAATATTTAACTACCCACCACCATTTTGGTGCTTAGGCACATTTATAAAATATGAGTTTATTTTGTGTTTACTCAGGTGACAAAACTGGGTAGACCCATGTCAAGATATTTACAAAGGAAATAGGAAGTATTGGCGTGGTATTAGTGAGTATAACGATAGTTCCGAGTAATAAAGTACACTTTGAAAATGAGCTGGATAAGAAAGAGGAATGAGAGGGAGGGATTGGAAAGACTTTGAGAACAGCATACCTGGAGATAAGCAGGCATAGGATTGGGGACCCCTGCTCTACGGTGTCGCTCTTGCAATAGACTAGACGTCTTATGATAGGGATATTGAGGCTCGATCCCAGTCGGGTGTACTGAGGGTGGTTTTCCCTAAAGGGTTTTCAACTCTCCCTCTACTCAACTGTGGGTACCTTCACTTGAAAATCAACCCTCCACATCTTTAACACATTAGAGTAATTAGTACAGACACAGTGCTTTAAAAAAAAAATCCCAAATTAAGAAACAACATAGCTCACAAAGTGTAAATTATGTGCTCATAATAATTATCATGACCTTGGATATAAGGGGGAAATGAGAGGTATGGTCCAACTACTAACAAGGTAGCCAGAAAATTCCTTTAGGGTTAACCATTTTGAGGGCTAATGCGATATTTCTCATGGCATTGACAATTTTGAGGCTTCAAAACCACATACTTGGGATGTTTTGTTATGGCCCTTTTATAAAGTGGTTATTTGTTTGAGGAAGAATAAATGTTTTGTAAACCATCGACTTTGATCTGATAACTACATCTTTACATGAAACGTCTTTTAAAAAAATGTTAATTTCTTCTTTTTGTATGTTATTTTATAATGATAAAACTTAAAATGCTTGATTCTTATGGGCACATGTTGATATTTCCATTTTGGCACGATCCAAATTTAAATAATGCGGCATTGTTGGATGTCTGCACCACGTCTCGGTTCTTAGATAAGTGGCAGTCTTGTGAAGCATCCAATGTTGGAAAAAAGTTGAAAGTAAAAACTCACTCCATTACTGGTGGACTTGTGCTCTCTGGCCCTCATTATTTATAAGGACCAAGCAAGAGGAGAAGAGATGTAGGCTTGGTGAGTGCAAGAAACTGTTTATCTTATTTATTGAGTGATCGAGAAAAAGGAAATCTTCTAGGAGCTCTCTTGAGTATTCTGGTTCCTCTAACTTGTGTTGGCATGAAAAAAGTTAGCCAAATAAAGAAAAGGTTGAATTGAGACCAATGTGTGTCTCAATTTATGATTCTGTTATATCGTATTCCACTAATTAACCCATTTACTGAACTTATTTAAACTTTAAAATAGCCTTCTATGAACATTGGTTATTATTTAGGTATAAAATATGGTATGGTATATAACACTTTGTGAATGTGAAATATACTCATGTGATATTATCTATCAGTCAATGTCTAGCAATTTAGAAGCATTTTTGCTTGAAAGTACAATGTGAGGTTTTATATAGCCTTAATATTGATGAAATCATGTATAATATAGCTGGAATTGTCTCGGGATGAAATAATAAAAATATAAACACTCACCGCCTTAGCTTTCACTGAAACATAATTTCACTGTTAGATATGAACATATGTTAAGGACTATCATTTGTAGTGCCGGGCTATTTGAAACCTACCAGAAAATTGTATATACATACTTTCAACATGTCTTCTCTCTCATAGCTTTCTGCTTGTGAACTCAAAAATTATGCGAGGGTCTAGAAAAATTCACATTCAGCTGATGGGAGGCTCTCGAACATTGTGCTTTTTTCTCTGTAAAATCAGGAAAATACTGAAATAATATTGAATTTTGGGCAGATTAGGTAGACACCGTTGCATAGAAGAAAAGATAAATTGAATAAGTAAGCACGCTGATTCAATTATATGTTACCACCCCCACCCTGTTTATCATTTAAACATGGGATCTCTCAACAACTTCATACATACTCCTAACCAGGTCAAACCCTGTTCTAAATGACATTGGCTTAATTTACACTAATCAATTTTAAGAAAAATTAAATTTCATAACTCAATATAGAGTCATGAAATTTAATTTTTTATAAAATTGATTAGTGTAAATTAAGCCAAGCAAGGTCTTGTAGCTAAACCTCTTCAATTAACTTTTTTTTATGTAATTCAAGTTAAAAAAATATCTTATAGGACTAATATTTTGTGTATCTATTCTATCAAATTACAAATAAGTTCTGAGTTTTACAATATGTTGGCATGTACAGCATACCTTTTACAAAAGATTTTTTTTTGTTAGAAACCGTTTCAAAATCTCACAAAAAATTAAATACTTTATAAAAGAAATTGATAAAGGAAATTATTATACTGGCAAAACCAGGGTTTATTTTAAAATCTCATTCTGGATTTTGAGTGACCACCTTGAATAATAATAAAGTGGGATCACAAATTGTACAGCATATATTGAATGGTGTGGATTATCTGGACAAGTAACTCTTTAAGATGATAGTTATATAGGGCTGGGATTCCCAACCTTTTTTGTTTGGAGAACTCTTAAAATATTTTATAAAATCTCTGGGAACACATTAGTTTTGACAGAGGTAAATTACAAAATATATGTGTAAACCAGTAGGGTTAGTTCTTATTCAGATACACGAGCTCTCTTAACATATTCCCACATTGTACAAATATTGTGGGTAGACAGAAAAATAAAAAGCAAGCTTTTGGAAATTCTCTTAGAATTCAGGTTGGGAATCACTGATGTATTGTAACCTAATGCTAGACTATGTATCTATGAGCCTCTATATTGATGTCAAATTCATTCTATTTGGCATGTTACTTTATTTTTTTCTTTAGAGTAAAAAAATGGGGATTCTACCTAGCAAAATGATTCCACAAAGATCATTTCATAATTATATTGTATTAAAATAAAGGTAACTTCTTATAGGGGGAATGATTTTTTTTTCCCCTCCAATTCTGTGCTATATCTATTTATAACCCGTTTGGGTGGCCACGTTCTATAATGCGCTATTCTTGCAGTAAACTAGACTGCCGATGACAGGGAGATTGAGGTTCAAATCTCGGCCGGGTTTACTGAGGGTGGTTTTTCCAAAATGGTTATCCACACAAATGCTGGTACACTTTGTATAAACTTAACCTTTATAATCCTTAAAACTATTAGTGTAACTAGTACATAAGCTTATAACCTAAACCGGTAGTAAGATGCGGTGTTAAAAAAATCATTTCTTGGTACATTAATAAAATACATATTTTGTATAATCAACCAGATGGCTGTATAATTGAATAAATGTTGGCTAAACTATGTTTGAATCAAAACTACAATTTATCTAAAGTTAAAAAAAAACTAACATGTAAACAGTAGTCTGTGACTTTTTAAGATTTTATAAACTAGATCAAAATATTCTAAGATTTTAATGTTCAATACCATTTTTATTTTATCGCGATACTAAATAGCCTTTATTTTTGTTTTGTTTTAGGTTTGCTGTGTTGTCTTGAAGTTCACAGAAAGAGGACTCTAAAAGGAGTACTTGTAAGTATTCCAAAGTGGCAATTTATATTTTAACGGTCATAAAAATAATCTCATTGTTTCAAATAAAAAAAAATTAATTTTCCCCTAAGTGTCTGTGGCTGCTGGGAAGAGCTGTTCATCTCCGAATATTTGGTTTGACTCTAAAGCCAAGCAGGATATTGTGGCAATAGTTGTGCGTTCACTTTAATTCATAAGTACCCCTAAGGAGCTAATGATTTAAAATTTGAGCATAGTTAGAATAATGAGCTTTAAAAATCCCAAAGTAAATGTTCACATGATCTGGTATGGTCTTTGATGATTCTCATTAATGTAGCACCACAAAATTATAATTTTATAATGAACTGCTCGACCACACTCATTATTTAATGTCTAATTACCTTTCTTTCAACATTGGTTTTACAGTTTATTGTAGCTATTATTTGTGTCCTGTTTATAAACAGCTGATAATAGCCCATTTAATCCATGGCTATGTGCCATGTTAGACCAGCTTTGTGGTCTTGAAGTCTTGAGTTTTTGATGGCTACAGATCCACTGTCCCCAGGTTTGATCCTCGGTGCCTAAAGATATACGTGTATCACTGGGTTTAGAACAGGGTTATCTTGGCTTCGTGAGGACAAATGAGCTACTTTATTGAAAGAGTAGAGGCTTAATTTCAAAATAGTGAGATAAATGGCCAGAGGGTTCAGCGTGCAAGCACACTTATCCGCAAAAGCTGAGGCTGACTATCTCTGTTAAAAGACCGCAGCCTCTTGGTCAGTATGGCTCGATTGCATGCTGACGCCGTGAAATTTTACTGTGTTAGGTCCTTTAAACATTTGGTTTTAATATTTTAAACAGCAATGTTTACATCCAGTTGTTTTATAATAGATTAGTTATCCCAATTTTAATGTGTGCTTGTAAATTAAAACATCTAAACAATTAAAGTGTATGATTATGACCATTGAACTAATCTTGATAAATAGTTGCTTTAGTGAGACCTACTACCTCTATGCCTGCAATTGATGCTGTATTGAGGGAAAAAGCTAGAACTACCTGACAATTCCAGCAAATAATGGAGAATAATCTTTGATAGATCGTCTCGGAGCATGAGCTATCTCTCTCAGGTGTCGCCACATTGATAATGGTGAGTTAAATGGGTATTCTTTGCTTGCAGTTCTTTCATAAAAATTTTCTACATGTGTGGATAAATATTTTGGTCTAGTTTTGCAAAGTCTTTTAGGATTTTTAGTAAAGTTTTCTAACTATTAATCAAAATATTGTTTTCACAAAACCTAGTGGCTTATAGGGGTCACAAGTCATTTTTTAAACTAAAAGAAACTTTTTTTAACTGAGTAGTTAAAAGCTACTGTTTTATTAAAAAATGTTACAAAAAGCATCTTTTTTGATTTAATGACTGAGAATTAAAATGATTTACCGTATTTCTTCAATTCTAAGATCCACATTATTTCCCTTTGAACGTCTCTAAAAAGGGGTGCATTTTAGAATTGATGGCGTCCTAGAATCACAGTGGGTTTTTTTCGGCCAATTCTCTTGATTGCTCAGAAGAATTGGTGGTACTGAACAGTTAAGGTGCATTTTAAAATTAATGGGGTCTTAGAATTGAAGAAATACAGTAAATCTTTTGAATGTAGCGACACGCAGAAGATTGCCAAAATTCTCATTACTAAACCCACTTTTTTAAAGTAGATAAAGCAATAATTTTCATTAAATCATATTCATAATTGGCCCTAAACCAATATAAATATTGTTATTCTAGCAACCAATAAGAAAACCAAATTAATATTTATAGTAGATAAAGATGCACTAAATCGAATTAATAAATATACACTCGCCGTTTTTGATAAAGCCTGATCAGGAAATAATTGTCAGCGGATGGATGGTGAAATCGACAGACCAGTGAATTCATCTTGCATAGTAGTGAGTGGACTATTGCAAAGAATAAAGTAGTATCGGAGAAGGCAAAGATGGCAGTATATAATTAAAAAGTGTGTCTTATGTTGGTTTGGGAATATTGAGAGGATGATAGTGTATCAAGTGACGAATCAAATATATGGAGGTAGAGTGTGGGGATCAAATGGATGGGGCAGGCCATATAAGACATGATTAAATGTTGTGGGCGAATGAGTGAAAAAGAGAAACACTAGAGTTGTAAGAATAAAAGAACATAATATATGACTCTGTGTATGGATATTGTTGAAGCGAAGGGAGTAAGCAAGGATAGGGTGGTGTGGAGACATAGTGAAGATGGATTAAGTTCAGAGTTGTTTTTATGAGGTATATGCATTTTCTCGCCTATTCCATAAGGGAACGGGGAGGGGGGGAGTGCAAGGTCCATAACCCATCAAGGTTTCGGTTAAGTGTATTAAAGTATGCTAAGATAATAAATAATTATCACAAAATACATTATACAATTTTGTTATAAGAACCTAATTTGTGAGTACTTAGATTTCTATTTATTTAATTCCTTAAATAGCCCCCTTATGCCATAAATGACACATTTTGGAATTAAATTAAGCCTATGACTGAGTTTAATAATGTATATTTAAAGTATAAATATTCTTGTCACCTTGTTTTGGATATTTCAGACTTTAATTTCTTTTAACTATTATTAAAATACTAGTGATTTAACTAAAGTTCTAGGCAGCCAAATTAGGTAGGGGATTTTTTTTTTTTTTAAATGGGGGCTTAGAACAACTTTTTATATATGTTAGAGAAAGGGTTTATCTAATGCATTATTCATTGTGTGTATTAATTTTGATGAACACACTGTTTAGTTAAAAATATGATTAACTAGCTATGTTTCACTGGAAGAATCAAGTAATCATTTAATAAATCTTCCAAAACAAAAATAAGAAAGCATTGAAATTAAAGAATATCTTTTGTTTAATTTATTTGTTAAAAAAAAGTAGGACGATTTGAATATAACCTCCTTTAAAAACTCACAAATACAAGTGTTTTATAAATTAGTAACATGTGAGGTCACAGTGGATTCGTACTTGCATTGGTGGTCACACGTTGTAAAGTGTCACGTTTTCAATATACTGAAATAATAGGTTCATATCCATCCAGGTTCTTTATCACATCTCTTCTACACTAATGAAGGTGCATTTTTGTTAACTGGAGGCGAGCTGTGGGGGGTGATTATTCGAATATTCTCAGAGATCAATTTCTGAATTATTCGGATTCAACCGAATTCCAAATTATTCACAAATTTTACCCTTTGAATGCCCAACCACAAATATTAGTTAATTAAATTTCACAGCATATTTTTATATATTAAACAATTTATTTGAAGTGATGTGTATTTGTTTCAGCGATTTTAAATTTTCATATTACTTTGTTTGTTCACTAAAAACCAACTAAAAATTTAATTTGTCAAGAATTCATCACAAGATTTTATCTATTTATCCACCATTTTATTGTTTATTTGTGTTATCACTATAAACTTAGTACTCTCATATTGTGCATCAAATATGCAGCCATGTTAATATGTATTGCTGGCGAGCTTCACTAGTGATAATATCCAAACTTGTACATTCTACAGGTAATAAAACAACTATAAAACAAACAAATTTAAAATTAAATATTAAATCACCAAGCTCATTTGTTGATGCTATTTAACTATTAAGTATTGCATTTGGAGTTATTCACCTTTTTATTTGTATGTTGTAAATTTTAACAACAAACTATTTCCAAATTTGACTGTTTTTAAAAGTTTAGTTTGAATTTTTTTATTTTTTATTATTCAACACCTCAGCTCAATTGATAGCATGTCTTTCTACTGAGCTAAGGGTCCTGAGTTTGATTCCCGGCATGGCCAAAAAATGTATCATTGGTGAAATGTGGGTCTACACTTTCATGGTGATGAATTAACGGCTGGGGACTGGATGTTGTGCCTGTCCTAGTCTTAAGCTAGATTATAAGGCAAATGAAGCCACAACAGGCCTATCCCTATCAAGCCAGTAGTTTAATCTCACTAAGATTATCCTTTATGTGACTATTCTAAATTTTGCTGGCCACATTTTAAATATGTATACCAGTAAGTAATACCAAGTTGCACTGAAACTTTGATAACTATTTGATTGTGAAATTATTCATATTTGTATTTAAAATTATTTGTGCTTAGAATTACCATTATCACATCCCTAATTTTTTTTCGGATTAACATTGGTGTTAGAACATATAAATGCAATTTAGCTTCAAAGAAGCATTCTCACACTGCACTTTATAGATGTAATTTTTTGGCTTTCTTCTGTTATTGAAACTGGTTTTATCTACAGGTCATCCATTGCCTATTGTTCCAATTGATAAGGTTCTGATGAGCAAAATTGCATCCATTTGAAAATGCATTCAAGATAACTTTCATTATTACTCAAAGATCTGCTCACCTCTAAACAGAAGTGACCATTAAAATTTGAAGGAGAAAAATCTGCTTCATGGCGCACTTCCAGATGATGACTGGCCAAGTAGTGGTTCGTGCTAATCATGTAAGCTTTCTTATACTGAAAGCTTATGGCTGGTAAACAACTGTGTTGTACCCAATATAGTATGCATGGGGAAAATTAGCAATATTTCTAATTTTTCAAATTTATCTGCTTTTGTATGAGTTTGCTTCTTAGCGAAATCATGCTACCACTGCAGTGACAAAAATGTTAGAATATTGAGCAATGGTATTCAAATTTGCACCCCCAAAGTTGTAGGTATATAATGCAAGTTAAAGGGCTTATTTAGTCCTACTTTTGAGGAAAAGCTTACTTTTTAACCTCCAGAAGAAAGAAATCATTTGGTTTGTAGAGGTTGAAGTGTGGATTTTTCTTTTTGCTGGTAAGTTAGCGAAACAAAATATCATATCAAATATCCTGAAGTTATAATAAATATTCTATAAATTACAGATAAAATAAATTACATCCAAAATAATAGGTTATAAATGAGATTTTAAATTTCACGTATCCCACAAGATTGGTTTTTATTTTTACCCAAGTTGAATATCACTGCTAAAGAGTAATCATGAATAGAAAATACACTCAATCATTTTATAAGCTATATTATTTGAGATACCTCATCATCATCAACTGTGGCCGGGTCGGTTTAATAAAATGTCTCCATCGTCCTTTAATTTCTTCCATTCTTCTTCTCTCATTTTAACACCTTCTGTTATCTGCTCCTACATACTTCATTTCCATCATTTTCTTAAAGCATACCAAACAGACAAAATACTGTAAATTAATGTAATGTGAGTGATAGGAAAGCAAACCAACCTTTATATAAACAAATAAACATATCTTTTTTATCATCATCATACTCTTGAGACTTTGATCTTCTGATTATGTTCCCAGTTATACATTCTTTTTAATTTTTAGAAATATTTTTTTCTCATATCAAGGAGGATAGACAAACATAAGAACACAGATTTAAAGAAAAATTAAAATCCTTATTATTTGCTTTTAATGTTTTGTGTTTTTTCTCCTTAATATTAAAATGGAATAGCGCTGAAAACTATAATTAATTTGTAACTGTAAAAGGCATGTGAAAAGCTATGGTTATTTGTTTCTATCAAGGTCTAACATAATTATCCTTTCAGGTTGGATTCCTTCCCTATCATATTACATTATTTTACTTTGTAGAGAGAAAATAACTTTGTAGTCTTTCCACAATGTCTTCATGCATTTATAAGTCATAAAGCAACTATTTGTTTTAATAAACAGCTAGCAGAAGATTTACAAACAATTTTTAACTAAATTTGCAAACAAAATTGTTTGATGTTTATGATTTGACTGTTAAAAGTGACTATAAATCAATATAATGGTCTCGCAGTAGATTCCATAACTTCTGCTAACTGACAGATACCACCACTCCTATTGTATCTGGGCTATATACAGAGACGCTGTTTTTTAGCATCAATTGTTTTAAAAAACAGCATTATGTTGCATATTGACACCACTACATGGCAATATAAATAAAACTTAATTCAAATAATATAATGGGTAAATTGTTGAAACTTGGTTGAATTCGCTGCCTTCTATACAAAACCTTCCACTGCTCCATACCAATCTTCCAGGCAAAAAAATATATAGGCAGCATACAAATGCATGTCTAGCAAAGGATATGAATTTTTCATCGTGACCTCAACAAGAGAGAAAAATAAACCTCTGGCTTACTTGTGGCAGAAATGTAAACTAATTTGAGTCACAAACAACAATTTGTTAACTTCCTAATTGTTTGTCAATATGCCTACTTCTATTTTACCAAGTAAAATTTGTTGTTTTGTGAAATTCATTATACAAATATCTAGTAATACACTAGGGTCTAGGCATATAAAGACAACACACATTTTTAGATACTGGCATACAGCAGGATGATTTAATTTTTGTAGGGGAATGTTTGCTTTCTAACATATTTTCACAGTTTCACTTATTAAGGCAGTCTTTTCTATCTTGACTTTTTTCACCATCTGATTCATTTCTAAAATCATGCTTCTTCATTTGCTACAGCCAGTGACCCCTGCGTCCAGCGATTTCTTTCAGGGTTCATACAGTCTTTGAAAGACCTGGAATTCAATGTGTGTCTGTTCAAGGCCTGGAAAAGTCCTGGAATTTCCAGGTTTCAATATTAATGTTTGAAATGGTTGTAAAGACCGTGATTTAAGATGTACTGGGACATGAAATATCTAGTCTTAGCTGTTGTCTGCTGTTTACTTTACTCTCCGCTACTCTTTCCGCTTCTTTTGTTTTATTTGTTATCTTTCGCGTCATCAACCCATGGGTTTTAATTTCTCTAGGGGCAAGGGGAAACCGTGTTAACTTCTCTGGCAAACATATTAGTGCTACTGTCAAAATACAATGTTTTCTCTAATTTCCTATATCTAAAAACTCAATTACTGTGCATTTGCCAGTTTTTTATAAGTTGCTTTAAAACCATCATTTGTAATAAATTTTTTGAAGATTTGTGACTACCTATTAACACTTTTAAGTACCTATAATTACAGTTTTGCACTAAAATGCCCGCCGATAGCTATTAGTTCATCTTTCAACCACCTTAGCGCTCAAATTCCTGTTTTAGCCATACTACAGGGAGTTGCCATTCTATAACTCAATTATATATGGTCGTGCCATTTTGGTGTCTGTAAACATTATCCCGTGAAATTTTGTGTTAAGGTGGTAGCTGTGTAGTTTGTTTTATCTTAATACTTTTATTTCTATGGATATCCTTAAGCACTGGTTCAGTTTGCTTCATAACCGCTGTGTTATTTCCACACGAAAGTTTTATTAAAGTGTGATAGCATGTAATCTGCCAAGGATACATAAACGGTTGTTTCATTATTCTTGATTGATTTTTTTTTTTTTAATACTGTGTGTTACTTAAGGCAGAAAATCACCCTTTGTTTTGTTTTTACATAACCCCAAATTTAATAATTGGCTTGTAAAAGTGCCAGACAGGAACAAATCCAGATGTAGCATATGCTCTTCTGTATTTGACATTGCCAAAATGGGGGTGTCTGCTTTAACAAGTCACATGAATGGGAAAAAAACATGGTAGTCTTGCATGTAAAAAAAACCTTTAAGAATTCACTATTTTTTGGTGTTACACATCCAGAGCAATCTTCGAGTTCTGCGGCTCCTGATTCAGAAACCACTACCACAAGGACAGCAGATAGTAAGCTCCTTCTTAACTGGACAGGAAACTCTTTAACGGCCAAAATTATTTGGGCCTTGAAAGTATGCAGCAGTCATTATTCATACAGATCATGCAAAGATATCGGACTATTATTTTTTTTAATGTTTTTCGACAGTGGAATTGCAAAAAGTTTTTCATTGGGAGAGACAAAATGTGCATATATATGTTGTTTTGGCATTGCTCCTTATTTTCAGTCTGCACTCATGGAGAAGCTTAAGAAACAAGATTCATATGTTTTGTTATTCGATGAAAGCCTCAACAGAAAGCTTTAGGAGAAGCAGTTAGATTACCATATTTGCCACTGGGAAGCAGATAAAGTGCAGTCTTGTTATATCCATTCAGATTTCCTGGGCCATTTTACTGCAGAAGATATGTTCACTCCCTTTGAAAAGTTGATTTCTGAAATTGGTCTTCCGAAACATTTGTGTCGAAGTCTAACATTTTCAGAACGTCAAGAGAAAAAAACTGCTGCACTGGCTGACATCAACAAGCAGCTATCTGATAGGTTAAATGGATATAAAAACATTTAAATGTTATTTGGCCTGATATTTTATTGTTTAGACTATTTGTTACTCGTTCTGCTGATTCTAGGACCTATAAAAAACTGATATTTTAATTATTGTTAGTACAAACATTCATGCTTAGACTCCTGTATATAAAATACCGTAAATGAAAAGCATATGCCAGCAGAAAACATTTTTAAATTATGAAATCCATACTCATCTTGTGGAATACTGAATATAGAATGACTGCACTAACCAATAAACCAAGGAGAGTGAAGTAAATGACAACAAAGTTAGATTTCTATTTTTATAGTCTTATCTATTCATTAAATTTGGTGGAAAGTTATTGTTTCCCATATATTAAAAATTTTGTACGGTTTATAAAATTTTTTATTGGCGTGTCTAGCTTTTGGCAGTATGAGAAATAACAGTTTTGGTCCTTAAAAAGTCCTTGAAAAGACCTTAAATTTATGTTTCATATGTGTGTAAGAACCCTGTTCCTTGTAACATGCCCACTAAATTGGACATGTTTCTTCAGAGTGTCCAGTTTTTCCCACTAGAGACACCCACTAATTAAAATACTTCACTAATATAAAATGGGTTAGTTGTAAATTAACTCACACATTCGTTATTAGATACTATAGGTCGCATCATGATATTATGATGTAAGTATGTGCACAATGATTTGAGCACATGACACAAAAATGAATACAATCAAATAGCCACCGGAAGAATGCAGTGATTGTCCTCGCTAAGCAGTAGACACACTCATAAGCTCGGTGGTGGAGGTGAGAAGGGGATGCGTAGAATGGGTCTATTTCTGGCACTTCATCACATGATCGGCTCGTGGTTTTTACAGTGGGGAAAATACCAATCCTAAGCGCTTTGAATGTGTTTCTGTAGACTGAATGACAAAGCAGTCAAGAAGAGGGTTGTGGGAATTGTGGGCATTTAAGAGGTTAAATTAAATAGAGGACTAACCCTCCTTCATTGTCACTGTTCTGACTGGAACGATCTTGTGTGCATGTCTAAGCTCAAAGCAAAGGTGTTTTTTCATGTTTTATAAATTCAATGTTAGTTTTGTTAGTAATTGTGTATTCATTTGGTAGTTATTATACGTAGGCCTACATTTTTTATAATCATGGAAAGCTACAAATTACTACGGGGAACAGGGCTAAATGTAAGTTTTGTAAATTCACTACATTATTCATCTATAAATGAAATGCAATTCGAAATTTGGAAAATGTCCTTCCTTCCTAGCTATTAAAAGTGTTATGTTTTTACCTCTTTTATAACATCACTCTGACTTAACATCAAAATTTTTTGGCCCTTCGATGACAGTATAACCAATTTCGTGTGTGTGTGTATAATTAGAAATTCGCTGTGACTTGGCTCATAAAGGCATTTATTGCTGAAACAGTTGTTTATCACTTTATACTGCAAATATAAAACATCTTGAAAACTCACCCAAACCATATGAAACGTGAACATTTATCGTTAAAATGAAAGAAAAAAAACTGTGTGTCTAGCTATATAGCATGCTTCTCCGAGGTTACAGTTTCAACACGTTGCCAAAATAAGAGCCTAGTCCATTCTCTCTCCCCTCTCAATCTAAACCATAGTATGTCTGACACTTAAGCTCTGTGTTTAGCTTTGTTTTGTTAGAAACTTCTGGCAACATCTTTATAGATATGAAAACCTTTATCCACTGCCATTGATGTCATCTTAATCCTTCTGAGCTTGAATAGCTTATTTGTTAGCTTGGTGATGGTTTAAAGGATTTGCTGAGGTGTTGGGATTTTTATTGGTTAGATCCATTAAGTATGCTTAATATGTTACTGTTACAACCATGTTGTTTTAATCGATTTCAGAGATGTTTGGCTACTCCTGATCAAGACAGTGGCACAATCAGCATTGTGTGAAATTTTATGAAAGTATTGCATCCGTGTTTGTCATCATGAAGGATGAAACTAGAGGCCATTCACCACCGGAGTGGTGGTAATTGACGACTAAAGTTGATCTACTCTATTGTATTCATTCACCAAGCCAGAATATGATCTCCAATACTAGAGAGGTCACTTTCGCCACTTTGTTAGTTTTATAGATATATTATATATATAATTTAATATATATATAATATATATATATATATATAGAGAGAGAGAGAGAGAGAGAGAGATTAATTTTTCAGCAAGCTATTTATCTAGTCAAGCCTCCATTCGGTTGCTTCAATCTAGCAACACTGCAAGTTCAGTTATGTCTCAAATTCTTCAAGAAGCATGTAGTTTCATATTATATAATATATTTGTATTTTTTATTTATATCTCTATATAAAAAATTAATATTTCCAAAAATTTTAAACAATGTAACTGTGGAAGTGTGAAGTGTTAAAAGTGTAAGGAGAAATCAAGAGAGAAGTGTGTTTGTTTTTATCTCAGATGCATAACCTAACTAACCTTTCAGGTTGGTTTCCTTCACTATCACTTATTTTACATTATTGTATAGTTGTTTCTACACTGTCTTATCATACCTTGTCTCATTTAAAATATCTCAACTCCACACTCATCAATAGATTAACAATTGATTTTGTAAAACTTGTTTAAAATCAGTATATGATAGGGCTAAGTTGTTGAGCATTAATTTATGTTACACTTTATTTTATTTTTTTAATCTGACAAAACTAATTAAAATTGTTTCCTTCACTAATGATTTAAAATGCCCTATTTTATTAAGCATTCCTTGTTCATAGTATTTACATTCATTATTACTAAAAGTTTTTATTTCTTTGGTGTAACTATATGTCTTAGTCATTGGCTTAGATATGTTTTTTAATCAAGATCTGCAAGGTGTAATATAGCAAACTTAGTAAATAAATACACATAATTCTTGAGGCATTAGAAAAATCATAGTGAGCAAAAGACTGCAAAGAAAAAATCTCTAAAAATCGGTGTGAAAAGTAGTAGCAGCTTATAGGTTTGACTAAATAAATTCACTAACCATTTTGGCTTGAAGTAATTTTATCAATAGTGTCAAGGTCTATCTATTTCTAAATATCATAGCATAACACTTTTGAAGCTAAGCAGTAAAGAGCATCTATAATCTGCTCAAGTGATTCTAAACTATTTCTATATAACTACATACAGTCCTCAAAAGGTTATATATTTGTTGTCTATTATCTAAGGGTGCTACAAATAGGCCACATTGAGATTATATAAAGGATTTTTTGTGTGTGGGGGGGAGGGGGGGCTGCTCTCAGGTCAATCCAGTAATCATTCTGTTAAGGTATTTATACAGCTGCCTGAAGAAAAGTGTAATGTTGGTCTCATTCAATCCATGTTAAAAAATTAGCATGTTTCTAGTAATTAAATTTAGGGCTGAGACCATAAAACTCATTAGGGTGACGACACATCTCCCCTACATTAGAGGTTATCTCACGCTTTCCAAAATTGGTGTGATATTCTCCCAATTTTTTTCATTTGAGTATTATAAAAAGTCTCGCCTTTTGCCGTTGTCATTCGAGTGATGTATTCAGCTATATGTGTTGCATTTGATACCTGAAAATATAATCAATAATTGCGACCAGAATCATGCCACAACTGTGATTGGTGTACTTGTAAAAAATAAATGGCCGGCTTTGTTTGTGAAACTATATAATGCTGTTTTATTTTGATGTAAATGTGCATGGTGTTTAGCAAAAATGTTGAAGAAATACAATGTGCTCTTTACTTTATGTAGGTGTTATTTTTCACTACCTCGTGGTGGCAAGTGTGATGTAGTGAAACAGTGCAACCAAAATAATCACATAGATAATACTTTGTACGTGTAAAATAACAGATTGGATTTTTGTACCAATAAAGGCGATAAAAAGAAACAAGTACAGAATGTTTGTTCACCGTAATTATTACTGAACATAGCCTACTTTTCATTTGTGCCGACCAAGTGTGTCAATTGTTCAAGAAACTGTTCCCAGACAGCCAAATAATCAGTAAATATGGTTGTGTCAGAACAAAAGCTGCATTAATCTTCAAGAAACTAGGGGAAAAGAAAAAATTGTTTTGGAATTCTGAAGTGTGTAAAGTAGTTGGGGTTTTAGGCCCTTTCCATTTATATAATAGTATTGGTTTGCCATTGTTAACTTGTTAATATTATCATGATACTTAAGCTCTAAATTTATAATACATTGTTTTCCATTCGCTTAGACCTAATTTAAGCTCTATATTATGATCAAATATTCTAATTATATTTAAGTGTAGGTTTTAATATTAATGATAAAGTGTCTAAATCTTAATCAAAATTGTAAGCAATAGTTGTATTAAATTTCAATTCACTAACTTAATCCAGTAATTTTCATTTTTGTAAAGTTCTTTTTGGAATATTAGCTTAATCTAAATTTTTTACTTTTACTTTTCACTTTCAAGCATCGTGCTAGATTGTTTATCTGAACCCGAAAGCTGTGAGATGCAGGTGTGGCCTCACGGTGGAAAGGGGAGGTTTGACGATAACAGCCAGCCAATCAGCACATCCTATTTAGTGTCTGGTTTTGACCCTATGTGGAAGGGAAGTGTCAGACACGACACTGGCCAGTTAGCATGCAAAGACCTGTATTAAAAAAATTATGTTCGCAACATGGGCAGATAGCGTTTCGAGGTGGGTGGAAAGAGATGTAGACCTGGTGGCTAAATAACCACTACTTTAAATAATTCTCCGTATTCATGTACTAAGTAATTTGTTTCTCTACATTCAGTAACCCGAGGTACAAAATGTCTAATATTTATTTCAAATGAAACTTCAAATTCTGCTCTAAATTTCTACTTATTTGATCTGCACTGTTCTCCACCTACACCATTAATTTATTAACCCCGAGATGCTCTACTAAAACACGGGCTGCTGCGGATACATAATAAACAACAAGGTGGAGTTAGTCGACTGATTACAAGTGTGCTATTTTCTATGGCTACTGATGGTACTAATCAAATTGATTCAAAGCTATATCTAACTCTGGTGATATTCCATAATATTGATAAACTCAAAATAGAAAGGTGTTTGCTTTCAGATGGTGACTCGACTGGTCTGAACATTGACACTCTTTACTTACTATCTGAAGTCATGTGAAATTCCTTTGTCCATTTGTGTGGCTCTTAGTGCAAATATTGCACCTGTTATGGTGGGCCTGAAAAATGTCAGGGCAGCTGTGTTAAAGAGGGAAATCAAAAATTTGACTATAGTAGGTGCGTGTGCCACTTATTTAGCTGCTGAGAAGGGAGAAGCTTCCCTTCATGTTGATATGGTTGATATTATCTATTACTAACTTTTTTTTTTTAAAAAAGTGCTAAAATAAAAAAGAGGTTGAAACCATTTCAAAAGTTGAAAAATTCTGAAAAACATATGTACACACTGGCTTCGCTGGGAGTTTAAATAGACAGTTTATTATCATAACAGAGTGAATCAGGAGAACGACACTAACAAAGTAATAGACAGTGCCACAGCCAAAGTTGTGGACACACGAATACATCATAAAAAATCATGGCTTAGATTAGGAATGCCAGCACACTTACCTTGGTAATACTGGAGTAGAAATTGTTTAGATAGAACACTAAAAAAACACATTTTTAAGGGCAAGTTTTCACTGTCACAGAAAGCGAAAATAATTTTCTCAGACCACAATGACCTTTCTTTAATACAATAAAAAAAAACTTCAACATGCTTTTATGAACAGAGGCTACCCCAAAGCACTGGTGTGTAGTCAAATAGACATCGCTCAAAATAGCGGGCTCACAACATCAACAGGAACAAACATCATCCCCCTTGGTGACTACATACCACCCTGGACTCCACAAACTCAACAATCTCTTGAAAACAGGTTTTCCATACTGCAATCCTCCACCACTACACAACATCTTTAAGGAGCCTCCAAAAGTAACCTATAAACAATCAGCCAATCTATGTAACTTACTTGTAAAACCCAAACTGCCAGACCCCACTATTCAACCCAAACAAATATCAGGTTAATTTCACTGGAACTACACTCTCTGCAAAACCTGCACCGTATATAAACCAACAAATTCATTCTCCAGCAACATAAAATAAATTATCTTATAAAAGGTCCCCATACTTGTGATTATGAAAACCTCATCTACCAACTGGAATGCAACCAGTGCCAAGCACAATACATTGGTCTCACAACAGAAACACTAAGAAAGAGAATGAATGGTCATCGATATGACACAAAAATTAAGATAAGCCTGTAGCATGACATGCCGAATCCCATGATATGGTCTTTAATCACTGTTACACAAAGTTGGTCAAATCCGTGAATAAAAATATGCAACCCTTCACAACTAGGAATATGGGAACTGGCCCATCAATTTATTATCAAATTCAGACAGTCAACCTTGCAGTTTAATCAAGAGCATCAAGCAATATAAACCTAAATTTTATTTATTTAACTAAGAGCTAAGGATTGACAGTTCTATTTGTTTTAGTTATTTAATATGTCATAAGAATTAAACTGAACCGGTTTGGTAGTGGGGGAAAAAAAATCTTCTGGTTTTACATTTTTGAAAGGTGGAAGTTCTGTTATATGCAGGAGAATTGTTGTAATTTACATTAAATTTTGGGTTGTCCTTATTTACAATTTAAAAATGTTGATACTGTTATTTGAAATAGAACACTAGGCTAAATCATGGTTTAAATTAGATGGGATAGCCAGCACACTTATCTTAGTGATACTGGGATATAAATGGTTTAGATGGAACATTTTTAATGACAAGCTTTCACTGTCACAACTTCCTCAGGTCTAGAGATTAAACATGTTGATACTATCATTTTCATATATATTTTGAACAGTCTTAAGGTTTCAACTAACCTTTTAATTGTGTTTATTAAAATACAAATCATGAAAGATTACACTCATGACAGTTTTAAAAATTTAATAAACTGTTGAATAAATGTTTTCTTTGCAACATAAAAACTATCTATTTGTATATCATTGTTGATATAAAAAAAACTTCCTCCTGATTGTTCCTCTTCCATTTATTCATATTACATTGAATAAAGAAATAAGTCACTGATTTCTAAAAATTACATATACAAAATGGTATTCAAAGTTTTCTGGCTGTATGCTATAAAACTTGTAACTAAAACTCACGCTATGGCCTGGTTGATGCCATCACCCTCTAGATAGTCCCCTTTTGCACGCAGCCACAGGTGCGAGTAGTTTTGTCATTTTTGGAACATTTCCTAGAAGTTGTTTTCTGTGAGTGTGTCCAGCACCACCTGCAATACTACCTGAATCTTCTCATTGATGTCAAAACACCAGACTTGCAGCTTAATTTTTATTTTGGGGAATTAAAAAAAATCGTGAGTATGCTCTTCACCTATCATGCCTTTTTTCATCTTGGTGAGCTAAGGCTTTTCCATTAGGAGGATTGTTGGTTGATCTAAGGGTCATAAGCATAAACCTAATTCTCATCACCAGTAATAATCATGGATGGGAAGGTTGCATAGTCGAAAGCGACCTTATTCTCATCGCAGATGTCAACAGACTGCTGCTTCTGGTCAGCTGTCAGGATCCTGCATACATATTTGCTGACAACACGGTACATGCTCAACTCAATTATAAGAATCATATGGCATTTTTCATAACCAATTTCCACCTTAGCAAGGTCATGAATGTTCTAGTGTCAGTTCTGACATAAGTTAAAGTTTAGTAACCTTGTCAAGTGTTGTGAAGCCGCTGGACCTCTGTGGTTGTCCTCAACTGATGTCTTTCTAGACGTGCCATTGAAACACTTGTGTATGGCCTATCCTTTCTTCTCTGAACACTTGTTGGGTTCCAGAGATTGAGAAGTACATGACTCTAAATAAACAGATGTGAAAAATCAGCATGACCGCCCAGCTGTGTGTAACTTGATACAATTGACTCCTAAAACTTGCTAGTACTAGCATCTATCTTTGGATAGCGTTACTGTAACTGCTGTCCAGATTGATGGTGTCTGTATAAACAACCCTCCCACTAATTTCAGTGTTCTAGACTGTAGACATAACCTATTTATTCAAGTAGTTCATATTTTGACCTCACAGGACAGTTGACCCTGTTCCAGAGCCACTGCACAGAAAAATTCTGAGTGTGTCAGGAATTGAACCCAGGACTTTGGGATCTGTAGCCAGAAACTCTTGACTATTAGACCACAGAGCTGGTCAAATAGATGGAATATGCAGTTTTAAAAAAAAATCTAAATTCCTCACTATTTAAGAATCTATAAATAAATTTAGAGATAGCTCACAACACTTTTATTTCCATTAATGGGAATCAACATTTTGGAAAAATCTTTTTACTCAACAAACCTATTCTAATAAATGTTTTGTTAAATATTGTTTTAATATTAATTTTTACTTTTATTCAGGTTCAACTAAATATTTACTAATAGACATAAAAGTTTGTATCTATTTACATCTAACTATGCTAGAATTGTAATCAATGGTGGATTAGTTATGAACTTGGATAATATTTGATTTTTGCATTCATTACAGTTTCCAGCCTGTGGCCTGGGTTAGTTTTTACAAGTCTCATTTTTCCACTACTGGCTGACTTAGGACAGGCACAACATACAGTCCCCAGCCGTTAATTTATCAATGTGAAAGGGTAAACCCATATTTTCATCAATGATAAATTTTCGGCCATGCCGGGAATCAAACCCGGTACTCTTAGTTAAGTAGGCAGACATGCTACCAATAGAGCTGAGATCTGGTTTTTAAATAGCTTGACTCACAGCTCATGGTGCTCACCTGGAATAAGACATTTTTGCACAGATATGCCGACATGCTCGACTACAAGAGCGATTGTAGTGGTCATTTTAAACCCACACAAAGACCCCTCGCCCCCATATCCAGAACTTGAACACTAGCGTACCACCAAATAATAGTATATGTTTCACTAAAGTCACAGGTCATGGAAAGATAAAATATAATTCTAGAACCGTTTTTTGATAGCTCTTACCGTTTAGCCACAAGAGACATCCAAAAAAAAAAAAGGTCCGCGCCCACTTTAAATTTTCCCGTCGTTTACAGGCTAAAAGCTATAAGTTTGCCAAATTTCTAGCTTATCTAGAAGTGGGTAAACATTGTCAGTAAGTCGGCCATGTGGCTTTAGTAGTATAATGGCCGGACTATCCACATTTAATAACGCTAGTGTGCTAGGAATGAGCATGAGGATGAGTGGAACAACATTTAATTAAAAACACTATACACATGGTCAGGATAGACACACTCTGGCCTACCATCACAGGTATATGATAATAGAAAATATTGTTCAGTCCACCTGCTAGGCGCTCTATTACATACATGATGGTTTTCATAGGGGTACTAATGGTGTAGTGAATTGTAATACTTGGATTCTACATAGTGGGTTCCGCGAAGCCTCTCCTACTGAATCCTAATCTCACCCCCAAGATATGAGTAACCTGGTGGAGGTTGGGTTGAACCTAGCGGAAACCAGATCAAATGCAAACGAGAGACAGGATACTGGTCAGGGCCAAAATCAACAACTTGGCCAGTTGGCTCTCAGTTGGGAGTGGGAGGGTTGGTGACGAGCTAAGTCATCAGCACCCATCGCCTTAGTTAGGGAAGGTTCCCACCAAGATGAGGTATATCTGAGGACCTATAAGCGGCAGCCCTTCTACTCAGGTGTAGGTCACGACAGGCTTACTAAACCGGTGGCCGAAACAAGCCCATAATCGAGAAGACAAAGTAAAATGCCGGATTGGAAGAATTGTAAACAAACAGCTATGAATAGGGACGACGAACATTAGAACACTGAGTGGAAGAGATTGGAGATATGATGAATGAGAGACGAGTGGGCATCCTGGGCCTGAGTGATACCAAGTGAAGAGGGAGCGCCAAAAGGGAAGTAAGGAATTTCTTCATTCTGCATTGGATGGAAAATTATGAAGGTAGGAGGAATGGAGTAGGCTTTGTAGTGAGATATGTGCTGCAGGCGGAAGTAGTAGGGATGAATGATATAATAATAAATATTACAACAAATAGACAAGAAAAGAGGTTGGGGTGATTTAAGTGTATGCCCCACAAGTGGGGTGCTCAACTAAAGAAAAATATAAGTTTTAGGAATACCTATAAAGGCATATGGGAAACGTGTCATATGGTTATGTGGGATCTGAATGCAAAAGAAGGAAGAGAGTAGGGTTTCAGTAAGTGTTCGGGAAGCTATTGGAGCTATGTGCAAGAAATAAAATTAAAACGGCAAACAGTTGGTATAAAAAGGAAATAGAAAGTCATAAGATTGGAATGGGGAGCAACCGTCTGTGATAGACTACTTCATCATGGATAAATAAATGAAATGGCAGACCGTAAACATCAAGGTAATAACAAGTGTGTCCTTAGATAGTGACCACAGGTTGCTTGTGGCAGACATAAAGGGATGGGAGTGTATGAGAAAGGTAGTAAGACAAGAAAGAAGAATAAAGGTGTGGTGGCTAGAAAAAATGAAGAGGAAAGAGAAATGTACCTAAGAAAGGCAAGAAGTTTAATACCCAAAGATGAGATGCAAAGTGTATATAGGTTAAATGACAAATGTTTAGTAACAATTTGGCGGGAGCTGCAGAGAAGGTATGTGGGAGTACAAGTATGAGAAAGTGGAAGGAGACACCCTGATGGAACAACAGGGTAAAGGAAGGAGTGGAGAAGAAGAAACCATTCAGAAAGAAGTTTAAGAATAGGAATGAGTAAACAAAGGAAGAAAGAATATAGGTGAAGAAGACATTAGCAAAGTGGGTTGTACAGGAAGCCAGGAAGGATCGGATGCAAAAATAGACAGAAAGGCTGGAACGGGACGTGGAAGAAATTAAGGTGTTACATAGAGAAGTAAGAAACAGAAAGATAGAGGACAAGAAGCTAGAATGTTAGATGAAGACGGAAGAACGTTGAAGATAGGAGAGGAAGAAAAGGAACTATGAACGAGATGATATAGAGAAAATGTTTAACCCGGAAGAGGAAAGGGATGAGAGTGAAACAGAAGAGTAGGAAGAATTAGCAGGAGAGAAGTAAGGATACCCAACATGGAAAGAGGTGGAGGACGCATTAAAGAGGACAAAACAATTAAAAGCGCTGGGTGTACATGAATGTATTGTGTAAATAATAATAGCAGCAGGTGAAGTAGGTATACAATGGTTAAACAGAATTATGAGAATAGTTTGGAAGGAAAACAAGGTACCAGAATATTGGGAAAAGGAATTATAATACCTATTTTCAAGAAAGGAGACGGTAGAGGTGTAAAAATTATAGGGGAATCTCACTGATGTGATACTGTACAAAAATATATGAGAGAATACTGGAATAAGAAATAAAATTAAAGGAAGATAGAGAGGAACAGCATGGATTGAGTAACATAGGGCTACAATAGACTTAATCTTTACCATACGACAGTTGATGGAAAGATGCATAATTATGAGAAATACTTGGTAATGGTATTCTCGGATGTGGAGAAGGCATAATAATGATAGCGTGGATATTAATGTAGTTTGGAAAGCGTTGAAGGTGGGCGAGGAGTTGTAACGAGAGTGAAAAACATGTATGAGCATAAAAAGAGTTGTATTATGACGGAAAGTGGGAAGACAGATTGATTTCAAATAAAAAATTGAGTGAAACAGAGAAGTGCCCTTTCACCATTATTATTTGTAGGTAATAGTAATTGAAAAGATCTTGAACAAAGAGTGAGGGGAAAAAAACGAATGAAATTTTAAATATTAGTAAATGTGTATAGAGATTATTTTTATAAAAATATTATCAAGTAAATTTAAATGTACTTTTACAATGAGCAAACAATAATTACATTTAATTTCACTAATAATGTTAATTTTTTTATAATCTTATTTCCACCTATGATAATAGGTACGTAAAATCATAAACTAAAAACCGCAAACAATTTTACAAAATATAGAGTGATACTAGCGCTCTACGGAGTCAATGTCTGGTTTTAACTAAAGATTTGTCAGACCCTCATATCTTAGATCTTGGCTGTTTTTGTTATTTAATCCATGTTGGTTAAACGTATAATTTTATTTTGTTCTATGTTCGTAATATTAATATAAATTAAATTCAAAACTGATTGAAACTAAATTAATCCTGGTATTTGTATGATAATTCTTTACTTTTTTGAGTTTATAATATGATATTATTCTGCTAATAAATAGACCTGGTTTGTATATTAATTATTAATGGTATAATTTTTAACCATTCTACCAGTAAGAAACATTGTCTCAACATAATGATGGTTGTATTTTAAAGTAGATAATAGCTACAAGTGCATTGAACACTGATTGGTGCTAATTTCTTTATCATGCTCTATATGTTGAATTAGAGGTATTATCTTGGTAAAATGGCCTTTAGTGAGTTTTACCTGTAACGCCTGCCAGTTTAATTCTCCACGAGGTATTGAAGCAGGCCTATAGTCCAATGCTGTACATTCCACGTAGATAGGCCTAATTTTTCTGATAATAATGGTTTTCATTGTTGTGATGTTTCTAAATTAGTTTAGTTTTATATTTTCTCTTAGCATTGTCTGCTATACTATTTATTTTACATGACATCAATAAATCATTACATTTAAACACAACTTCCTAGTTTACTGCTGCCAAACACAATGATCATCATATGTTTTACCATGTCATGGATTACAGATATCACATCACTATTCAAGGTATTAAAGTTTAGGTCCAATCATTGAACATTCCAATATCTCCCCCTTCCTGTCTTCCCTTAGAATGGTGAGTATGTGAGCCATTTTGGGTGGTCGAATGGTCCCACGTTGTTTTTCTTCGGCAGCCTCCTGTTGTCTTGCTCCTGTATCCTCCCTGTCTTCTAGATTTGACTGCTGTTTACCTCCTAATGTCCCTGAGGATTCCCCCTGCATGTCTTGACTCGACCCATCACCAATAACGGGGCTGGGTGTGGGCAATACCGAGTGATCCTCTGTTCCGATGTCGTATCCCTCCTATGAATAGGAGAATCAGGCGGTTATGGCATGACCCAACGGGACTCCTTGGGGGATGATATATTCTGACTGATACAAGGTAACACCACAGTCATTTGGCTCATTTATGGCCCCAAAAAAATCCAAGTGTATACGGCTCCAAGATTTTTCTGGCCGTGGCCATGGAATAAGCTCACACCTGTCAGGGGAACCTTGTACTTTCTTGCATGACCACAGCCTTAAACCAAATTATCACTTTCTTTGCCAAGCCCTGGCCACCAAAAGTAATTTTTGGCCATAAGTTTGGTTTTAACTATTCCAAAATGGGGCTTTTGCATTTCTTCCAAGACCTTATTTCGTAGAGCTAAAGGAATTACCATTCCGTGTCCTCGGAAAAGGCAGTCCTGTTTATATATAATTCACTAGATACTGACAAATGATTTAAGCTGCCTATCCAACAATTTAAGCCACCCTATTTGAATAAACTTTATCACTTAAGATTTTATCTTTTACACTATCCTTAACAACCAGTTTTTATTCAAAAATTCATGGTTTTCTGCATAGTTAACGAATTTCATTATATCTTGTGGTGGATCACCCTTACTGATGCTTCGAGACAAATAATCAGCACAATTTTTCCTTGAGGGAACATATCTGATCTCATAGTTGAAACTTGACAAAATTGCTGCAAAGCTTTGCAATTGATTTGCTGATAAGACTCGAATTCCCCGCTTGGGGCCAATGATTGTAGTGAGTGGTTTATGGTCTGTCTCCAAAATAAACTTTCTCATATAAAGATACTGTGATAACTTAAGTACTCCATAAACTAAGACCAAGGCCTCCTTGTGGATCTGGGGATAATTCTTCTCTGTTTGTGTCGAGACTCTAGTTGCAAATGTGACAGGGCGTATAGCCCCTTCCTTGGTCTTTTGGCTAAGTACTGCTGAGATGCTCCTAGGACTTGCATCAGTAGACAATATCAGCTCTAGATCCGGATTATAGTGATCCAAAACAGGGGCTGAGGTGAGTGCACTTTTAATTTGATTAAACACATGATTACATTCCCAGGTCCACTTCCATGGAACCCCCTTTTTAAGCAGTTCATATAAAGGATTTAAGATGACAGAAGCCCCCTTCAAGAATCTCCTGTAATATTCTACCATACCTAGAAATGACTTTAATTCACTGATTGATTTTGGTGCTTCAGCCTCTAGTACTGGTTTGACCAGATTTTGGTCTAATTTCATTCCATCTTTCTCAACTATGTAGCATAAAAATTTTATTTCTGATTGTTGAAACACACACTTGGTTATATTAGCAGTCAATCCACATTCCCTGAGCCTGGACATTACCATATTCAACCTTTAATTATGTTCCTCTATTGTATGAACCCCTAATACAATGTCATCTTGCCAAACCACTAATCATTCAATTCCTGCTACAGCAGTTTCCATGTTATGCTGAAACTCTTGAAGGCGTTGGAGAAATACCAAAAGGGCATCTATTATAACAAAATAGACCTTTATGGGTACTAGTTCTTTGGAGTCCTCAGTTAATTACATCTGTTGAAAGGCATTTTTGAGCTCGATTTTGGTAAAAGTAGTAGACCCTTGCATTGAGTAAAATATATCATTTACATGATGTAGGGGATGCCTGTACTTCTAAATATGGGTTAAGTGTTACTTTATAGTCACCACATAATCTAACAGAACCATCAGGCTTCACTAGAGGCACTATTGGTGTTCCCCATTTACTTCATTTAATTGGAGATATAACACCTGCATCTTGAAGCCTCTTAAGTTCTATCTTTACTTTAGGTTTTAAAGCAAATGGATTGTTTCTTGGTTTGAAAAACTTTGGTTCTACCCCTGGCTTCAACTTGAGGGACATTTTTGCCTTATTAAAGATGCCCAATCTGTCGGTAAAAACCTATGGGTACATCTGAATCATTTTATTTTTGAGGTCAACACTTGGCATCACTTGACTGAACTTGGAACCAAAGACATGTATGAAATCTCTCGCTAAGATAAGAGGGCCCCCATTAAGTATTACCTGGAAATCTGTTTTACCTGCCCTTTAAAAGCAACTGGAAGTGAACATCAGCCTAATGTAATTATTTGCAGGTCTTCAGTGTAAAATTTAACTATCTCATTTGTCTTTATAATTTGTAGATCCTGAAAATGTTTCTTGTATAACCTTTCTGACATAGCACTGCAGGTAGCCCCAGTGTTTAGCTGTTCAATCATTTGAACATCATATAGTGTAACCTCAATACTGAATGGTAACCTCTCAGCATCAGAGTGATTGAGGTTAAAAAAACTAAATATTTCACCAACTTCCTCTTGAAAATATCCCCGTCGTCCTCAGTAGGATTAAATTCCTTAAGATGCCCAATATAACCAGCCATGGCCAACATTTATTTTAACGAACTAAGTTAATTGAGTCCCATCCTCGTCCCCAATGTAATGTTTCTAAATTAGTTTAGTTTTATTGGTTCTCTTAGCATAGTCTGTATACTATTTATTTTACATGACATCAATAAATCATTACATTTAAACACAACTTCCTAGTTCACTGCTCCCAAACACAATGATCATCAACATATGTTATACCATGTCATGGAATACAGATATCACAGCACTCTTCAAGGTATTAAATTTAAGGTTCAATCACTGAACATTCCAATTGTAAACCTTTTTGGATGGGCACTTAGAAATAAAATGTATATTCTTAAATCAATGGTTATGAGGAATTATTATCAATAATTAACTAAACAATCATCAGTAACCTTTATGCACATTATTTTCATTCTGTGCTCACCAAACCCGACAATCAAAAACTTAACAATCAGATCTTTAACAGTTTCTGTGATATTCTTTCTACTTGATCACCTAGTGAAATTCTTAGTGCCTTAAGAAAAATTAATATACTAACAAAAGTCATGGACCTGATGAAAAACCCCTTCTTGTTTATAAAAAATAGTACAACCTTTCTTGTTTATCCCCTCCACATTATTTTTAATCTTTTACTGATATTTGGTATTTTTCCAAACCATTGGAAAATCGCTAATGTTGTCCCAATACATAAACAGGGTGACTGGACTAACGTAAGAAACCATAGGCACATTTCCTTACTTTGTACAGTCAGTAACTTATTTGAGTCAATAGTATATCCAAAGATTTATTTTACGTCAAACATTTTACATCCCTCCAGACAACATAGTTTCTTCAGTGGCAGATCGATTGTTACTTAGAACTTATTGTGTTATTGTGTACATCAATTTTATCATTCTCCTGACTTACGTTTTATTGTCAAATATGCCAACCGTTTATATAACAACACTCTATTTGCTTAACTTTTATACTCATATCATTGTATGTTTTATCTAATGCTCAGACTTTAATTAAATTGGTGTGACGCATTAACCATCTTTTATTATATTCAATTGTTGCATTTCATTTATCTGTATTATCAAGCATTATCTAAGTCTATATTATTTTTAACATATCTTAGACTCCTTACGAAAGAGTATTTTAGAATGTTTTCTAAAATGTTGTTATAATTTTATTTGTATTTCCTTTTCAATGTGAGGTTTCACTAGAGTAAGCAAGGAGTCAAAGCAATCATAATTCATGTAAAGATAGCTTATGTAATCTTCATGGTTGTTTTCCCATAACTCCTTCAAAAGTACCATTTCAGACAAATGATCCCTTTTAAGATACCATTGCATACATCAAAACCTCCTCCTAACACGTTTCCTTCTCCTGTTTTCTTCCTCAATTTCACTTAATGCTACAATAATAGCTGCCATTTTTCTCTTTCGATTCATTATGAACCTCTCATCACGAGTACTTATAGGAAACTGTAGCTTCATCCATAGTCAGACCTGCATTTGCAGCCTTAGGTCTGTAGACAAGTGAAGCAACAGTTCTGGTGTGTGACAGGTCCGGCATGTGACCTTTCACGCGCCGGACATGCCAGTCTGTGGGGGGCTTTAGTGTGTATTGGTGGTTGTTATTGGACACCAATAGTGGCCTCTGACTCCACAGGTCCCTTTTTCGATCCGGCCTACCTAGCACTTTCAATATCCTAATGACATGTGTTGTGTACTGTAAATAAAACACAAAACAAAATAGAAAAAAAATCCATACTCCTTAAAATATAGGTTTATATTTTACTAGTTATGTGATTATATAATATGTATTAAAAATTTAAGCTTAGGTTATCTTGTGATGCTCATCACTGAATTAAAACACATCCTTAATTATGGCCATACCCCTTCCAGGTTCTTAATTGAATTTATTAAGTATAGTAAAATAGTAAATAATCGCTTGGACAAAATATATAATTTTGCTATATATAATTTGTGATTACTTATCTTTCTATTTATATGGCTCATAAAGCCATTTATTGATTTTGGAACTAACCTTATGCATTTTCATTGTTCTAGATCTTTCTAGCCTTTTTTCAACAGTAGCTCTATTAATGAAATGCTAGTGGTTCAACTAAGTTCTTACCTGGCCGAATAACATCTTTTGATCTGGAAAGGCTGTGTTTTTAATGCTTGAGCTAGTTATATCCAGTCCCTATCATTACACCCTCTCACTTTCAGGTTCATTCTAATGTTACCTCCCATCTGTGTCTAGGTCTTGCCAATGATTTCTTCCCATTGGATTTGCAAGGCAATACCCTGAACACTGTTATATATTCTTCCATTCACGCTGTATGTCCTGCCCATCGTATTCTACGAGACTTTGTCACTTGATCCACACTCATCCCCTCACCATTCCAAAACCAACATGATATTTCTTTCACATTGACTTCTTGATAGTTTCTTGCCTACCTGTAAGGAAACAACGTGGTATGTATGTGGCTATGTGCGTGGGTGCAAATAGGTGTGCAGACAAGCTTGCGCGCGCATCAACAACTTACTGAGTAATAGCATGCATTTCCCGGTTGTATTCTTTTCCTTAATTCCAATTATGATATGTTATTTCTAGTTAAAATTGTCTCTAAATATTTAAATTCACTAACCCTGTCAAATGATTTGTTGTCCAAAGTAATCTCTAAATTATCGTTCCCAATATGTATTCCCTATGTGTTTATATATTTAGTCTTTCCAGCGTTCACTTTTAAACCTAAATTTACTTACTAGCCTCTAGTAATATTTCCCAACAAAGCTGCATAGGCCTAATCCCATTAGCGGCATTGTATTGTTTAATGTCAACCCTTCCCTTCTCTCTTGCATTACCTTAATAGCATACTCTTAAGGCTAAAATAAAAAGTAATTGGGGAAGTACATCTCTTTTTTCAATCCACTGTGTACTTCAAAAGTGTCTGAGAAGTGTCATTCAAACTGTACCCTGCCACACATACCATTCAAACAGCCTCAATTAGTTTGACATGTTTATGAGGTATCTCAAACTTTACTAAAATTTCATATAATTTGTTTCTTTAAACTAAATCCTATGCCTTTTTAAAATCTACGTACAGTATAATTTTTAAGCCATCATGTTATATATCCACTTTTTTTCTTTATAATATTTGCAGAATAGTAAAAATCTGATCCATAGTTGATCTAATTCGTCAAAATCCAGTTTGGTTATTATATATTATTATATTATGATTATTATTAATTTTCATTTCACTTGTTACTGACAACTTGGATTGTATTTTTAGTCTTTATACTTGAACGTTAATAAGGGAATGTACTAAAATCTAATTTCTTAATGTTTTATTAATTTTTATTAATCATTTGGCCTTGCATTGTTTTTGTGCTCCTTAAGTTTGGCATTGATAAGGTTGATGCTGCTCTAAATACTATAATGGCTAGGCCTATTAACTTTTCATTTGTACAGTTTCCATGGAAACACATTTAAAACATTTTTGTGTAATACTTTTTTTAAATATTTTAATATTTATTTGGAAAATTTTAATGACTATTAATTACATTTACATTTTTAAAGTTTGTTTTAGTGGTCATCTGTTTTACTGTTTCTTTGGGTGTTTCTTGTAATGTTACATCTTCAGAATCAAGGGTAAGTTTGATTTGTAAATTATATTATCAATTGTCTCAGTGGAAACTTTAAATTTAACCTTGGACAGAAACTAAAAATCAAATATGATGAATAGGGCCTATATGGTCCACTGAATGTGTTGAATAATATTTAACCCTGGAATACTATCGTTATTGTATAGTACTGTATTGCTTTCGATACATAAATCTGATATAATAACATATAGATCACATTAAGATATTTATAAAAGGTTTTGAATTTAATTTTTAGTGTTCCTTTGGTTAGTTTGATTTGTTTTTATTATTTTTTTTATTTTTTTTATTTTTAATCATATCAAAATCAACATAGGCCTACATCAAACACAAAAGTGAATACATCAAACTACAAAACAAAAAGAATCAAGGTCTTAAAAAACCTTTATAAATACAATTTAAACGTCGGTATATTTAAATGGGTTTGTGATTGCTGTAACTCTCTAGTTATTAGTAAAAAAAGAAATGAAATTATTTGTATTTAACCCATTTCAGTCACTACAGCTAATTGCTGACTGACCGTTGGAGTCAGTGCTTGAAGGAGGGGGAATGGATACGAATTGTTCAGGCCTACATGTATATTTTATGTACGATAGCATTATAGGGTTAGTATTAGTAATAATAATAATAATAATAATAATAATCATAATCTTTTTTATTAGATTATATCATGATATGTGTGTTAGTAGTTGGGCTTAAACAATCATTTCCTCGTGTTTATGTAATGAGATTTCATGCTTAAGATCCTAATAAAAACAAAGCCTAATATTTGTTTGAATTTTGTTAAATTTAGCATGGAATTGGGTTAAAATTTAGGTTTTAATTAATAATAATGACTTTCATAGTTATTTTTAAATATTTCCAAAGTGGCCCGACAACTTCTCAGTCGATAGCGTGTCTGTCTGCTGAGCTAAGGTTCCTGGGCTCATTTCCTGGCAAGGCTGAAAAATTTATCATTGGTGAAATGTAGGTTTACCCTTTTCATGGTGATTAATTAACAGGTGGGGACTGGATGCTGTGTCCTAGATTTAAGTTAGTCTATAAGTAATGTGCTGATATATTCAGTCATTTCAGAAGTGCATATTAAATATTTCAAATGAATGGAGGAAAAATAATCTCAAAATGTTACTATTAGTAAATACCATGTTTATCCAATCTTGAGCGAAAATTAAAAACTATTTGTGACCAGGAATCCCATAACTCAAAGCCTTTTTATATATTATGTTGACCCAAAAGTCGCACAGTTTTGCAACTAACTACCTGTCACTATCAGAGGAAACGTGGTATCGATGTGCCCCAATGTATGACAATTTTTGATGGACTCATTGGTGTCACAGGCCTCTAGTTACAGAATTAGGAACACACCTCCTTTTATCTGAGACTAAAATGGCCAACAGTTAACAGATTTTCTGGGGCGTAGATAGAGGATTTACCTGCCTCTTTCTAGTACCCATTGAGAATCATACAGAAAATAATAATTTAGATCTCACTGTTTTATGTTTGGAGGCAGTGGCATAGTGTTAAATGTTTGTCACAAACACTTGAAAGGGTCAAAAATGTTTGATGCATGTTGGGTGTAAGAAAAATCAACGAATAAATATAATTACACCTTTTATTTTTATCTTAACCTATAAAGTACAGTAACATAATACATACATGTATCTACCAATTTTTAAATTTTGGCTCTTAACCATTTTTATTTATTCTAAGCATTGTACAGTCCATACAAAACACATCTGCGAACCGAATCCGGCCACCAGCTCCTTCTGACCTCCTCTGTTATGAAACATTGAAAATAAATCCTTTTGATGTTATAATACTTTTAAAATGAATTGCTTTCCCATTCACTTACACACTAACACTAAGGAATAATCATCATCATTATCATGAACTTTTTCCTGACACTGGTGGTCTCTTTGCAACATAAGCCTCTCCAACTTATCCTTTCTCCCAACCACCTCTCCTCCTCCACAATGACCCAGTCTTCTCTCTCCTCCATACTCCTCCGAACTCCCTTCAACCACCTGTTCCTTGGTCTTTCTCTTGGGATCCTGCCCCCCACCCCTCGCCCACTTCAATGGAACACAAAGGAGTAAGTTTGGTAGTAATTTACTCATATTTCAATAAAAAAAAATTTGACATTTAATTAGTTCTTCACTTAATCTTCATTAAAAATAAAGTTTTGGAAATGTGCTATAACATTTGAATACAATAATTTCTGTTTGTTTGAACTTTCCCATCTACTCAATCTTAAAATGTCTGTCGCCATCTTCTCCCCCCTCCCTGCCTTTGCTTGCATATATATGCCACTGCTTGAAAAGCTGATTTTGTAAAAATATTTAAAATTGTTTGTTTAAAAAAAACTGTGGATATGAACTAGGAATTTTATTCCTGTTTCTTGAAACTATTATAAGTTGTACAGTAAAAATTGATATTTGGATCGACAAGGAATGAGAATAGCCATCTCTTTCTGGTGTCCATTTTATATCATACATGTTAAGGCCCTGCCTACCCTCTCTGGCGATGTGTTGAGCTTTCAGCTCTAAAATAGATGGCGTTGCTAATGTTATACAAACTGGTGGAGTCCAGCCATCAGGTTGGCAGCATTACTGTTTAAACAATTGGGAGGCTGACTGACCAGTAATCAGTCAAGGCTGCAAGCAAACATTTCCTAGAACTGATAGAGATAAGAAGTGTAGTGCAGGACTGTTAAGTGGGTCGGTGATCAAGTTGGACTAAATGTGGGGAGATAAAACTTCAAGATACAATCATACTCTCCATACTCTCAAGCAGAAAAATTAGCCTATCTGTCCCAGCCAGCTAAACGCTTGTTCTCTGGGGGTTCAAATCCCTGCTAAGGGTATTTTGGGGCAATCTTATTCAATCTTTTCCTTCTAATTTCCCACACAAATGTGGGTACACTTCCTAAATTAATTCTGCTTGTTTATGTATCAACTAGTTATGCCAATGGGTTAGAGATGAATACGTTTAAATTTAGAGGAAGTGTACCCACATTCGCGTGGAGAGAGAGGGAAAATATTTAGGAAATATCACCCGATCACGATTGAGCCACGCTCTCCCAGTCATCAGCGGACTAGTCTATTGTGAGAGTGACGCCTTAGACCATGTGGCCACTAAAGTGGGATTATTACCAATCCTCAAGTCGAAAAATAACCAAACGATTAAAATAACATGACTTACCAAATATTTAAAAATTACTTAAGCTAGAGAGGTGGGGAGGAGCTTACGTGAGGGAGGGATGATCTAAAATCATGTAAAAAAGCCTTTTGTAATTTAAGGATGGCCCCCTTACAATAAAAACTATGGGTCATAGATAAAAGGCCTAGCAGCCGGGTCATATTATTGAGCTGAGTAGAAACAAACTCAGGTCATTGCTTTATAAATCACCTTTTATGGACTGCATTTTACTACCCATTCAAACTATATGCATAGATGTCATACTAATTACTCTAATGTTTTAAGGGTGAGGGAGGTTTAATTTATAAGAAATTTACCTGCATTTGTTTGAAGAGAGGATGGAAAACTACCCTCAGTACACCAGGTCAGGATTGAACCTTGATCTCCTCGTCATTGGCAGCCTGGCTTATTACGAGAATCACACTTTAAACCATGCAGTCACCAAAGCGTGCTTTTTGGTATTATTTGCTCTCAAAGTGATCTTACATTTAAAATTCTGCTGTAAGATGACATTTCAATTATCACTCTTCCCAGACTTTTGTCAGCGAAAATCCCCACATGGTGTTCACACAATAAAAATGGTGACTTTTATTAACCGTGTTTATGCCATCAACAACCAATCACAGTGAGCGTCCAAATTCATAATTTCATCTTGAACATACAATAAAATTTGATAAATAGTTATTAATAAAACACATGAAGTGAATTTGTACAAGTATATTTTAAACTTTTATTTTGTTACATTCTACATTTTTCTTAATGTCCTACATTTTGGGTGACCTTGTTCTCCTTTATGCCAAAGGTATCTAGGGCCAGAAGGATTTCTAGAGGCTCAATACATTTTTTCTTTCTGTGGTATCATAAGCCTTTATTTTGCCTTGCCACACCTTGTTTGGTATATCCCCTAAACTAGGTTTAAGAATTTTGGAACAACCTTTTATGCTTCTCAAGAGAGAAGTTATTGGTTAACTTCTTTTTTTGTGTGTAAGCCAATATAAAGAGTTGAAGCGGGTTTGTTGGCTAAATCATAGCATTGAAAGGAGTATGCGACCAGAAAATGTTTGGGATGCACTGGATTAATCAAAAGCCAAGTAATTCTATTGACTACCATAATAGGTTAGCACTTTAAAAAAAATTATAATTTTTTTAACTTTACCATCCTCAAGTTTGTAAATTTGTATTTATTTTTGTCTGTTTATGTGGTTCATGTGGGTAAATCCTGAACTTTTACCACAAGCACGCAAAAGTTTGAATAATATATTAACATTATGGACTGTGATAACATTACATTAATACTAAAAGTTTGTTATGTTTCAGTATGCTCTAGGTAAGTTATTTATGTTCACTTCATAGTAATAATTTAATTCCATTCCATTCAAACTCAACTTAAAATATATTTGAAGTATTGGGCCTAAGTCTGTTTTTAAAAGTTTACCTAATTTGAGAGAAACTTCATTTTCCAGAATGTTTTGGCCTTTTAACTATACGTAACACTATCCAACTTATTATGCTGGCTCAATTTTCTTTATTTTACTGTGTATAAATTATGTCAATACATATTGAACAAAGCCTGCTGGTGGTGAAAAAATCCGGTAATCTCTATCTTTTGGTGTTTTCTTTAACAAATAAATTATACTGTCTGACATGAGATTATATTTTTGACAGGTAATTTATTGTAATGAAAATAAATTGAAGAGCCTGCTCCCAAAACAAGTTCATTCCAAAACTACTGAAAATGAGTTAAGTCCAAAGAGGAAAAACTTTTATCATGTTCATACAGGCTAAAAAAATAAAATAAATTGTAACAATGTTCAAAACATACACATATAGTCTCCATGATAGCATGAAACAATTAAAAATCTAAAGCTGTTTGATTGCTACAGTTTTTTTGTTGTTCTCCTGTGCATTAAAAAAAAGCACTTAACTGGTTTTTTGGAACAAACTCTTCATTTATTATTCTTGTACATATTTTTTGACATAGAATCATAGAAAACATTAAAAGTTTTGTTGCTTAACCTCTCTCTCGCAATCTGTCGCAATTTTATAGGCAAGGTAGGGAATAGTGAGATTGCTGGTTTTTGTTTAATTTATCTTAACTGTTTTTCAGGTGTTTTAAGAATATCATTTGACATTCATGGGCAAAATTAAGAAAGAAGGCACACCCAAAAAATTGCCAATTAAGAAGAAAACATAATACAAAAATTCACTTGAAGAAGAAAAATAACTTTGGATCATTTTGTAAAATGAGTGAAAAAAAGTGTTCCTTAGAAAACATTTCACCAGACATATGTGAAATAATTAGTTTTGTTGACACGAATGCTTCAAAGATAACAGTACAGGAAAAATCCTTGTTCAAGAAATGTGATAGTTCTTTGCATGAAACAGACATTGTTATCGAGAATGATCTGGGCAAACATTCAAGTTCCAATGTTATAGAAATAAATAATTCGGCTTCAACAAGTATCTCTTCTTTTAACCCAGGTTTGTCAAGAAAGAAAAGGAAGTTAAATGAAAGCATATCGGATGCGGGTGCAAATCTTGTCGATCCAAACGAAACCTTGAAAGCATTGCCACCAGATGATGGCATCCTAGATGACAGTTTAAAAATTGTTGGTTGTGTCTTAAATAGAACCAAACGTACCAGTCTAAGTAGCTTTTTGCCAAATAGAAAGAATCGCTCCTTTGATAGAGTGGTAACTTCAACATCATTGAATGAAGCACATTCTAGCTGTGCAAACATTCAAGATATAACCCCTATTCCCACATTTAATAGAAGGAAGGTAATGAAAATGATGAGAAATCGGTCAAACCTTGTCTGTCGTCGAAACATAACCTTGGGAAATCTAGTTAAGAGAAAACACACACCCCTGAAAAAAGCCACAAATATGGATGTTACACCGTTTATTGATCTTGGCGGTTCTAGTTTGGTTGCCAACACTGGCTGCCAAACAGATAGCTTGGGCATTATTTCATTGGATAGTGATGATGACAAAACTGTTGATAGCTCAACAATCAACAATAAAACAACTCTTTCTAATAACAATAACTGTATAGAGATCATGGAGTGCAGAGTTAAACAAAGTCACACTAACTTGGATAATAGCGATGTTATTTTTGTGAATGAATTTTCACAAGATGCTGCCAAACAAAATGATAAACGGGCAGAACAACTGTCATTGGACTTTATATCTTTGAATTCATCGAAACCAAAGGCATTTAAACATACACATAATTTGCCAGGAACCAGTTTTTGGGGGAATGACATTCTTCTTCTTGAGACACCAAAGAGTCAAATCAATCAAAGCAATAGAATAAACGCCAACAACATTTCGCCATCTCCGTGCGAGAGACATGTTTTACCAAATAAATCTTGTCCAAATTCTGGTTTGGAAATTCCAAAGACGAGGCAAAACCATAATGAGGTCTTAGGAATGTCGGACCTTTTTATTGAAGATCGTGTTGGTAATAGAAAGAATAAACAAAACGTGAAAGAAAATATATCTAAAACTGCACGTAACAGGAAGTTTGGGAATAATTCTAGATCTTCGACCCTTGCAACTAGTAATACTGCAGATACTTCATCAGGAACAGGAAATAACATTTACAATCCTAACAGTGACACTGTGCTTATGGGGCTAAGGCCAGTTATTATTGACGGTAGCAATGTGGCCATGCGGTATGTATTTTATTTGGACTATTACTACAGTTATTACATATTATCTGTGTATTTTTTTTTTATCAATTTAAGAGATTATCTCTTAAGGATTTCATCACTTTAAACATAACAATACTATTCACATTGAATTCAAAATTGATTATTTGGTACCCGCTCCAATGGTCGATTGATCTAAAGCAGTTGGTCTCAAATCTAAATTAGTCAAAGGGTCAGATTCATTAACTTGGGGTGTGTTACAGACCACAGTCTATAGAAAATCATTTGCTTAAATATATTGTATACCTTTGTTTTTGTCTTACTACCCATCCGGACTATGCACCCATTAACCACATTTGAGTGAAGATAATATGGGAAACATATATAAAAAACATTTAAAAAAACCCTCTGTACATGAGGTTGGAATTTGGTTTGTGACCCCCTTACCCCATTTCGTCTCCCCTGACACAGGCAAAGATGAGCCACATGTTAAATCTGCGTGCAAACCAATGTAGATCTAATCTAGATGATAAGTTTTAAAAAAAGTATTAATTTATGTTTATCATGGGACGCATCAGGACTAGATCACTTCAGCCTAATTAAGTGAAGTTTTAATCATTGGATGCTCCAATTAAATGAAATTTTAACCAATGAGCTGATGAACATATTCTAACAGGAATGTAGCATTTAAGAAAACACACTTTATTTAATTTATATTGGTACAAACATTTATATAAAAATAACGAGCTAAAATTAAACATAATGTGCATATATGTAAATGAAGACACATTCACAATAACGTGTCTCATGCAAAGGTTACACATTGATAAATGGCTAGTTTTGTAGTCAGGCTTGGTACGCCTCAAGAGCGGTGCTATATATTGCTGCACTTAATGGTGTTCAAAGTCTGACTATGAAACTGAACATGTTTGCCATATACACACAGATCGTTGTTCAATAACAACCTTCAATGCCCCAATTAAGTGGCAAGTTGGTCCAAATGAGTAGTAAAAATTCAGACTAAACACTTGTTTTGTTTCTGTTCTTTAAATTTTGTCCCGATTAACCAGCTTCCCAGCTAACTGGATTCTACTGTATTTTAAAACTTACATTTTACAAGAAGTTTATGTGTGTTGCATAGTTCTCAAAGTAGTGTTTATTAAATTATGTTAATACAAATTCCCACAATCAAGTTTTTCAAGTGATAACTTAAATTTTTTTTAGCACATTTTGAAATAATTCTAAGTGATTTATGTAGTCTGGTAACCAAATGTGGTGGCTTTGTTTAGGCATTTTATTTTTTAATAATCAACTCTTTAGTTTTTATTATTTACATTCTTTTGTTTCTTAATATTTACTCTCTCTAGTTTATTATTATTTCATCACACTACAGTATATAAATAAATAGTGTATTTTATTATGAGCCTGTCCATAAATTAAGTAGACA
The DNA here is from genome assembly GCA_039000515.1 of Timema cristinae. Taxonomy (NCBI): domain Eukaryota; kingdom Metazoa; phylum Arthropoda; class Insecta; order Phasmatodea; family Timematidae; genus Timema; species Timema cristinae. The sequence continues at coordinate 6,553,077 of JBCFYV010001001.1, read as the reverse complement.
TGTCGGAAGGAGGGGAGAGTAGGGATATTCAGATAATGTGTAACATCACATTACAATTTTCACAGGGTTGCCACTGATATCCTCAATTTCATTTCCCCAACATTCCTTGATCAAAATATAAAACATCCCTGACTTTTTCACAAGCTGCTGGTAGCATAATAATAATAATAATAATAATACAAATCAATAATACTTACGGTATGTCAATTTAAGATTATAACTATAAGTAATGAAAATGACTGCCTCCTTCCCCTTGATAGGAATGTGTATCGATATTAGACAATTGCTGCCAACACAGTGTGAGTAGGAAAATCATACTCCAGGCATTCCTATTCTAAAGACAAACCATCACACACCTTTTGACTAATTTTTTTATTGATTTATATTATAAAATAATCAATGAACATAATACTATAGTATCCATGGCTTGCAATTTTTTAATAGTGTCACAACTTTCTTACTGAACCCAAGGTTAATTTGTTTTGAACTAAGTAGATTTTCACAACAATAAGATCAACAAGTTTATTACCACAGTCAACAGATTTAACAACATGGCTCATAAGACTTCTTGAAAGGTTATGGAGATCACTGTACAAGTAAGGAATAAGGGGCTTTGCAGATTGAAATTTTCGTAGGAATGGTTCACATTCTCTAGCCATAAGTCTTAAAAAAGAGAAAGTTTATATTTGAGAAATTTGTCATCTGTGTGCTAATTACACTTTGAGTTGGTTTGGTATGAGGCCATTTAGAGGTATGTAAGGATTTGTTTATGTTATCAACTACAATTAAAGCTTGTTCTAAGCAAGTGACATTTCCAACCTGCCGTAGCCACAACCAAATCAGGTTTCAAAATTGTGAAGTTACAGTGCATAGTATACCATCTTACCTCAAAATAATTGATTTCTTATCTAAGACACCGTGAAGAAAATAATCTGCAATTTAATGGAATATACTAAAAACTTTCCCTAACTTTCCATGACCAATTTTCATTTCCTTGACTTTCCAGGTCAGTGGCAACCCTGAATTTAGCAAATTTATTTTGAAAGCAGTATGACTGCACAAAGGCTCAATAATTAAAAATGCTATTTAAATATGGCAAAGGGGGTGGGGGGAGGAGGGCCTTAGTTGATATACATAATATTGTGACGTAATATTAGAAGGTGGTTAGAAAAATGGTGACCGTATGAAACAAGGGAAGGGCTAAAAAAATTAGTGTGGCATAATTTATGGACAGTCCCTACAAGGTTTGATGCATATAAAATGATTGAAACTAAATGTTAAATAATTTATAATTGATTAAATTAAAAACCCTCTTGTTAAAATTTAAGAATCGAGAACCGGAATCAAGATAAACAGGAATCATAAAATCTGTAGTATTTGTGTATTACTTTTTTCTAATATATTTTGACGATCCAGTGGAATAGCAAGCCAACACATTTAATCTTGCCTGAATGTTTTTAATGAATTGGCTTATGTGTTTTTTCCTTTTAGTCATGGCTTCGGAAATCGTTTCTCATGTAGAGGATTGGAGATTTGTATTGAATACTTCTTGAAGCGCAAACACAAAGTTATAGCCTTTGTTCCAACATTCCGTAAGTCCATCTTTCACTGTACTGATCCAAATATCCTGGATAAGTATGAGAAATCAGGACAGGTGGTGTTGACACCCAGTCGAAGGGTCCAAGGATCACTCATAGTTGCGTATGATGACAGGCAAGTAATTAACAGTTTAAAAATACTCTATCGGGTTATTATATTTATCGAGGTGGTCTATGAAAAAAGGGCATATAGTCAAGAATGGCATTTTGAGCACATCACTGACAAAGATTCAATTTAAAAAAAAATATTTATACTATTTTTTTAATAGGACATTCATTTAAGAACAAAATCATTTAATTTAAAGAAAATTTATACTATTTTTTTAATAGGACATTCATTTGAGAACAAAATCATTTAGTTGTTTTGTGTATGACTCATGTTATAACTATACTATTAGAAGTACCCGGTGTTGTCTGGATTACAGTAACGCTTTACTTTTGTTCAAAAATACAGAAAAAACACTCTTCATTTTATTTATCCCGGTCCAGTTTTTAATTATTATTATTATTATTATTATAAGCACCAGCGTCTTACTACCCTTCGGGTTATATCACTTACGCTAATGTGTAATGGTAGGGTGATTGTGAGATGAAATGAAGGACCTACAGTTTAACGTGAATCCGAACCACGGTGGCGGCCTGGCATTCCACACATTCACAAGATGTCTTGTCAGAGGTGTAGGAAGGGTTTGGTAATCAGATAAATCTTGCCGGGACCGAGGATTGAACCCCGGCCGCCAGCACAGAAGTCTGACACCTTACCCCTAGACCACCAGGTCACCCCAGTTTTTAATGAATTTAAAAACAATCTAATCAAAAATTTAAAATTTCCACTTTAAGGTGCACATGTTTGTGCTCAAGGGCTACTGATTTTTATTTTTCAGCCCTCTGCATGCAGTAGATATCGCACAATGCTCATGACAAACAAACTCGACATTTTTATTAAATTATATATACACACTTTTTTTTACTGTCAAATCATAAAAAAATCCAGGTCTATGTTATATTCCCTTTTTCCATAAATGCGATTTTAACTAACAAGATTTGGTTTATATAAATCTACAGATCAATTCAGAATAAAACAAGGGTAGGTATTTAACAAAATAGATGTTTGATCATAACAAAATACATGTTTGGAAATCAATTTAATCAATGTTGTTAGAATGAATGATCAAATAGAGCTTCAAGGCAGTCTTTATCTTCTTCCACCAGAAATCTAAAGAGGAACTTCACATCATTGACTTTTGTACTCTTGAGTTCTGGTTAGGGCATACTTTGGATCTGAAGGTTTTTTCACATTTTGATTTGACCTCTGAGTGAAAAACTTGAACAGTGTAACAAAGGATTATAATTTTGAGAAGAGGGCTTACACTTTTACCCTATTCCTTAAATAAATCACTGTCCATAATAACATGATATGGACAGAGGTTTTGTCTGCGTTCCACCATTGCAGTGAGATACAGTTTGGCTGTTCCTATAATTTCTTTTTTGCTTAGTATTTTCTAACAAGACCAAAGTTGCAATCACATTACTGGAACGAATGTACATGCACTGGAAATATTTGTAGAATTTCTTACAGCATGAGTCTTAACGAACCAGGAGCAGAATTATATGAGGTGAGGTCCTGATTTAGTTCTTCAGCGGCATCAAAAGAAATACAGGCATCTTAAAATTGATTAATTATTTTGGTGCTTTTTCTGTAGGCAAAGAGAAAATAAACAATTGAGTTTTCATTCTTTTAGCCATCAATTTCCATGAAACAATAAAAGTAAGATGTGTCATAGTTGAAAACATGCAGATCAAAACCATATAATCCACACTTTGGCTTTTCTAAAAATTTATATTAACATTCAGGCAGAAGACAGGTAAATTTTGGGCATAGCCAAATTCAAGTACTGAGTATGAAGAATCACTTTTTGACTTACTTATGTAATCTTTCCATATACATTTTAATTATTTTAATTTTATGAATGTCATATGGCACTTTACATTTATCAAAGGATTATTTATCAACTTAACACAGATTGAACACCCCACCCGAGCTACGCTTGAGCTAGCGTAAGTATTTATTGTTACCATGCCTGAGCTACACTCGGGTCGGGTCCTCTTTTAAACGTTTACATACTCACTGGTTCGAGACACGCTCGATAAATGTTTCCTAAGACTATCTTAGTTCATACAAAAATACAAGCTGGCAGCACTTACCGCAGTATAGCTAAATAATATTATTTTTTTAAACACTTTGTCAATGTTCTCCTAACATCTGTAGTACTTATCAAAAAGGCTTCCTCAAAAGCACGTAACAAATAACTGGTCTTTGAAAGACATTATTCATGATATTATAATTTCAAGGACAATTTAGCGTTGTGAACAAACATGTGGGTTTTGTGTAGCTAACGATACAAAACAGTTAATATTCATCAAAGTTTGAAGGAGTTAAAGTTACCTGAGACGCCGTGTGTGTGTTGTGTGTGTATATATATATATATTATATATCTATCCAGAAGAGTATAAAACTTGTCTGTCTATGATAGCCATTGTGTTACTTTGATGAATCAGCGATTGATGGAGATTGCAAAAATTATATTTACTCAACATGTAATGACTGTAAGCTAGGGTAACATAGCAACAAGACATTGAACTAAGTTCTAGAAGTGATGTGAAAAGCTTTGGAAAAAGGACACTAGAGGTTTTCACCGTGTGTCTTAAATGGAAATACTTTGGATACATTTTGTACTGGATACTATTATGTAATTAGTGCGTTTTGGTTTCGGACACTTTTAATTTTCAATCCTTCTTATTTTACACCGTTCTAATTTATTCTCTTTGTTTCATTTAGTTTATTTAAATTTATGACAGGCTTATCTTACCTGCAAGAAAATGTTTTGTCTTTGGAATTTTTTGAACGTTTTTGAAGTGGGAAGAACTTGTGACCTGGAAAAGAGACTCTTGCCATGTTTGCTAAAAATCACGTAAGGAAAGTGGATTTTCATCCATGTTAATCGGAACCTTTAATAGTCAAATGTGACTAGCGTCAGTAGTTGAAGGTGAAAATGGAAGGTTTCAGGTTCGATTGCCGGCCTGGCCAGTTTATTGTACCTAAATTCTACTAAGTTAGGTAGATTTTCAAACAATAATCCACAGGTATATGTTTCTTCCTAGAATGTGGCAAATTTTAAAATGATGCCTAGAATTCAACATTTTATCGGACTTAATCTGATACATCCTATGTCTCCAGAACTAACATAAATAATTTATCAAGATAGTAACACTTTATTTTTTGGCAGTAATATGACTTTAAACTAAATTAAAATTTTCTTAAACAATTATGACAAATTAATACATTATTGGACCTGAGCAAAAGGATATTTATTCATTTTAATTTTTACTTTATATTGCTTAAGTTTATTTCAGCAATTTCATAAGAAATATCCTTGTGTAACTTTAGTATTATATTATCGGAGTACTCAAAGGGAGAATTGTTGGGTTATTTTATTTTATTCGGAGGTAAAAGAATAACATTCTTCCATAGTTTACCTTTTGTTTGTTTTTTTCCATTACTGAAAACAATACAGTATAACTTTTATGGTATTGTTGATTTCATTGTTTGTGGCTATTGTTATCATTTAGACAACTCTTAGACACCAGGTAATATTTTGTCTGGGATGGTACTATCATGAACTCATTGCTCTACAAGGAGGTTTCCAGAGCTAAGATCAATGTCTATGGAGCTACCCAGCAGTCCTGATGTCATAATAGTTTTGTGCTTATCTACATTTATTTTTGACTTTATTAAGTCTGCCATATCAGACTCGAAACTTATTTTCATGGTAATGCAACAATTACCAGTTATGAGTGTATTTCTTTCAGCTATACTAATGATTTAAAGTGTTTTTCTTTCAGCTTTACTAATTCATTTAAAGTGTTTTTCTTTCATACTATACAAATCAGTTTAGAGGGTTTTTCTTTTAGATTATATACAAATCAGTTTAAAATGTTTTCTTTTAGATTATAATATATATATTAATATAATAATCAGTTTCTAGTGTTTTCTATCAGCTTAGTGACTAAAAAATTTCAATTTCAAAATTTCTTGGAGGCAAGTGACAGTGACAGATATCAGCTGTTGGCGTAGGGATATATTAGGAACTATTTCTAGTAATGTTTTTAGCTGTCATCCAAGTAAACTTAGATCGTGAATGCTGTATAGGTACCAGAGAGATGCGGCTAGGGGTGACCTACAACTCACTCAAGCAGCTTAGAGTGAGTTTGCAGAGGTTATATTGCTTGGATCAGGACCGTCAAGGTGTTCAGGGATCCCACCCCAACCCAAGTAGCCACAAGGAACGTTTTGGGGGAGCCCCATTAAGGTTTGGGATCAGGCCGAGGAATCAAAACAGGCAATTCCCAGGGTATTCCCATAGGACAGGTAGCTGGAACCATCAGCACAACATAGATCGTGATGGTTGCCGACACGGCTTTTAGGGGTTTCAGAAAAACTTCTCCCCTCCCCATAGGTTTCAACCTTACGCCCAGGGTAAAGAGTCCCATTTTCACCCAGCGCTCAGGTGAACAGTCAGGGTAGAGCCCCTAACAATAGAGGTAATTTCAGTTCAGGGCGACAACCACCGGTGTCCCCTAGGGGGCAACAGACACCTCAGCACATAAATGCCATAATGGTGGTGGAAAACGATTGACCTGTGATGTAAAGATCCCGGTAAGGTCACAGGTGGTATCGAAACTGGGAACCTCACCCATAGAGGAAAGGGAAGTGTCAACTTTAGGAATAGACTTGAGGGAAGATCTACTACAAGAACCTGAAAGTGATGTTGTTGATGGTACATGATCCTACATGCCCCAAATAGTCATTAGAAGTGGAAGGTGTGATTATTAAGTGTTTTATTGATTCCGGCACAGAGATCAGTTGTATTTCGGAGGAGACCAAGAACATATTGCTGGCCTCCGGGAGATCCATTCCACTATTTCCAGTTTCGCTAGGGAAGATTTCAGGGCTGTCAACAGATACGACTTAACATTACTTTGGCAGGAAAGACTACCCACACCAGTTGTCTAGTGGTGAAAAATTTGGCTAAGCCCATAATTTTAGGTATTGATTACTTGACCGAATATCACATCATTTTTGATTTTAGTAAAATAAAGGGGTTTCTATATCCACCCAAAGAGCTATCCGAAACTATGGTCATGGAAACAAGTGAATGAATGAAGACATTGACTCGGTGAGAGTGTTAGCGTACCAGGTGAGGACAGCAGGACTTGCTAACCCAGCTTTCATATCTTACTCTAAAGAGTAAAGTATAGACGGTGCATATCACACTAGAACGGAGTTTGTGGAGTTTGGGCAGAAAATAGAACATCTTTCCCTGGAAAAGAGGGACGGGCTACTGAGTGGTTTGCGGAGGTGTAGAAGAGTATTTTCGGATAGGCCTGGGTGCAAAAACCACTATCTAGTGGACATACCTTTAATTAGACAAGACTGTTTTTTCTACCAGATTTATCCTTTGCCTAAATCCTTTTAGAAGAATTTGGATGAGCAAATTAGCACTATGTTAGACTATGGCATAGTTAGTCATTGTTCGAGTCAAAACGTCAATCCTTTGGTTTGTGTAGTGAAGAAGGATCGGTTATTACACCTATGCCTTGATGCGAGGAAGTTGAACACCTTCATAAAGAAGGAGTATGAGACACAAAATTATCATATCAGACCACCGAGCGTTAACTTTCATGAACCCATGTAAATTAAAGAACGACAGATTAGCCAGATGGATGTTAACTATTCAAGAGTTTGGCTTAGAGTTGAAATATTTACCTAGGAAGGACAATCTTTGTGCCGACGCGCTCATTAGAATGGTTATCAATGACCAGGGAGAGTTGGAGCAGGAACCTCAGAAGACATAGACAGCTTCTTGGTACTTCCGGCGAAACTTGAAGGAGATACACTGGGAAAACAGTTGAAAAACATTAAGAAGCTTCAAGATCAAGACCCTGGCACACAACACATTTTACTTCAGCTAACTCGGACACAAAGTCAGCTGAAAGATCAAAATGGTCAGCTAGGTATTACATTAGCCAGGACCTTCTGTACGGTAAGAACACCGCCAACCAACCTTTGGGAATGTCAGGTCAGATTTTTATACTAGTGGAGTTAACAAGAACCTTTGGTTGTGCACACACACCAAAAACTGGGACACTTTGGTGCTTTAAAATGCTATCATATTTTGGAACGATGTGTCTACTGGCCAGGTTTGTACACGGATTGCTACCACCTAATTCACAAATGTGAACTGTGCCAAAAGATGAAACATGGTAACACCATCCATGAAGGAGCTTACCAAGCCCCAATCAACTAGTAGGAATTGACATCTATGGACCATTACCAAAAGCTACAAGAAGGCTAGTGTACACTTTTTCAAAGTTTTACAAGTTATTCTGTTTGATTAAAGCAACCACTGGAGCTTGCCTCAACCAAGTACAAGTCTATATTCAACAGGTGGGAACTCCCACCCAGATATTGTCAGACCATGGAACACAATTTATAGGGAAGAAATGGGCACAAGTTTTGAATGGGGTTGGTATTCAAACTACCTACAATGCCATTCGTCATCCACAGACCAACCCCTGTGAATGAGGGATGCATAGGTTTTTATGTTCCTACAGTCATCATAAATACACTACTTGGCCCACTTATGTACCCAGATTAGAAGAGCTAATGAATTCACTTGTGCATTGTTCAACATCATTAATGCCATTCAAGGTGCATTTCAGTACTTGACCAAAGAGTTTTCTGGACATTCATTTTCCTGGACCCCAAAGTGAGGAGACAGTAGATGAGGACCCCACTAAGGTACGTCATCAGCTCCAGAATAACAGTAAAGTTCCGTTTGACATCGGAGATAAGGTACTGCTTCGAGACAGTCCAGTGTCAGTTTATTTTTCTAAGGAAACTAAGAAACTTTTTCCCCTTTATTCAGGACCTTTTGTTGTCATCAAGGTCATACATGTGAATGATTTTGAGCTGTCAGAGATTTGACACAAAAAGAAAAAGGGTGTTTATACTGCACTGCTGTTGAAGAAGTGGATAGACTAGTGTATTGGAATGCACCACGTTTGACGAGTCAAATGTCAACACTGTAAAATAAGCCTAGTCGCTTTTTTTTTTTGTTTTCAAGGAGATACCAGAAAAGTGAAAGGAGTTTTTTAATGTCATGGAATACAAGAGAAGGGAATAAAGAAGTTTAATGATTTTGTTTGTTTGCACCCTACTACTAAGTTTTTTTTTCTTCAAACACAGGTGAAGAAGATTCAAAAAAGAAGAAAAAGATTTATTTTTTTATTGCTGGACAATGCCAAGCTTGTCCCAACTCTAAGAAAGAAGAGGTATGATTAACAGAAGACATGTTCATTCACCCATAGCAAATTATTATCATCTAAGTATGAAGAAAATTGTATTTTATTGTTAATATTATATTTTGAGTACTTCACATATTTGCTATAAAAGGTTTTAAAACATAATTCTGAACCAAGTTCCTGTGAGGGCCTAGATAAACCCACACACCAGCAGCAAGACAAGGGAAGTGATCACAGTATTAAAAATAGTAGTGTGTGTTCTTACTAAATTGTTGGAGGACTTGTTAAACGGGGGGAAGGGGGGGGAATCTTTTGCTGTTATAAACAACAGTTAAAATCATACTTGATAACCATCTTCCTGATTAATTAACACTTTTAACATTCTTCATAGACTTCCATATTTTCTTGGTGTATTGGCTTCCCTGAACAACTGTCTGAAATGACTAGATCCCCTTTAAATCAATTCTTCACAATCTTCTTGTACTTAATCACGTAGCTTCACATATTAAATAAACTCCTTTAATAATATCTTAGTTACATGGGGAAGGTTGAGACCTATAGCCCATCCTGGAAAACTCTTCACATATTTAAAATTGGCCGCATTCTAGGAAGAAACATATACCTCTGGATTATTGTTTGAAAATCTACAAAACTTAGTAGAATTTAGGTACAATAAACTGGATAGGCCAGAAATTGAACCTGAGACATTCCATTTTCACCTTCAACTACTAACTCTAGTCACAAATGACTATTAAAGCTTCCAATTAACACAAACGAAAATTCACTTTCCTTATGAGCGTTTTAACTAACATGACGAGAGTCTCTTTCCCAGGTCACGAATTCTTCCCTCTTCAAAAACTTAAAAAAATTCCAAAGACAAAACATTTTCTTGTAGGTAAGATAAGCCTGTCATAAATTTAAATAAACTAAATGGAACAAAGAAGATAATTTAGAATGGCATAAAATAAGAAGGAAGGATTGAAAATTAAAAGTGTGTGAAACCAAAACGCACTATTTACACAATAGAGAAGAAAATGTTTCTAAAATATTCCCATTTAAAACACGTGGTGAAAACCTCTAGTGTCTTTTTTCCAAAGCTTTTCCCATCACTTCCAGAACTTGGTTTAATGTCTTGTCACTAGGTTACCCTATCTTACAGTACATTTACATTTTGAGTAAATATAGTTCCCGCAATCGCCACTAATCGCTGATTTATGAAAGTAACAAAAGGGCTATCGCCTACAGACAAGTTTTATATTCTTATGGAAATATATATACACGCTCAGTAACTATAACTCCTTCAAACGTTGCTGAATATTAACTTTGTTTGGTAGCTTAAGACTTAGATGATATTGTTTATAATTTACAAAGGTATGAGTTCAAATTAATTAAATTAATATATTGAATATTGAGGATAAATATCCTTTTTATTAACCTTTAACAAGTTGTTTATACTCAATTTATATCTGTGTTTCTTTTAACACACTTTGATATTAAAAATATTTACCTAGACTACATTTATTATAGTATGCATCAAATTGGTCAAACTAACAACATGACATAATACACAAATACTCTTTTTTACTGAAAGTGAAAATTAAACATATTAAAACAACAAGTTAAAACATATTTATTCAAAAGTTGACGATTTGGCTTGAATTGTAAATTTGCAGTATCCAAATTATTTTCATAAAAATATTTTAACCCTATTTTTTTAAAAACTATTTAAGTCTTATCTGAATGGTTATTCCTTTCAGTGTTCCAGTACATGATGGAGAGTATTGGAACCTTAGTTAGGTTTAAAAAAAAAGTACTCTTTAAATTCTATAGCAACAAAACCCATGTGTTTGTTTACAATGCTAAATTGTCCTTGAAATTATAATACTATGAATAAAGTCTTTCAAATACCAGTTCTTTTGGTTAATTTTAACAATATCGTAGTGTAATATTTTCATTCAAACACATGAATTGGTTATGCTGCCGACATTGATATGTACCATATTGTTTTACTATTCTTTAATAGTTTTTTCTTCTTATTATTTTCTTTTTATACATGCGAATAATTCACTAAGATTGGTAAGTTTTTTATATGCATTTTCTACAATACCTAAATATGGATTAATTACCAAGCTATTCTAGTTGTTATGAATGGCTGTAGCCGCATATAAGTATATTTAAGGTCAAGGGTCCGATTCCCATGCCAAGGTGTTATTTTTATATTTATAGAATATACCCAAATATGTTGCAAGTGTTATTCTTAAACCAGGGAAGTGTGTCTTTGTTGTATAATTTTAATCTTTGTATGTTTGTGTCTAGTGCTCTTTTGTACATCCTTCTATTATTAACTGAACTGGTAGAATACTGGTCATCACCTGGCGGCTGAAGTAGAGTTCCAGGGTTCGATTCCCTGCTGGTACCGGGGATTTTTTCTCACGAAAGGGAAATAATTCCCATGACTATTGATGTTTGGTTAATAAGGCTTAAGTTATATTAATAGCTTCATTGGCTTTCACATCGTCATATTCACTATCATCCCCTCATTTCATCGGGACAGAAAGATCCTCCACAAAAAGGATACGTACGATTAGTACACTCGAGTGTTCCCTTGGGCAACAGTACATTATTACCAGCCACTCTACGAGTGGTGTAGCTCAGACACGCCACTATTATTGTACTAGTATTATTAATCTGGACATTGCGTGTGTATATTCTTGAATGTGTGCACCCACTAGATTTATTGTGCAAGCTGCCCATGAGATGGGCGGGGTGATTGTGTCAACGGATAACTACAGAGATCTGCTTGAAGAAAACCCTGCATGGAAGGATACCATTGAGAAGCGGTGAGTGCAGAGAACTGAATACCTTGCAAGTCATTATATTTATTATTGGCTGTTGAAAGAATGTTCATATTTGGTCTAAAAGGTGTCACACTCGTGATATGTCAGACTGCCAATGATGTGGGGTTGGACTCCCATCCGGGTGTACTGAAGGTGGGTTTTCCCCCTACATTATTTTCCACTCTCCCACTATACAAATGTGGGTACATTTCCACTAAATCCAACCTTCCTCAGCCCTAACATACTACCATAATTAGTACATTATATGCGTATGACCCAAACGAGTAGTAAGACGCAGTGCTAAAAAAAAAATTGTTTGATGCCATATCTCAGTTGGTAGTGTGTCTGCCTATAGAACCAAGGGTCCCGGGTTTGATTCCCAGCTTAGACGAAAAACTTAAAGTTTTTGTGTAATTTAATCATTAGTTCAGAATGTTCACATTAGATACCTGAATTAAAAAAAAAAATCCACTGCATATGTTGATTTTTAATTGCTATTTATTATTGTAGAAGCTTGCACCATTTTAAATACACAAATTACAGACTTACACAGTAACATTGATACATAGACACACCACCCACTTCATCGGCCACGTGGTCTAAGATGTTACTTTAGAAATAGACTAGACTGCCGAAGACAAGGAGATTGGGGTTTGAATTCCAGTCGGTTGTGCAGAGGGTGCCTTCTCAAAATGATTTTACACACACTACATGCAAATGCAGGTACACTTCCTCTGAATTAAACTTTCCTTATTCATAACTCATTAGTGTAATTTATATATATGCATACAACCTGACAGAGTGCTAAAAAAACAGCTGATACAAAATTCTAAATAAAACTGTATAAAAAGGGGAACAGAGGGACTGTAGTTGCTAAAGCATTCCTGCCATTCGCCACCTTGTTTGAATTGGAACCAATGTGAAAATGGTATTTTCAAACTGCGAAGAATGTTCCAGGAACTTCCCAATTTCTCTCTCTCTCTCTCTCACCATCAGCTATGTTGGTAACTCAGATGGAAGGGAAACAAATTAATTGTTTGTTGCTATTTGACAAAAATGCACAAATGGTGGATTTTTTTTTTCTAATTGAAGGTGAAAGTGTTATTACAAGAGACAAATATGTCTATGGAACAAAGCATAAACCCTTGTTTTTAGCAATTTGCATGTAAGAACAAATCCAAGGGGCAGAGGTAATAAATAAAAATATGAAATTAATAAAGATGGCTTGGAGTTATTTCAAACCAAACCTGGTATGGGATTGAGAGAAGCAATCCAGCAAATGAATTGCAGGAGGTTTGGTGCAATGGAAACACTTTAAGTGACGATTGGTTGATGCCTGTATTGGTGGTTGTGCGGATTAACCATCAAGCTTGTCTGGTCTGGTTTGCCAGTGACCAGTAGTGACTTGTTGGTGCCTGCATCATTGGGCCTGCAGACTAAACTTAACTCTCGTAATCCGTTCATTAAAGAGCAGCTCCAATTCTCACCTCCAAACTATGTCACCTGACTATTGAGTGGCTATCGCTAAAACTTGGCTACATTGTTTGGGTTCAAACATTTATCGATATTCTCTACTGACACCCAAACTTGTGTGAAAGTTGAATCACACTTTTATCACGATGTGTGTCCTAACCGGGTTCTTGGTCAGAACATTATTGGTCAAAACTCAAACTTAATTTTTAGTGGTGTAAAAGATTTTTTTTATAACTTATTTATTAGAATATCAGTACCTCAAGGCTCATTTTTGTCCTACTTTTGAGGAAAAACTCCTACTTTTCCTACTTTTTGACCTCCAGAAGAAAGAAACCATTTGGTTTGTAGAGGTTTAAGTGTGGATCTTCTTTTATGCTGGTAAATTAGCAAAACAAAATATCATATAATGTGTCACGCTGTTTGAATAAATCTGATGTATGCCTGAACGCTTGTACAGTATATATCTTTGAAATTCAATGGTTATAAAATTGTTTATGGAGGTAGTGTTATAATTAATTATTTCAAACTAGAATAGGCTAAATTAGAAGACTTGTTAAGCAAGTTTGTTTGCAAATAGCTCAAACTACGCTAGAAGCTCTGGGCAAAAAATTGTAAGAAAGTGAATCTGCTTTTGAGAAAATAAACAAACACAATCGAATTCAAAAGAGGAAGACTACAATGTTACTCTACTTTTGTGCAAGTCAATCAATATGAATCAGAGAAACTCAAAAACAACTGAAAGTTTTTTTTGTGCATATAACCCTAACAGATAGTAAGACGTGGGGGTAAAAAATATATTTTTTACTACAATATTTCACATATCATTTCTTAATTTATTTTATTTTATGTTGAAGAGTCATCTTTTGATGATAATGAACATTATTGTATAATTATCATTATTATTACTATTTTGTTTCACTATCATTATTTCCTAATTTGTATTTGCAATGAAATGACAAAGTAAATTAAATAATATACTCAAGAGAACAAGATAAAATAAATTAAAGAGGGGGGGGGGGGGCTGATAAAAGGAGGATTACAAGGGGTTGGTGGTTGAGCATTCCTCCTTTCTTCTTTTATAAAATACTTTTTCTTATTTTTGCTGCATGCCCAATAACATAAAAACATTGTTTTTAATTATTTATTTTATTTTGGCACCATGAGTTGAATATAGTGTTTTTAACAGGTCCTACTTTTTCATCAAAATGTCCTACTTTTCCTACTTTTTGAGACCCAAAATATGCTATGGGCCTGGTACTGCATAAATATTTTTTCCAGGCTCTTGATGTTCACTTGGGTGGATGACATATTGATGTTCCCTCAGGATCCGCTTGGCAGAAACGGACCAAGGCTGGAAGAATTTCTTCGGTTTCCAAGTTAAAAGTTTTAATGCCTTTAAAAGTGACTTTTACTATACAAAAAAAATGTTACTGAAACTAAATAGTGTTACTTTTGCAACTGTGGTTTAATTTTCTTATATATCTCTCTAAAACTACTATACCTTAAAGCTTATGTATATTTATAAAGCATATTTTCTTTAAGTATTTTTTTGAACTATTTGTGGATTGTCCTTTTAAAGTTTGTTTCTTGAATAATTGAATTGTATTTTTTCTTGATACAAATGTATGTCCCCAATTAATAATACATTAGACAAAGAGAATTTTTTCAAAAACAGTGTGAGTTATTTATAAATTGTGTCACGTGGTGATTGTGTATACAAACAGCATTTAACATGTAAATAGTATATTTGCTTTAAAGCCAATGGAAGGACTATATGGATGCCGATGTTCACAAATAATATTTTTGTAAATGGAACATTTTCCCCATATAGTGTTTACTAGATAAACAAACAAAATAACATTCAGATTATGGTTGTGAACTAACCTTTCTTTTTTTACTGAGATATAAATATATAAAGTTTTTATAAAAATAGAAGTGTAAATAATTTGTTGGTTATTTGTCATAGTTTAATTTAATGTATGCACAAAATTTGAACTTTGTGTTTTAACAGCATTTGTTTATTTATATTTTTGCTCAAATCTTTTAGTTGAAGGTGTACACACCATTTACCCTGAAAGGTATCAAGCTTACCTCTATAGATTACACTATGGTGCAACTTATTAATTAGAGCCATAATATAGTTTGTCAAGGTAAGACTGTACATTAGCATTTGTTCTAAAAGAATGTGATAGGGAACTTTTGTGTGTTATTTATAATATAAAATAAATTAAATGATAAAATTGTAGGAAAAAAATAACAAATAAAAGTAAAAACAAATAACACATTTACATATGCTTCAATATGTTGATGCTCCAATAAGAGCATCGAAATATTGAAATGTGTGTTAATATGTGTTTGTGTTTTTACTTTTATTTGTGCTTTGTTTTTCTACAAATCAATCATTTATTCTATTTTATATTATATTTAAATAATGGAATCTATTTCTTACACATAAATATGTTATTTGAATTAGTTTGATATAAATTATAATTATATGAAAGGGGTTAGAAGTTTTGTTAAAATAAACACTAAATAGGCTAAGTTTGGGCTATTTTATTCATATCATTTAGTCCTCGTGATTGTGTTTTTTCACTACCTCCATTTTTAGTTGCATCTCCAGCTACTGTAAGTCGGAAATGATTTGGAAAATCTGGAATATTTAGGGAATTTTGTGATTATTCAGGGAAATTAAGTGGTTCCATATTTGCATATTTATTTTATTAATTAAGTTAATTTTTATTTTTATTGTATTTTAAAAACTGTTTTATATAATGAATTGAGTATTGTGCTGGATTTTATCTTTAACATCCTAGATTCAGATATGTGTAATTGTTGGCAAAAATTTTGTGTTTTTGAATCAGGGAAATTTTTTTTATTTTTTCTGCAACTGCTGCTAACTCTACTACTGAAAATTATGTATTTATTTAACACTACCTTTTCAAACATTTCTAGAGCCTGCTAGAGCTATCTGGTACCTATGATTAATTCAAGGATGAAAACGATATGCATTTTAAGAAACTGTTCTATCATTTTACTAGAAGAGGATGAGAAATTCACCTTGATTCACCTGTCTGGAATTCAAATCAAATTTCTGATCGCTCTGTGTTGCAAAATAAAAAAGTTATTTATTAATGTATTTTAGTTCCATTATTTGTAGGGGTGTGCAAGTACTTAAAAATTCGAGTTCTAGTCAAGTTTTAATTGTTGTTCAAACTTGACTCCTTAATATATTTTAAAAATCGCATACTTAGAATTTTCTATTTTAGCTCGAAAATTCTGAGTTTAATTTGATTCTTTTTAAATATAGTATTTCATAGCACAGTCCCTCAATATTTTCTTTTTTCAGATTTAAAAAAAAAGAGTTAAACATCTATATTAAATTTATTTAAAAATCTTAATTTTTGTGCCACAACCTTTTTGAGAAAAAATTTCATTCTATATGTTTTTGTGCTTACGATTTTATGCATGAATATTATTACCAAAACTCAACATAAAATATTTCTAGTACAAACACTTCTCCATATTACTTTAACTAAAAATAAACTGTTTTCATTTAATTTCAACTTGAAATGAAAAAATGTCAACTCGCACACTCCTAATTAATTTATGTAAGAATTTATTGATTTGAAAAAAGCATTTGAGAATAAAAGTAAACATGGATGAGCTTGTAACAAAGCCTACACCATCACAAAATGTATGTTTTTCATGGTTAATTAGTTTTAAAAGAAATACAGTTTTCTTGCTACTAATATTAATTAGTTATTTCATCCTCACCTTTCCTTCTACCCTTTCCCCACTCCTCAGATTTTACTCCAGTGACCACCTCCCCAGAAAAACAAATTCTCAACCAATTTAAGATGTAGATGTTTTAAGCTTTTACCAATTTGATTGTAATGATAAAATCTGCTTCAATAATCAAAAGGTCTAAGTAAGGCGTCACACTTGTCTTGGCCTGCTGATGATGGATAGATTAGGGTTCAAATCCTGGTCTAGACTACCGAGGGTGTTTTTCCCTAAGAAATGTATCCCACTCTCCTTCCACGCAAACGCAGGTAGATTACCTCTAAAATGCTTTGTTCCTCATCCCTACCCTGTTATAGCAATTATTATATATGCGTATAGTCTCACAGGTAGTAAGATGCAGGGATAAAAAAAAAATTCAAACAGTCATAATTTTAATCTTCAAAACTCTGTACACATACATTTACACATATAAGTCTGTACATATTATACCAGTCAAAAGTTTTAAAAAGAGAACATGTGGACATAAATATTATGTTTATTTGGATGTCTTTTTGGTTAAAAAAAAAACTAGGTGAAACAATTAAAATCAAATAATTGTTAAAACAAAAGTTACAAAAAAATCCTTCATGGAATCAGCTCACACAACTTTCACTGAAAACAGAATCATATAAAAAAAGACACACATTCTAACTAAGAAATATTATTTAATACCTTATCCATAGAAAGTGAATAAATTTGCGCATTTTATATTCTTTTCTGACAATTATTCTTGTGAATGTAAATGCAATCACTTGAATAAGATTCAAAGCTATAACAAACATGTAGAAAATTGTATCAAAACTCTGTAACTTTCATATAAGCATTCTTAACCACGTTCACTTTAAGTAGATACACATTTTGGTAATTCTATAAAACTTCCAAGTTACTTATAGAAGGTCACAAAACAGTTTTCAAGGAGGTTATGAAACAAGTCAAACTACCTGTGTATAAAAATGTATTTCTGTGTCATTGATTTTCTGAAACTATCCAGTTTGAACAATTAATTAAACACCACAAATCATTTCCCCCCACACACGTTGGGGTTTCTTATTGCATTTAGCCAGTATATTTAGGTTCAAAGTACAGTCAAACTCGGTTATAAAAGATCACCAAAGGACCAGCAACATTTTCTCGCTATAACCATTACTCACTATATCATTGTGTTTTATTTATATATATATATTTCAAGGAAAATCTATTTTCGTTTTATATATATATTCAAAAAACTATTTTCGTTTTATATATATTATATATATATATATATATATATATATATAATACACCTACAAGGAAAATCTATTTTCGTTTTATGAGGTAATTATGTATATTAATTGTAATAAAGTACAGGAAAGGTGATAGAAACTTAAAAAGGACGAACACATATGGTTATATAATGAAAAGAACAACAAGCTCACACTCTTTACAGTGTTGCCATTGTACGAAGAGTTAATGGTTCCTCTTGAATAAAATTGATCATTACTGGCCCAGTCCCCTGACCTAGTTTTGGTGATAATTTTTTTTAAATGTTCAATGGCTTTATAAATATAGTTTAAATATTATATAATAAATATTAATATATATATATATATATAGAGAGAAATCAAATATATAATTATATACCTACATATTGAAATGCTTGTAAACAAAGACCTTTTTACCCACTGTATTTTTCACACCAAGATCTAACTCTTGAATAATTTCGACTCTTTCATGAATCAAGACACTTTATTTTGTTAATAAGACTTGTTGCCGACGGAAGGGTTCATTTCTTACTGGTTTTACACTCATGTTTGGGTAAAGTGGGGGAGTAGGACAGGAACCTAGATACTGAGGAGGTAGTTAGAGTGGGGGAGTTCCACAAGGTCATAAGCTGGTCCATTGTGGGTAATCATAAAAGCCAAGTCACCCTTTTCTTTTTTTGTATCTTCCAAGAATTGGGTATTTCATATTACCAGAGCATTTAAGAAAGTTTGCATGTTTTTATGGCCACCAAAATTTGTACAGTAAATTCGTAAATTCTTGTACTACTTTTTTTTTTTATAAAAGCAATAAATTGTTTGGGATATGAGAAATTAACATAATGGTTTTTTGCTCATTACAGCTGTGACCTTTTTATTTCTGTGCTTTCTACAACCAAGTTTGTTGTATGTAACATATTAAGAGCATATTTTCAGATATTTTAAACATCAAACAAGTTTTAAATTTTAACAAATATTGATAAATACATTAAATTTTAATTTGATGTAGGCAAGATATAATTTTCATGGAAATGTATCTCTTTGCATAATTATATCTATTCAAATTTCGCTAAAAATCTATAACATTTAACATTTCACAAATATATAGTTTTATGTATTGCTCTTTTCTTCATTTTTTTGACATTCATGTCAAATACAAACATTTACAACTGATGTTTAGTACCATACATACTATCACAGTATGATTGTTACAGCAAGATATTTTTATTAGTGCATGGCACCAAAAGTAACTATAGGGGGAGGGAAATTAAAGGTTCTAACATCCTCATTCACTTTGTTGAAATTTAATGATAATTAGTGGTGTGGGTGAGTCTTCAAAAAATTCGAACTAGAGCCTAGTTTTAATGGTTGTTCAAACTCGACCAAAAGATTTTTACAATGCGAAAAATTTAAATACTTCAAATATTTTGTTTTGATAATTCAAGGTTTAATTGATTTGATTCGATTTTAAGATAGTATTTCATAGCAAATATAGTTCTTAAATATTTCCTTTTGTCTTTATTAAAAAAATATATCACATGAACAGCTAATGCCTGCTCGCACACCTTTTCTAAAAAGAACATTTTTTTTTTATTCAGTAGTCTTAGTTCAAGTTTAGCAGGATCAAGACCTGCTTCTGTGGCCACATGGTTTAAGGCGCAACCTTCGCAATAGATTAAGGCTGCCAAGATGAGGAAATGGAGGTTCGATCATGGTCTGATGACTGAGGGGGTGTTTCCTAAATGGTGTTCAACTCTTCCTCCATTCAAATGCATGTTCACTTCCTCTAAATTAAGCCTTTCTATAACATCAATGTAATCAATATATAGGGTAGTAAGACGCGTGGCGCTAAAATAAAAGAAGTAGGATTGATGCCAATCTTGAACAATCATTTTTTTTTAATACTTAAATATTTTTAAGTGCAAAATTTAATTATTATATTTGGATCAGAGTACGGGTTTGTTTACGTTAGCACATTTACCTGAGTGATACTGGAGTATAAATTGTTTATATAAACAAAGAAACCAACTTGCAACCTTAAAATCCATTCTCTTAACATCTGCTTAGGTTGCCGCATGGTTTATGTGTCACTCTCACAATAGACTGAACTCCTGATGAATAGATCTGGGTTCAAATCCCGATTGGGTGTATTGAGGGTGATTTTTCCAAAATGGCTTTCCACTCGCCTTACACACAAATGTGGATACACTCCTTAAATTCAACTGTACTCATCCCTAATCCATTAGCGTAGTTAATACATAGTCATAAACCGAATGGGTAGTAAGACAGTGATAAAAACCTCTTAAGTTGAAGAAGCTGTCTGGCAGTAAGAGCTAGTATTTAAAAAATGTGTTTTTTAAGTGTTTTATTATGTATTTAGTATCACTCGAGGAAGTGTGTTGGCTCTCTCTCTCCTGATTTAAACCTGAACACACATTTTTGAATCACAGAACACAAATATAATTTCAAAAATTAAACACATTTACACTTTGTTTACCCTGAGAGGTATCAAGTTTACCTTGTTTTCTTCCATTATGTTGCATCCACCTTGGTGGCGTAGTTAGCTAACACGCTAGTTTTGCATTGAGCTAGACTACCGAAGACCGGGAGCTCGATGTTCTAATCTCGCGAATGTAGTAGGGGGGGGGGGGACCAAGAGGGTGTGTTTCCTAAATGGTTTTTCACTCTACCTCTATTCAAATGCGGGTTCACTTCTTCTATATTCAATATTCAACCTTTCCAATTCTAACCCATTAGCCCAATTAGAACTTAAGTGTATAGCCCGAACGGGTAGTAATATGCGGTGCTAAGTATTATTCACTATGCTGCAGCTTATAAGATAGTATCTAGTAGATACCATCAAGGTAGGATTGTATGTATTCTTTGTAAATATAATTTACTTATTATTAGAATTTGAACTATATATATATATTTTTACTTATCACTGCTTTGACGCATAACCACGCTTGGTCCAGCCTGTGTAAAAGGGTGTGTGCTAGGCGTACTTCTACCTCGAACTATTGAGACTTGACAGTACTTGAGTTTACTAACGAAATGTGTCAGAGCGCTATGAGAACAAACGCACAAACACTCAAAACATTTTATATTCTCTAAAATTCATATTAAGGTTAAAATATAAATAACCTAACCTCATTCCCCATACAAGGGCTCTAGCTACACCACTGTATGGCACTGAATACAAGAAATATATCATACGATTTAATCCAGAACTATCTATTTAAAATTTTAACTCTACATGAACAAATAGTATTAAAAATGTATGCTTCACACACGTCAACATTAATAAAATAAATTCAACTTTATCTATAAAGTCAGAACTTTTGTATTATTGAATATTTACAAACATGTTTTGAATAAATATTTTCATACATTAAAAAACTGGTTTAAATTTCATAACAATTCAATTTGTTTTATTATATTTTGAGTCATTTTTATTCTTATTAATAATAATACACTCAAGTGGTCGAGTGGTCTAAGGCGCCACACTCGCAATAGATTGGGACTGACAATGACGGGAAGATTGGGGTTTGAATCCCCGTCAGGTGTACTGAGGGTGGTTTTTACTAAATAGTTTTGCACTCTACGCATATGTTGGTACTTCCTTTAAATTCATCCCACCTCATACCTAAAATATTTGTGTAATCAATACATTTGCCACCCGCCTCGGTGGCATAGTTAGCTAACGCGCTGATTTAATGTTGATCTAGGTTGCCGAGGACGGGGAGATTGAATTTCAGTCAGGTGAACTAGAGGTGGTTTTTCCCTAAATGGTTTTCCACTCTCCCTCCACGCAAATTCGGGTTCATTTCCTCTAAAATGCAACCTTTCCAATTCCTAAGCAATTAGCGTAATTATTATTTAAGTGTATAGCCCGAACGGGTAGTAAGAAAATACAAAAATACCTATGCTTACAACCATGGAGCTATTGTATATACGGAGAGGACATCCCTATGCTGTGACGTTGCAAGAAAGTGAAGCCGGCCACGCCCCCCTCACGGAGAGACGGATCAAGCCACTGTATGGCATAGTATGGCAACCGGCCGCCGGTTTAACATGGGAAGCGCGCTCACTTGAACTAGAATACAACCCGATTGAGAGCTTATAGATGATTTATATAAGTAGGGTGTAAATGCTGAAAAAATTTGTGCTATTTTTATGAAAAAAACAACATAACAAGCATCTGAAAATGCAAACTAGCTGAAAATTTTGATTGTTGTTGATAATATTAATAAATTAGTTTAGAATTAGAGTATGTTCGAGCTAAAATGTATATATAATCATGTATTGAGTATTGTAGACTTTTTTTTTTCAACTCGTGTATTAGCTTTGTTGTAACCTATCTAACTTTAGTAAATTGTGAAAATAGTAAGCAACTGTTATGCACAGAATAGTTCCGTTTGAGAGGGGGATATTGTAAAATACTTAGTATCTTCTTTCTCGGTTTATTAAGTACCTTAAATATATATATAACATATAAGTTATACAACATATAAGTCTGTAATCATGACTGTTAGGAAATGTAAGCAGCCATGCGTCGCCCGGGATTATTTACACCCCCCTCACCAGAACATTCCCCGAGTCAAGGTCGGCTTCACATATATATAATAGCTCCATGCTTACAGCCCGTTAGAGAGAGACAGTGATCAAAAATATAAGAGGGTACAGGTTAAAAAAAAAGACGTTACATTTCTTCTTGATCCGCTTCGATAATATCCGTGTTAGATGAAAATTCTTGCTGTCTCTCCTGACTGGAGGCTTGAGAAATGGTCAACTTGCTGACGGTGGTGTCGGCGGATTCACACGACTCCTGCAGATTCGTGCTGTAGATTTTGGTGGTCCCGATATGGACGCCAGTACTAGCGGCGGATTTTGTAACGTCACCTTTCCTTGTCGCTCGGACGTTCAGCTCCCGGAAACCGCGTTCCTCGACATCGGACTGTAAATAGGGCGTATCGCAGTTCGACAGGTTTACCGGTGCGCAGCCGGCCTCCGATCTAGATATCGTGTAAGGGGAGACGTCATGAGGGCTCGGTAAAGGATGGTAACTCCTACATTCCTCCGTGTTCGACCTTGAATAGATTATCTTCGAGGCAGACTCGCGTCGACGACGGTTCAAGTCGGACGAGATAGATTCACGTCGGCGCCGATAATCGTCGGTGTTGGACTTCGAGTAGTTGAGTTTCATCGACCCGTGGGAGATGGATTCCCTGCGCTGCTGTTGAACTCTCTTGGGTTCACCGGTTATGTTAAGTCGTGACCTTGAAGCGGAGGGCGGGTGCCTTGAATCTTCGGTGTTGGCCCTCATGAAAAGCGCTGTCGAGCTCCTCCGACTGTGATAGTACCTCGAGTCGCCCGTACTGCATCTCGACCTAGGGTGGACAACCTTCCAGCTCTCGATGGTGCTGGATCTGGTGTAGTCTCCGGGGAGGCGAGGACTGCACGAGTGGGAGTCACGTTGAAACTCGTCGTTATCGCGCGCGGCGGCGTGTTCCTCGTCCTCCACGGGTCTTTGACGCATCAGGAGGTGTTTCCGGGAGGTATCGGATTTACGTGATTGGTCCTGCACCTTGAGTGTGACGGGGCAGTCGTTGGGGATGTGTAGGTCCATGGCCATAGATGCTTGAGAGCCGTGTTGGGACCCGCTAGCTCCGGCGCTCGCCCCCAGCTCTAGGGATTCTTTACTTCCCCCGCTGCGAATGCTGCGTCCACTGTGCTGCCGGTGCAGTAACAGAGGGGGGGAATAGCAGCCACAGCCTCCATACGCGGGGTTATCCATAGACAAGGCTTGCCTCTGTAGCAGATAAGGACTCAGTAAAGCGCAACCTCCGCCAGCGGGGTGCAATGAGTTCCTACTAGGCTTCATCCTACTCCTGGGTGACGTCTTGGAAGGGCGCCGCTGGTGCCTGGTGGGCGACGAGATTGGCCGGAGGGGTGGGGCCCCGTTCTCCGCCGTCAGGTTAGGCGCCGAAGGGCTCTTGTTCATGCTCGCCGCTATCTGTACGCTGAGCCGTTTCTGCGACGAGGATGACTCCGTAGAAGGTTGACGGTTCTGCAAAGCCCTGGAGAACTGAACGAAGGCCGCAGTGAGGGCTCGTCGGTTGACGACTTCGCTACTGCCTGGGGGTCCTACGCCGCCCCCCTCCCCGACTTGCCGCTGGCGACGCGGTAGAGTCCAAGGGTGTTGTCCCACTTGGTCTGGCAGCTGGTACTACGGCGGCCGCTGTCGGAGCGCTGGGACGGTTGTTTGGCGGAGACGGGGCTTGCCTTCTGGTGCTGGCTGCTGTTGAACTTGAACCTGGCGGGGACCACCTTGGCAGCGCTGTCTCGGGCCTCGAATGTCATCACGCAAGACGCCACGACTATGAAACCTGGGACAGTCACATCCCTGGTTAGTGACAACTCTCATAACTATGATATCATTTAGTTGAATATACCTCGTGAGTGACAACTCTCATAACTATGATATCATTTAGCTGAATATACCTCGTGAGTGACAACTCTCACAACTATATAATGTAGCTCAGCGGTTCCCAAACTTTTTGAATCGTGGAGCACTTTTCAGGGGAGAAATTTGTCACAGAGCACTATAGTTACTTTTATGCTAAAGGCATGTACATTCATGTTTTGCTATATTTACCTAACTGCATTTTTTAAAGTGGTTAGTCAATATTTTATCGTATAGTAAAAGAACAAATTATTTTTAGATTCATAAATAGCTTAAATTATGATCCAAACTTAATTTTTCCTATTGAAAGCCATTGAAAACTGTAACTTTAAATATCGTTTTCTAAAAACAGATATTTTGCACAGTAGTGTCTTTGCTTTAAGGGCGACAATATTTTCAAATAGACTCTGCATAGATAGATAATACACCGTATTACAGCAGTATTCACGATGTAAATGAATGTTTAAACATTTGGGCGTGTTAAACATCAGGTTTTATTTCATTTTAAATTTTATTTTCTCCCTTAATTTCAAAGAAATAAGAAACTTAACTACATAAACGCAAAACAACCCAAAACATAAATTAATCTAAAGCAACACATCTTATGAAGAATTCAAAGCAGGTATCCACACAGATAGTGTTAAAACCAACTTCATGGTTGCAAAAAGAAAAAAAGGTCACTTGGCATAAATAAAGAACGATAAAGTATAGACCGCGAACTTTAACTCCAATGAGAGGGATGGGACTGCTGTGTTTTTATTTGCACAATGTGGCTATATCTGTTTGAATTTGGATTCAACCAAATTTCTGGCTCACCGTTGAGCCGAGATCTTTTGGGTTTAGTATACACAAAGGCAGAGAATCCCGATCCACATAAGTAAGTTATTGCAAAGGGAAGGAGGATTATTTTCGCTCTATCTGACAAAACTTCAAATTCGTCTCGTAACTGACATCAAAATTCTGATAGTGACTTATTAGTTGCAAAATTCTCTTCTACCGCAGAATCTGATATCAAATCATTCAAGCACTCATACTGCTCCGATGCCAGGATTGGCTATTTCGACATTCAAATAAATAACATGTCACCTCTACTTGATTTGTTTCGACTCTCGACTGTATACTGACTGAACTTCAACTGACTGAAGATGTGAAGAAAAACAAGTTCTTAATATGCAATAGAAACTTCCCAGAAAATTGTTTAAAGTAAGGAGTTGATATAATTAAAAGTTAAGACTTAGGTATATTGTTCTCAAAAATATATATAAAAATCAATTTAATAAAATAAAGTTACTAAGTTGGTAGATATACTAAAGTGATGTTGCAAGACAAATATATGATTACGATTTACTTTCAGTTAAAAATATGTATCAGAATATGAACATTAAACATAAAATTACTAATTCATCATCAACTAAGCTACAAATATGTTGATGAAAAGTCTAAAAATATAAATAAATACACGTTAAGTAAGTTGTTACAAAACTTACGGATAGACTATATAATCTGGACAAAACAATTTATTAAGTTCAAATAAATAATGTATTAAAAAGTATACAATTTTTGAATTTATAAGTTAACCCTAACCAAATTAGTTATACTGCAGTCAATAAATATTATTTTCCAAAGACATTTAAAAAATACAAAATATCATAGAAAAACAATGTTTAGAGTTCAACATGTATTAAAGTAAAAATAATATAAAACTTGATTTGGAGGTTAACATCTGTCAACAGTTTAACGAAGTACCTCTGACAAGACATCTTGTGAATGTGAGGAATGCCAGGCCTCCACCGTGGTTCGGATTCCACGTTAAACTGTAGGTCCTTCATTTAATCTCACTATCACCCTACCACTACACATTATCGTAGGTGCGTACAACCCGAACGAGTAGTAAGATGTGGTGCTAATAATAATAATAATAATAATAATAATAATAATAATAATAATATATAACGAAGTAGAGAATGTAGTGGGATAATCTAAGCCTTATCTCTTTTTGTTCCATTAGTCCTTATGCATATCCAGCATTGGACATTCTGACATGTCTCGGCACTAAGCTTTTAGTGTGTAAGAAACCACTTGAAATCATTTCCTTCAATAATACTACATGTATTAACTTTGTTCGTGAACCATTGAATACCTGTGTCTCTGTGTCGATATCGAATGCGGAGGGAGACATGACATATATTGAGGGGGGAGTGTAGGGGACGTGAGAAAAGGTCGGTGCAGTTTGTTTTGTTATTTACCAAAATAATAAAAAAATATTTATCCTGATTATAAGGTACGACGAAGCTACGACGGGCCTAGCAAGCCGATACTGGAAAATATGTGACTTGAATAAAAGACTGACCCAGGCTACAGGCTGTAAACAGTAATTGATGTAAAATATATTTTGTGTAAAGTCATTTGATCTGAAACTGTAATTTTTTTAATCACCGGAACTACCCGTTCGGGTTATACGCTTATGTACTAATTACGCTAATGGTTTTAGGGACAAGGAAGGTTATATTAATAGGAAATGCACTCTCATTTGAATGAAGGAAGATTGAAAAAACCATTTTGGGAAAACTACCCTCAGTACACCCGACAGACCGAGATTCAGACTTCGATCTCCCTATCATCGGCATTCTATCCTGCTGCGAGAGACCTCGATCTCCCCATCATCGGCATTCTATCCTGCTGCGAGAGTAGCGCGCCAGACCACGCACCCGCGGAAGTGGGCTACAAATTAATAAACCATCCATTATTAAATCAGTCGATCTCTTCGTGTGATGTTTAATGGAAACGCAACACACACAAAATCAATCATCAAACCTGATTCTAGTCCTTTGATCCGAGTCACTGGGCGTACGGATAAAAAATAAAAAGAATGTGGAGACTAATCGGGGTCAAAAGGTCAAATATATTGGTTCTTTTTGAGTTAACGCATGAGTATTGCTCTCAAAAGCTTATCTTAAAAAAATATGTGGGTGAAATAGCAACGTATTTTAATTTAATTTAGTATTCTTTTTCGGATGCTTTGAGGCAGCTCAATTGTTCATTTAAAAAATTAGCTTCACGACAAACATTTAACTGATATTGTCGTTGTTACTTTATCATATAGCAGGGTTTCTGCCAATAAAAAGAAATCATGAAATTATATTTCAGGTCATGCATTTTTGTGAGCCAATTTCATTTTGTAGGACACAACAGATTTTTTTTATACTTTGCTCAAAATTATCTTAGATTTATAACTACTCCTCAATGAAAATATAGTTTAGAAGTTATATGTGAAAATCTTATAAATAATAATTTATGAAATTTTGAATGAATATCTCAGTCTGAGAGAAGAGCTAAGAACTTTTTTTTCACACTTTTTGGTCACAAGTATTTATGTGTAGGTCATGAAAAAGTTATATAATTGGGATTACAGAATTCGGTAGACATCCATTACAGAAAAACAATCTTGAAAAGACTACGTTTTACACTCCTCACAATGGAATGTATTTCCGTTGGTACCTGGCCAGTTCACTGATACAGTTTTAACAAGTTCTTGTAAAACTTACCCGCCTCGGTGGCACAGTTACCTAACGCACTGGTATCATGTTGAGCTAGACTGCCGAGGATGGGGAGATCGAAGTTAGAATATCAGTCGGGTGAACTGGGGGGGAAGGTATTTTCTAAATGGTTTTCCACTCTCACTCCATGCAAATGTGGGTTCACTTCTTCTAAATTCAACCTCTCCATATTCCTAACCCATTAGCGTTATTAGTACTTAAGCACCCGCCTCGGTAGCGTAGTTGGCTAACGTGCTTGTCGTGTTTAGCTCGACGGATGAGGACGGGGAGATCGAGGTTCGAATCTCGGTCGGGTGAATTGGGAGTGGCTTTTCCTAAATGATTTTCCACTCTCCTTCCACGCAAATGTGGGGTCACTTCCTCTAATTCAACCTTCCCAATTCCTAATCCATTAGCGTAATTAGAACTTAAAGCGTATAACCCGAACGGGTAGTAAGACGTGGTACTAAATAATAATAAAAAATAATAGTACTTAAGCGTATAACCCGAACGGGTAGTATGACGCAGTGCTAAATTAAATTTAAAAAAAATTTGTAACACTTCACAACATGACACTGAAATCGGGATTATGATATTACGGTGTGTCACAAGAAAATATGTTTATATGTAATTTAACACCTCATTTCACTGTTCGTTCGAGTTTCCTTCGTATGTACTAATTACTCTAATGTGTGAGAGATAAGAAAGTTTGAAGAAGATGTGTACCCACATTTACGTATAGAGGGATTTGAAAACCATATTTGTTATTTCACATATTTAGGATAAACAATTTATTGGTCTGATTCTAGGTGATTAAACACTATTATGCCACTCCGGATATAAATTATGGACTCTAGGCTGAATAAAATATTTCGACTCCATGTGATTCTCACAATGTCAAGTTTATTTGTGAAACTAAATGTCATCACAGTGAAAGATAAACTCGTATCGGTAC
This sequence comes from Timema cristinae, assembly GCA_039000515.1. Lineage (NCBI taxonomy): Eukaryota > Metazoa > Arthropoda > Insecta > Phasmatodea > Timematidae > Timema > Timema cristinae. Next base: position 6,523,826 of record JBCFYV010001001.1, on the reverse strand, counting down.
TATTATTAAGTGTTTAACTGTGATAGTCTGATTAATACTACTACTGTGACTCTTTCTACGAGTACACACAAACTTCCATAGAAAGGGTCGTTATCTGACGCTTATAAAAGTTAATGCATCGGCTTTCACGTATTCATACTTCAATGCGTGTGATTTGCAGCTGTCACTGACGATATATATTATTAATACTTATAAAATGACACCAATAGTATAGTAAAATGTTATCTATTCTGCCTCAAAAAGAGTTTGTATTTTTTCTATAAGGCCCTTTCTATGAAAATTGGGCTGTACATATTTTAAATGCATTGTAATTAATAAAACATAACATTTACACAATTGTTTTTACAGCTAAACAATGTTGTACTCCGTAGGGTTAGGAACGCAGAGTTTTCTAAGTTTGTTTGATAAAACTCCGTGTATTTTTATTTTGAAACTGTCTTTTATAATGATAGCAAAAAGTGAAAGCTTGACAACTGAAGTTTTTTCACGTGGCTAAAGCATGAAATACTACCCTTCCCATTCCCATTTAAACTTTTGACAATTTCCACCCACACGATTTCTAACAATCCCCTATGGAAGGATTAGAGAGTTGGGGGTTGGGGACTAGCTATGAAAAGTTCTGTGACACTCTCTACGTTATGTTTCAAGCTAGTTCACATGTGTCAGCAACGAAAATATCGCTATCTCTCGCGTATTCTCGTTAATTCTACAGTCCAATTTCTTTATGGAACACCATCTTTAACATCTTAAGGTACCTTAAGATGCGTCACATACATTTAGAATGCTCACATTATTTAAGAAGTTTGATATTTTTTAAATATCCCTTTTAACAAAATGCAGTCGAAAATTATCGTCAGGTTTCTGACACACTAAAATAAATAAATATATATATTAAAAGTACGAAAATATAATTCAGTGACGTTTTACTCAAAAATTAGTACTTCTAAAATTAAATAGAAAGGTTATAAATCTATATCTAGCCTTCCACTGTCATAGACAATCATGTTTTGATAAGGTAACAACAGAAAAATTGAATATATTGTGGGATTGTTTAGTAGGGTTTTATGTAAGTTAAAACTTGTTTTTTTAAAACACTTTGAACTTAAAATTTAAACTTTTCAACTAGTCAGAAATTTCACCTACATATTGCTGAAAACTATATTTAAAAAAAATATATCAAACCACTTCATACATAATCCGTGATTTCATAAAATCTGCAAATCTTCTCAAATCCCTACCATGTTACAACATATTACTTTACCGTGAAGCTATGATTAGTCAATCCTCACTACACAAGTGTATGAAAGGTAGTATCTTGTTTATTTCACGGCTTTAGAATAGTCCCATTTTATTGAGAACGTAAATAACTTGTGTGAAATAATATTTATTATCGGGCCCCATTAATTCAAATACTTTATTTTGTACCCGTTCGGGCAATCCCGTATCTATTCTACTGGGCTAAAAATAAGGAAGGATTAATTTTTAGTGGAAATGTACCCGAATTCACAAAGAAGGTGAGTGGGCAATTATTAAGTAAAAAACACTCTTATAATCGGGATTTGAACCCCGATATCCCCGTCCCCTTTAGTTTACTCCATCGTGAAAGTGACGCCTTGGAATATTCCACCATTAAGTGTGTATTATTATTATTATTATTATTATTATTATTATTATTATTATTATTATTATTATTAGCAATATGTCTTTATACCTCTTCAGGTTACACGCCTATTATTTTTTATTGTTATTTGAGTATTTGAGGTATTTAATGTGCAGCTTCTGAACCAACTTAAACTTAAATCTAATACAAACACAACACCCAGCCTACGGCCGTTAATGTATCACCGTGAAAGAGGGCGGAAACCCACCTTCCACCAGTTCTAAATTTATTAGCCAAGCCGGGAATCGAACCCAGAGCAACTGAGCTAACCAATAAGCAAAATACGAGGAGGGTGATTGTGTAGAAATGGCACCATCATGTTCCCTGCCTGTCCGCAGGTTCGGGCGACAGTCCAGAAAAGTGTAGGCCTACAGGCTCACCTCCCACGCCCATCACTATGGGCCCCGCGTACGACAGGTTGTTGAGGTGGAAACCTCTGCTCTCGTTCTTCACCCTCACTGTCAGGTTGCCCCTCACCTCCTGGACCACGGACAGTTGGTCTGCGTAGTAGCCTGGAACACACGGACCGACCCTTTCAAACCTTGGAAATATTCACAAACCACCGCATACAAACCTTGAAAATTACTCACAAACCACCGCATACAAACCTTGAAAATTACTCTCACACAAACCTTTGGGAAATACTCACTAAACATCTGTTACAAAACTTTGGGAAGTACTCACAAACTACCCATACAAACTTTAAAAAATATTCATAAGCCACCCTAAAAACCTTTGGGAAGTACTCACAAACCACCCCTACAAACCTTGGAAAGTACTTAAAAACCACCCCATACAAACCTTGGAAAGTACTTACAAACCACCCCTTACAAACCTTTGGGAAGTACTCACAAACCACCCCTACAAACCTTGGAAAGTACTTAAAAACCACCCCATACAAACCTAGGAAAGTACTTACAAACCACCCCTACAAACCTTTGGGAAGTACTCACAAACCACCCATACAAACCTTGGAAAGTACTTAAAAACCACCCCATAAAAACCTTGGAGAGTACTTAAAAACCACCCCATAAAAACCTTGGAAAGTACTTACAAACCACCCCTTACAAACCTTTGGGAAGTACTCACAAACCACCCCTACAAACCTTGGAAAGTACTTAAAAACCACCCCATACAAACCTAGGAAAGTACTTACAAACCAGCCCTTACAAACTTTTGGGAAGTACTCACAAGCCACCCCTACAAACCTTGGAAAGTACTTAAAAACCACCCCTTACAAACCTTGGAAAGTACTTATAAACCACCCCATAAAAACCTTGGAAAGTACTTACAAACCACCCCATAAAAACCTTGGAAAGTACTTAAAAACCACCCATACAAACCTAGGAAAGTACTTACAAACCAGCCCTTACAAACTTTTGGGAAGTACTCACAAGCCACCCCTACAAACCTTGGAAAGTACTTAAAAACCACCCCTTACAAACCTTGGAAAGTACTTAAAAACCACCCATAAAAACCTTGGAAAGTACTTACAAACCACCCCATAAAAACCTTGGAAAGTACTTACAAACCACCCTTACAAACCTTTGGGAAGTACTCACAAGCCACCCCTACAAACCTTGGAAAGTACTTAAAAACCACCCCATACAAACCTAGGAAAGTACTTACAAACCAGCCCTTACAAACCTTTGGGAAGTACTCACAAGCCACCCCATACAAACTTTGAAAAATTATCACAAACCTCCACTACAAACCTTGAAAAGTACTCACAAACCACCCCTACAAACCTTGGAAAGTACTAACAAAACACTCTCTACAAATTTGTGATATTACTTAGAAATAAGGTGACCTGGTGGACTAGGGGTAAGGTGTCAGACTTCCGTGCTGGAGGTCTGGGGTTCAATCCTCGGTCCCGGCACAAATTTATCTGGTTGCCAAACCCTTCCTTTACCTCTGACAAGACGTGTATTAATCACAACTTGGTAATGTGTGGAATGCCAGGCCTCCACCATGGTTCGGATCCCACGTTAAACTGTAGGTCCTCCATTTCATCGAACAATCACCCTACCATTACACATTAGCGTAAGTGCGTATAACCCGAATGGGTAGTAAGACGCGGTGATAATAATAATACTTAGAAACTACCACTATAAACCTTGGAGAGTATTCACAAACCACCCCTACAAACCTTGGTAAGTATTCACAAACCAGCCCTACAAACCTTGGTAAGTATTCACAAACCACCCCTACAAACCTTGGTAAGTATTCACAAACCACCCTACAAACCTTGGTAAGTATTCACAAACCAGCCTTACAAAACTTTGGGAAGTAATATTTTTGTTCGAGTGGTCATATTGATCGTTAGTTAACTCCCTTGGTGACCACACCTATCCTTACACATGTGTTTGTTCTTGTCCCCCCTCCAGTGTGTGTGTGAGTGACGTAACACATGAGGTGTGCATTCACCGACCAATGAGATGATCGGTACTCATTGGACTCTGGTTCAAACCCCGATACTGTTTGGTACTCTGTTGCGTGACTGTGCGAGTAAAAAGTCTGTTGACACAAATAGCTAGTATCATATTGGGACCACAAATATTCCAATGATTCCGAAGCGATCTTCACCTATCATAACTAATGTCGTGTCGTGGAGTGTGGGCAGGATAAGCAAGGTTTGTTAAAGCTCTTTTTATAGCACAATGACCCACCTCTGTGGCGTAGTTGGCTAACGCGCTAGTCGTGTTGAGCTCGACTGCTGAGGACGGGGAGATCGAGGTTCGAATCTCGGTCGGGTGAACTGGGGGTGGTTTTGCCTAAATGGTTTTCCACTCTCCCTTCACGCAAATACGGGTTCACTTTCTCTAATTCAACCTTCCTATTTCTAATCCATTAGCGTAATTAGTACTTAAAGCGTATAACCCGAACGGGTAGTAAGACGCAGTGCTAATATCATTATTATTATTATTATTATTATTACTATAGCACAATGTATTAATAAATGCTCCGTTTGTACACATATGTACTATTTACGCTAATGTGTTAGGTATGAGGAAGGTTTAATTTATAGGAAGTGTATCCTTCTTTGCGTGGAGGAAGAGTGTAAACCCGTTTAGGAAAAACTTATTTAGCTTACCCGACTGGGATTCAAACCCCAATACTCCCATCATTGGCAGTCTAGTCTATTACGACTTAAACATTTAACTACCGAAGCTTGTTGTTAAAGTCTTAATCGATTCGGTGGTCACTTGGTCTAACGCGCTATTCTCGCAGTAGACTATACGGCCGATGAAGGGGAGATCAATGTTCTAATCTCGGTCGGGCGTACTTGAGGTGGTTTTTCTAAATTGGTTTTCAATTCTCCCTTCGCGCAAATAGGGCTACACTTTCTTTGGATACAAAACTTCCTCATCCTTAACCCATTATCGTAATTAGTGCATATGCATATAGCCCAAATGGGTAGTAACATGTGGTGCTAAAAAAAAATCTGTTGACACCTGTGTTTATAACTAAGTGTTCTAATGAATGATGAGAACATTATCACAGGCTTATTTTAAAGCAACTATTTTTGCCCTGACAACACTACATGTCACGCCACTGATCATAACACAATTTTTAAAAATTAATCGACACAGAGTATGCCATCATATTATTTTTAAATAGCCATACTTTGCTTTAGTCAGTAGCTAAAATACAGTGTTGGACTAATGGTTTATTACCAGGACAAGCAAAACTTGACAGGGCTGTATTATTATTAAACTGTTCATTTTACTTCACTAGTCACTTGAACAACCACAAACACAATAATGTTTTAAACGAATGTATCCTTATCGGCTTTAAAAGTCAAGTATTGTAGGAAACAATCGATTAGTACAGTTATATCGAGCTTTTATTGCCTTGACGACAACACACAAACCACCCTTATTATAATAATGATACGTCTTAAAGTAACATCATTATTTTGAACTTAATATTATATTTTATTTTTTCTTCCTATATTTTAAATGAAATAAGATAAAATAAGTATGGCTCAATCATGGGTTCAAGTCATAGAGCATATATTATAATTGTTGAAATGTTACCCATACGTTATTGATAATGGCCACTGTCTCCATGATTGTGCATTTCATCATATTCACAATGAAATAAAATATAAATATTACGGTGCATTTACTTAAAACTCATAAGATACGGAATATTAAACGAAATAATATACATTGTTGCAGAGATATAATAGAAAAAAAACTATCATATTCCACCAAACAGCATAAATGAAATAATATACACTTTTACAGAATATACTTTTCAGACCTCTATTTAAAAATTATTTGTTTATAAGTTGGAAGCTATTGGTTTATTATTATTACTATTATTAGCACCGCATCTTACTACCTGTTTGGGTTATACGCATTTAACGCTGTGTAATGGTAGGAGGATTGTGAGATGAAATGAAGGACCTACAGTTTAACGTGAAATCCGAACCACGGTGGAGGCCTGGCATTCTCCACATTCACAAGTTGTGATTAATACACGTCTTGTCAGAGGTGAAGGAAGGGTTTGTCAATCAGATAAATTTGTGCCAGGAATAAGGATTGAACCCCGGACCCCAGCACAGAAGTCTGACACCTTACCCCTAGACCGCCAGGTCACCCACCTCATCCCTACTCCCTTAGAATAATTAATTCATGCATACAACCTAAACGGAAACAAAGGAGTGGAGGGAAAAATAATTACTTTTTCACATAACATTTCTATGAATACAATTATATTTTATCCTGATAACAATCGACCACCTCTATGGTATAGCGGTCAGAATTCTTGGCTACTGATTCAGAGGTCTTAGATTCGATCCCCGTAGTCTCCAGGATTGTTTTGGGAAGCAGCAGGTTCAACTAAGCCTCGTGAAGACAAATGAGGAGCTAAATAGTTAACGGCTCTTATCTAGAAAACTGAGATTAAGGGCCAGAGGGTTCGTTGTGCTGACCACTTGACACCCTTTATCCACAAACGTTAGCATTATCATCGCTAAAAGTGGTGGTTGCTCGGTATGTATAGCTCAATCATGGGTTCAAGATATATAGCATATATTATAATAGTTGAAAGTTTTTCCATACGTTATTGATATATTTATCAACTGATTACCAATGATTTATGTTTCGCAAAACAAATATTCATTTTGGTAATATATTGATAAAATTTAATTACTAATTGTTATTTTTAACCCTAAAGTTTTCTAATAAACATAAAAATTAATAATACTGCTGAGAAATAATAAAAAGTATTGCTCATTAGACTAGAAATACACAAACAGCTGAGAATATGTTTTGTAACTACTAAAAAAAGAGTTCAAATGTGCTTGACGTTACTATTTTTTAATTTATGGCAACCCCTTGAAACCGACAAATTGGTCTTTACAATGTAAGTCTATCTGTTACTGGGACTAGAGCCGAAACGATTTTAACTATCAGACTAAAACTTGTTATCTAGGATATCGATAAGGTTCCCGGAAACTTTTTCTTTAATGATCCATCCAACCCTAATATTAATGGTAGTTTACCAAAAAGCGAAAATAGAAAATAATCAGTCTTATCAAAATTGGCTCTAACGATTTTGATTAAAATTCATATTAAGGCACTGTTTAGTATCAACAATCAAATCTATGTATCTCACTTTCTCGTGAAAATGATTTTGAGGTCACTTTACATGGGCGGAAATTTCCAATTTTCCTCAAAGTTTTAGAAATATTAAAATTAAATCACTTTTATTTGAAAGTAGATTTTATAAAATATATATTTTCCTAATTGTAGGTTTTTTTTTCCTATAACACTGTATATTATTTAATTTCAAATAATTGTATTACAAATTATATAAAAGAACGATAAAGTCTGTGAGGTGCGCTGTACCATTTATTTATTTTTGAGTAAAACACGTAGGTGGTATAAAGAGAAAGATTTGTAGTGAAGACAGAAAAAAAGAGGAAACTTGTAAAGTAAGACAAATGTCAGAAGTTTTTTTTAAGCAACAGGTCCAAAGGAACCTTTATAGGATGCATCAAATGTGGAGTAGTTTTTACAAGCCCTCGAAGGAATTACAAGGAACAATTTCTAAAACATTGCCGTCCATATAAAGTACTATTTTTTCATCACTGCATCTATACGTGTATTTACTAAGCACGTATATGTGTTAGGAATTAGTAATTCTGAATGTGGAGGAAGTGTACCCGCATTTGCGGGGAGGAAGAGTGGACAACCGTTTACTAAAAAAACACCCTCAATCGACCCAAATGGTATTCGAAATCCGATCTCCCCATTATTGGCAGTCCCAATCTATTGCGTGATATTAATTAAAATGTATCATTATCTAGTATATATAATATGTTATAAACATGAAAAATGTTGGTACTAGAATCCTATTCAATCAAATGAAACCCTCTTCGGTCGTTGAATGGTCTAAAGCTTCACTTTAGTCCCAGTCTCTTACTAAAGTGATGTCCTATGGGGTAATCCATTAACCACGTAACGTTTCTTCTTACTTATTTTTAAGCCCCTCTTCTTCATGTAATACCAAGTATACACTTAACCTGTCCACTCTCCCCTCCCCCCTCCCCCATCAAACCTATTTTACTTAAATTTTCATATCGAGTGAATGTCATTATTATCACCCGCTTCGGTGGCCGCATGGTATAACACGCTACTCTTATGTTGGACTAGACTGACGAAGACAGGGATATTGGGTTCGATCCCGGTCGGGTGTACTGAAGGTGGTTTTCATAAATGGTTGTCCATTCCTCACCACGCAGATGCATTTCCTCTAAATTAAACTTTCCTAATCCCTAACACATAAATGTAGTTAGTATATGGGCGTATAACCCGAACGGGTAGTAAGACACGGTGTTAAAGAAAAGTCATCATTTCATAGGGAAGCTTTAGTAACACTAATAGTTTGACTCAGATTTAATACTACTTAGAATGGGAAATTATCATATTATTATTATTATTATTATTATTATTAGCACCGCGTCTTACTACCCGTTCGGGTTATACGCACTTACGCAAATGTGTAATGGTAGGGTGATTGTGAGATGAAAGGAAGGACCTACAGTTTAACGTGGAATCCGAACCACGGTGGAGGCCTGGCATTCCCCACATTCACAAGATGTCTTGTCAGAGGTGAAGGAAGGGTTTGGTAATCAGATACATTTGTGCCGGGACCGAGGATTGAACCCCGGACCCCAGCACAGAAGTCCGACACCTTACCCCTAGACCGCAGGTCACCTTTATAAGTATATTTACTAACGGCGAAAATATGAACAGTAATACTACTTTTTCAACATTAAAATTTAACTACTATATGATGTGTTACGTAACACAATGATGTACCAACAATCCTCCCCCATATAATACCATGTATATATAAGAGCTTCCCCCTTCCCTCCTTACAACAACATTTCGTCGTTAATGGATGATCCCTTAGTCCAGGGGTCAGCAACCTTTTGCACCTAGATCGACCAAAAAACTTATACATAATTTTTCTACTCTACTTTTTATTTTTATTTCTATAAATCTCATATTTATTTACACCTTATAGTCAACCTTTTTCTCAAATATTATAGAAAAAAATAGAATAAATAAAATGTACATTTATATGTTAAACAATTTAATTTTCTTATAACATCACCAATTGTGACAGATCAAGGCTACTTTGGTTACACTCAAATATTATTTTGAAAGTACTTTATCTATTTGCGAGCTTATAAGACTCAAAGATCGACTTATAATGACGATGTAGATTGATTACGCATTCGACTGGAAATGTCGTGAAATCGATCAGTTGCCGAATCCTGTTAGACTATTAGACCACCGAAGCTGGCATTGAGTGATGAAGACGCAGTTCCTTTAGCGCGCATGCGCACTGACCGACTGTGGCCATGACGCATCCCAGCAGCATCAGAAACAGTCCGATGGTGAGGGCCTTGCAGGCGTTCCACAGGCACCGCGTCGTCACCTTCCCCCGCACCACCTGGACGTTCCACTGAGGGCCGCGTATGGGCGCCGCCACCTGGCGTCGTGACACCTTGCGTCGCACCGTCCAGTTGGCGCCCAGGAACGCGCCCTGGTGCATCGTCACCCCTCCCAGCTTAGTGGTGCTGTAAAAATACCGACATGGTGGCTGATAAGATACAGTCTCGTTTCTCTTGATACCTGTTTTTATTCTTTATTTGTTATTTTTTAAATTATTTATAGTATTGTTTATATTTTTACATGGTTTACCCTCATACTTTTAAGTTGTCCGATATGATTTAGTTTAGGATTGGTTAGGCTTATAGGACTATGGGGTGTTTTTTTCCATCATCTTTCACCCTTTCCCTCACACACACACACACACACACACACACACACACACACACACACACACACACACACACATCTGCGGAAGAGTAGTTTTAGCCCACCTTATTTTTTTATTATTACTATTCTGGAGCAATTCACTGTTGAGAGCCCTTATGGGCTAGTAAATATTGGTTTGTCTCTGTTTAAATGTGTACCGATAAAATTGTAATTATTATTAATAATAATATTTAGCACCGTGTCTTACTACCCGTTCGGGTTATACGCTTTAAGTACTAATTACGCTATTTGATTAGGAATTGGGAAGGTTGAATTAGAGGAAGTGAACCCGCATTTGCGTGGAGGGAGAGTGGAAAACCATTTAGGAACCCTCCCCCCCCCCCCCAGTTCACCCGACCGAGATTCGAACCTCGATCTCCCCGTCCTCAGCAGTCGAGCTCAACACGACAAGCGCCTTAGCCAACTACGCCACCGAGGCGGGTTGTAATTATTAGATAGTAATAAAAATGTTTATGAAGAAACAGTCAAATTTTCATAAATAGGGCCATATTTGACAGATAGAAAAGTTACTAGATCTACACGTATTCACCCGCCTCGGTGACGTAGTTGGCTAACGCGCTTGTCGTGTTGAGCTCGACTGCTGAGGACGGGGAGATCTAGGTTCGAATCTCGGTCGGGTGAACTGGGGGTGGTTTTTCATAAATGGTTTTCCACTCTCCCTCCACGCAAATGCGGGTTCACTTCCTCTAATTCAACCTTCTCAATTCCTAATCCATTAGCGTAATTAGTACTTAAAGCGTATAACCTGAACGGGTAGTAAGACGCGGTGCTAAATAGTATTACACGTATTCATAGGCAAAGTCATGTGATCAGCAGCTGTTACTTTTGATAGATGCTATAAATAACTATAAAATAACTAAAATAGTAATAATATAGTAAAATGTTATCAATTTTGACACCAATAAAATATGTTTGCATTTTCTAAAATACATTCCTTTGAAATTGGACTTAACCTTTAGTTGAGCGTTGAGGGTAGACATCAACAGAATGGGAAGAGGGAGTGGAGAGGGAGCTACTAACTCTTAAATGCATAGATAATAGATAGATAGATAGATAGATAGATAGATAGATAGATAGATAGATAGATAGATAGATAGATAGATAGATAGATAGAGCGAAATATTACGAGAGTTGATAAGTGTTCAAAGCTTCGAAAAATTCAAATCTGCTTCTAACAAATATCAGTTTCGACTTTGCCAGTGAAAATATTGACAGCTATATAGCATATTTATGTTCAACTATTTCATTGTGAGCTGTTATATACACACAGTGCGTGACCTGGTGGTCTAGGGGTAAGGTTTCAGACTTCTATGCTGGCGGCCGGGGTTCAATCCTCGGTCCCGGCACAGATTTATCTGATTTCCAAACCCTTCCTTCACCTCTGACAAGACATATTGTGAATGTGGGGAATGCCAGGCCACCACCGTGGTTCGGATTCCACGTTAAACTGTAGGTCTTTCATTTCATCTCACAATCACCCTAACATTACACATTAGCGTAAGTGCGTATAACCCGAACGGGTAGTAAGACGCGGTGATGATGATGATGATAATAATAATAATAATAATAATAATGTTATATACAGTACATATTCACGCTCATATGAACAAATCTGAAGTAATGGAGTTGTATGTTTTGATAGTAGCTTTATTTATCATATTGGAATTAAATATTTGAAACAATTAAACTATACAATATTTTCTAAATAGTTTTATTATATAAAAAGCTATATAAATAAGATCAAATTAATGTTTTTCATCATGGAAGAGTAATTAAAACATATTCGAACCAATATTCAACTTTGAGAATGTTTCATAGACGCGTTTCGAAAATTGTATTATTATTATTATTATTATTATTATTATTATTATTAGCACCGCGTCTTACTACCCGTACGGGCTATACGCACTTGCGCTAATGTGTAATGGTAGGGTGATTGTGAGATGATTTGGAGGACCTACAGTTTAACGTGGAATCTGAACCACGGTGGAGGCCTGGCATTCCTCACATTCACAAGTTGTGATTAATACACGTCTTGTCAGAGGTGAATGAAGGGTTTGATAATCAGATAAATCTGTGCCAGGACCGAGGATAAAACCCCGGACCCCAACACAGAAGTCTGACACCCTACCCCTATACCACCTACCCGATAATGGTAAAAGTGGTCTTTGCACACCCCTAAAAATCGGAATGTAAAAGTTAATACAAGATAAAGACAAAATTTTGCTATTGGTAGTTTTTATTTTTTAGGTTTTTAACGTACACTTTCTAAACTGGTTGATTACATCAGTTCAAGACTAAATATAATAACTTATCTCTAGAACAGACACAACATCCAGACTCCCGGCCATTAATTAATCACTGTAAAAGGGTAAACACATAGTTCACCAATGATGAATATTTTGACCTTAACTAGAATCGAATCAATGACCCTTAACTAAGTAGACAGATCCACTACCGACTGAGCTAAGACGTTGGAAGTAGTACTATGTTTCTCTTTTAATTTTAAGACCTGCATTTATTTTTAAGTAAACTTATTTTTGGAATTCTGGTACAAAATCATTCTATTTAAACCTCCTTGCAATGTTTTGTTTTGTATTAATAAATACGTTATTTTTTACTTATTGGTTTTTAAATCTGAAGTTTTGTTCCCGAAGGAAATGTCTGATTATAATCATCCTATAGAATATATGTTTCCTCTAACTTTGTCCGCCATAGTTTAAACCGTGAATCTCTTGAGGCGTGTCCTAATAAATGCTCGCATTATGATTTGTTTTCCTCCGAGAGAACTTTAATTGCGAAACTTCCAGAAGTTAGTGTTAGTGAAAGAATAGGTAAAAGACTACACCGGATATTATCGCTGAGGGAACAGCATATTTATTATTGGGAAATAGCTTTGTCATTATCTCGTGTTTGTGTGTTATCTATCTACCCTTAAATATAAGAGAGATTTTACAACGCTGATTAGTCGAGGTTTTCAGTAGCTCCGTGTTATTAAGCGCACCACCTTCACACACAACTCATAGGACCTGCAGTTACCTCATTGGTGATATTGGATGTATCAAAAGTTTGCTATATGTAGAAAAATAATTAGTTTTTTAACACAGTGTCTTAGCCTACTATCTTTTACGGCTATAAGCACATTTACTAATTAAATCAATATGTTAGGGACGAGGGGGGTTGGATCTAGAGAAAGTGTACCCACATTTGCGTGGAGTAGTAGTGTAAAACAATTTAGGAAAAATTTCTCTTACTACAACCTACTGGGTTTAAAACCCATATCTCCTTGTTATCTGCAGTCCCATCTATTGGGAGATTGACGCCTTAGACCCTGCGGTCACCTAAGTAGTTTCTTGTTTTGATTTGTTTATTGAAAATGAAAAATTAATAGAAATAAACAACTAATCTGACAACTATTCAAGAACAGTTGGGATTATTATGCGTAGAGAATTAAACTAAACCTACCTACAGAAGCAATATTTTATTTAGTTTGGCAAAAATATATTTTTACCAAAAAAACTTCAAAAATACTGTTCTTAGCTAGAATTTCCTTTCATCCCAACTTAAAAATAATCCTACCTTATTTAGTGGACGCATGGTCTAAGGCGTTACTCTCGTAACAGACAGAACTGCCAATGACAGGGAGATCGGGGTTCGAATCCCGGTTGGATGTACTGAGGGCAGTTTTCCAAAACAGTTTTCCACTTTCCCTCCACACAAACTCGGGTACACTTCCTTAAATTCATCCTTACTCATCCCTAACTCAATAGCTTAATTAGTACATATGTGTATAACTTGAACAGGTAGTAAGATTCGGTGTTAAAAAAAATTATGTATGACCCCTTAACTATGTTGGTAACAGACCCACCTACTAATATAAAGCTTATAAGTTCGAGTCTCAGCGTGGTAAACTTGTTATAGGAAATTATGGGGCTTCCATTTCATATTGACGAATTACCACCCGGGAGACTAGATGTTGTGTGTCTTCTAGAATTAATTTAGTTTTGAATGGGGTGTGCTAATATAATTAGTTGGCTTAGAAACTTCACTATAAATAGCCACAGTTTATAATAACTCGCGTAATTAAATGTATAAATCTGTTCGATTTCAAATTTGACACCAGTTGTAGGTTTAACCTCATTACATTTGTGTGCTAGTATCTAGATAAGATTTGTGATTTGTTGTTACTTAGCTCGATATAGATTGCGTCTTCTTGTAGAGAATATAAATTACTTCCTATAGTTCTGAAGTTCCTTAAGGAAAAATTTAACTTAGTCAATGAAGAGCTAGTCGTGAGCAAAGAGTTATAATAATTAATTAATTAATATTTAGCACCGCGTCTTACTACCCGTTCGGGTTATACGCTTTAAGTACTAATTACACTAATGGATTAGGAATTGGGAAGGTTTAATTAGAGGAAGTGAACCCGCATTTGCGTGGAGGGAGAGTGGAAAACCATTTAGGAAAAACCACCCCCAGTTCACCCGACCGAGATTCGAACCTCGATCTCCCCGTCCTCAGCAGTCGGGCTCAACACGACAAGCGCGTTAGCCAACTACGCCACCGAGGCGGGTAAAGAGTTATAACTTGAAGCATTAATTTGAATCAATGTTGCGGTAAAGCTCTTAGGAAGTTTCATTATAATTTCTTGTTTCTGGATATATGTATATAATACGGGGATCTATTATTTTAGACAATGATTCAGGAGTTTAGAATAACAGATTTTAATAATTTATTTTAATAAAAAATAATATGCTGAAAATTTCCCAAAAAATCTTAAATTTCAAAAATATCCAAAAAGAAAGCCGCAATTTCAGAAAACGACAATTTCTTTCGACATCAATTGCTCGAGTACTACTAATAATTAAAAAAAATACATTTCAAAGATTTAATATTAAATTTTACAAATTTTCAATAGCGAAGCCCACAATCTATATGTAATTTAAGTTAGTCGCTGAACGTATGAATGCTATTAAAACCGGAACCATGGTGTCATATAAAAGTGGTTGAAGATTCAAAAAAATTTTGAACTATAGATTTCCACAAAAAAAATCTTAAAATTCTGAAAATAGGCTGGGATTTACTACAGACCCAGTGACTTGGACAAGAAACTAAGTTGACTTAGACCAGGGGTCGCCAAAGATGTTAAGCTGCGATCGACTTATAAACTGTAAACAGCAGATGTGGACACTAACTTAAATATACAACACAAACCTTTTGAAATGTACTAAAATTCTTTTTAAAAAAACAACTTCAATATAAGATGATAACCAAGTGAGCCAATTTATACGAGTGAGAATCAAATGCAATTTAAAAGATTTGCCTGGCATATAAAACGGAGTAAGCACATGACTGCACCCACTAAGACTGTTTGTCACACGACTCAAGAGTCACACGAATGGGGTCAAACCTGTGAGATTCCACCAAAATGTGGTACACACTAAGAGAAGCATGGGTCAGAAATGTACGACCGACGTGGAGTCTTGTCGCGATGACGTTCTCTCTTCTAGACTTTCGTTATAGAAGAAGAGAGACATCGCGAAGTACCGTCCCGAAGATTGTTGGGTCGAAACCCACTGCTCGTGCCAGATGCGTACGACTCAACGGTGAACATAATCCTTAAGTTATGGTTAAGACTTCGAAAGACCTAAGGTTATAATATAAAGGTGAAAGGATATTATACAAAAAGAAATTAATAAAAAGTTAGAATTATTAACAGGTTAAAATTAAATATATTTTATTGATTGATATTGATTATGGTCCTTTCCAGGGTTTGAACCCAGTGAGTGTCGAGTGAGCTTCAAAACACTTGGTCTCGGGTCCGGGGTCTCGAACCCCGAATTGTCAGTGGTACACGTCATTGAGCCCCGTGGCACACATCATTGAACACACGTCATCGGGCTAAAACCGCCAGCTCAGGGTTTTAATCTATCATCTAGTTTCGAATGCCAAGGACTGGGGGGATCAAGGTTCGTATCCTGATCGGGTATACTGTTGCCGGTTTTCTCACTTATCCTCCAGGTAAATTTGGGTACATTTCTTCTAGGGGGAACCTTGAGATTAGAATCTTTGTCGTTGAATTGGAAGTCAGGGTTTGATCCCGCAGCAAGTAAATTTTTTTAAATTTTGTGTGTGTGTGAATGCTATTTACTATGTCAACAAAATATAGTTTCGAGCATTAAATTCCAGGACACCCTTGACAGATATTCAACAAGTGTTGATATCACCGTGTGAAGAAAATTAAAGTTATAAATTATTTCATCAAAACTTCATACCAAAATCGGCCTTTTTGAACAAGGAATAATTAGTGAGAAAAATATAGACTTTTTTCGTAAGGATGTGTATAGAGACCGTTTTCGATCACAACCCAATTAAACTGAGGGTATTTTCCTTACATTATTTCAAACTCTCCCTCCACCCAAATGCGGGTACACTTACCTTTAATTATCCTACCCCCATTAGTGTAATTAAATTATTGTATGAGTAGTGATAGCTACAATTGTTTAATACCTATATGTACGGGTTAACACAAGACATTGAGAAATTATAAGTACCAATTTTCCTCACTAGATGGCACAGAATGAAAGTTATTAATAAATGAATATAAGTTTGATATAACATAATAATGTACTCGTAAATAGTGATATATTGAAGGATTCAGACAGTAACGCATGTATTGCCCTACAATATTTACTTATTTATTGATTTTATTTCTAGGTGTAGTGTTTATAATTCGATACAAGGACTTTACGTTTTTCGCGCTATGCGAAGGATTTCGTCAAATGCTCGTATTTTCTTGTGTGAATTTTGTCTTCCACGTCTGGAGAAGTGTTAGTGAATAACTGTCAAGTCAACTTTCATTAAGGTTTTATCTACTTATTCTCATAAAACATGGCTCTATAGTTAATATTTTATCTGTTGATTTTCATACAACACACTTGGTTAAAATGGTCTTCCTATGTAAGAACTGTTCAAAATCTTTTACCAAGCTTACCAACCTGGCACGTCATATACGTTTACAACACTGGAGTGGAGTTAACAAGTGTGATAAGTATAGTAGACAAGTTTTTAGTCGGAGTGACAACTTAAAGCGACATGTTTCCTCACGTAGTCGGGAGGTGAAGTCATTCGAGTGTAATAAATGTCAAATATTTTCACGGCGGTATAATCTATTACGACATAAGTTAAAGAACTGTACTGCAACATCATTGGGGAGTGTTGCCAACGTTTCAAAGTCAAGAGAGCAGGAATCTATTGAGAATCTCGATATTGATGAAGATTACGACCCCTGTAATTTTTCAGAAGCTTTGAATGGTACAGTCAAAATCATGAAGTTCTCTCCCTTAATGTAATGGGTAATCTTAAATGGTATACATTTCCTGTTTAGAGTACTCTCGTGTTGGAGGGGAGGGAGAGGAAACAATCACCCCTTACTTTCTCAGTAAGTGTATGGTCGCTCTAAGTCCTGACGAATTAAAATCACAGATTGAGGATGCATGCACTTACATGATTGAAGCAGTTTTTTCTTTCCACCACAAAGGAAGTGGCTGGTCTGAGTACCATGTGAAATACTTAGAGCTTAAACTAGCTAAATATGTTCCTTTGGCTGCTTCCAGATATATTTCATTACCAGAAAGGTTGAGAAATAAGAATGCTCTAATTAATATAAGAAATGCTGACAGTAAATGTTTTCTTTGGTCTGTGCTAGCATTTCTATACCCAGCAAATTGCATACCTCAAATCTTGTACGAAGCTTTTTCACGCATCCTCTCAATTAAACTCTCCCAAAAACTTTGCCTGAAATATTCAGCAAACTAACTGCCCTATAATTCTTACATTCATTCTTACTGCCTTTGCCTTTGTACAAAGGAACAGTAACAGTATTCTTCTAGTCATTAAGAACATTCAAAATCCCAGCACACACATTGATCAACTCACACAATCTGGCAAGTAGTACCATGACCCCACACTTAGCATTTCACTTATGATCCCACTTACACCCGCAGCTTTGCCATTCTTTAACACTACCATAGCTTTTAACACCTCAGCCTCGTTAATTTTTTCACTCATAATAACGTATTTCCGATTTCTGCTACTTTCTCTACGTTTTCACCATACAATTGCTCAAAATACTCCCACCATCACTCTCTAACACTATTTTCATCCCAGATCATCTCACCGCGTTCATTCTGAATGGCTTAAGTCTTTTCTTGCACCCTTCATTTAGTTCTCTTTACCCTCTTCCAGAACAGCTTCTTATTTCCTTATAAACAATTCTGCATTCTTTCTTCTTCTAATCTCATTTTAACTTTACTCTCTTTTAGTACTTTCTTTTTGTTCATATTTTTCTCTTTGCATGTGTCCTGCACCTCTTACGTTCTGTTTCACTCTTCACAGCCATAATGTATTATAACTAATTTAATCATATTTCTGACTTTAACATCCTTAAGACCCGCCTCGGTGGCGTAGTTGGCTAACGCGCTTGTCGTGTTTAGCTCGACTGCTGAGGACGGGGAGATCGAGGTTCGAATCTCGGTCGGGTGAACTGGGGGGGGGTTGTTTCCTAAATGGTTTTCCACTCTCCCTCCACGCAATTGCGGGTTCACTTCCTCTAATTAAACCTTTCCAATTCCTAATCCATTAGCGTAATTAGTACTTAAAGCTTATAACCCGAACGGGTAGTAAGACGCGGTGCTAAATATTATTATTAATAACATCCTTAAGGAAAAATAAACTGACGTGTAAAGATTTAATTCCTGAGATATTTCGGCTGCATTCGTTCTATTTAAATCACTGTGGATTTTTCCACAAATAAAAAAGGAAACTTTTCCGAAACGCAAAATTTTACGAGAACATTTCTCCAACTCACATCTTTACAGTCCAATTTTCATTTAATAAAAAAAGGGGGGGGGACTTAATAAAGCACAAACATTTGTGCATGCAGTCAACATTGATATAATTTTACTATTATTAAAATTATGTTTATTTTATAAATATTGATAAAATCTTTCAAAAGTGACAGATGCAGATCACATGACTTGATGTATGAATACGTGAAAGTAAATCTAGTAGCTTTTTTAGCTGTCAAATAAGGCAATTTTTTTTATGAAAAATTGGACAGTATCAACATCGGGTTTTGACTGCTCTTGATGGATGAGAGTCGGGTGACTAAAACGAGATGTTTTCTTTTGACTCCGTCACTTGAAGAGTAAGAGGGGAAGTCCCACTCTATCCCTGTTTTCTGTCTTTCTACCACTTACCGCAGCAAACAAGAGGAAACAACAACCTCACGGTTTGGACAAATGTTGTCTGGCTGTACTTCACTTTTCTCCCCTTGTAGTTAGACCGTACTGTGAAGCACACCCTGTTTCAAACATGAGGAGACTATGTAAATATAGAACAACCAGTGGATTGTTGCAGCGATATATGCAGATTATTGCAATAAAAATATTATAAACTTTTTAGTTTAGAAAGTTCTATATAATAAGATCTCATTTTACTTTTATTTAAAGGGTTCAAAAGCTATTAACTTTCTGTAGATTTTGAGCTTTCGGTGCTTAATTTTAATCAATACTTATATCTCCTCCCCTCCCCTTTACGCCATGAGGATAGCTTCAAAACGACCCCTCTTCCAGATCTCTATCTATTTGTTTCACCGTACCACTTAAATAAGAAATTGAGCAATCATTTTTAACCGAAGAGAAGTACCATCATACACAAATTATGGTTTACGTGGTGATGTAAACAAATAATTATTGTACAAATGAGCCACTGCACATACAACAGGAAAGATGGAGATTCACTAAGAAATTGGGTTTTTGTTGTGAGCTACTATTTTTGTCAACATCTTGGGTCCTTAACCTTTAAAATGAGAGGGTCATGTATCAAACTCTAAGAAAATATAGTTTTAGATGGAGGTCTGGTAACCGGGTAGTTGATGGTTATGCTCTTTAGTGGACCTATATGTTCATTTTTATCCTCAACGTTTCTGTAACAATATATATTATCTCATTTATGATCTTTGGTGTAATGTGATGCTCTTTTTTAACATTATGTTTATACAAAAATATATTTTATTTCGTTTCACATATATTACTAGTTTTAAGTAAATATCTTTACTTTTAGGTAAATGGGCGAGAACGGCTCTGCGGTGCACCTTGAGGTTTATGTATATTTACAAAATCTCAACATCAGAATGTCATATGATAATATGTGTCTGTTTAAATGGGGTTTAGTTAAGTCTGATGGTTTTTACTGGATGGCTTTACGTTCTCTTTTAACATAAACGTGAGTACATTTACCTCTAAATTCGTCCTAACCCATCCCTATCCGATCATCGTAGATAAATGCGGATATCCCGAACGGGCGGTAAGACACAGTACAGAAATAAACATTTGATCCATGCAGGTTAAGATTTGGATTTTGTCTGGACGGATCAAGTTGGGTATTTCCTAATTAATCAATTGGGGTGAACACGGGAAAATAAATCAAGAGGGAATGCTCTGGCATTTTCATAGGCAGAGGTAGAACAATTATTTTAAATGTCACCCTCTTGAAGATCGTCATCAGTTGTTTGTTACACCGCATCTTACTACCCGTCCGGGCTAACCTAACATTTTACACTTATGGGCCAGGGATGCTGGAGATAGAATTAAGGGTAAATATACACTTCATTTACCCTGAAAGGTAGCGTTGTCTGTAGCCCAGTTTGCAGAAAGATTAGCTAGTACTAATGTACCGTTACCGGGGATATCCGAACGTACTTATCGTACATATTTTCCTTGGAGACTCTTTCCATGTCCCGATGAGATGAGGTGATGGTGATAGTTAATATTATGGAGTGAAACCAGTGAAGGTCTTAACCTAACTTAAGCCTAATCAATCAAACCGTGGTAGCTTTGGGAATTATTCCCCTTTCAAGAAAAATCCCTTCGTACCAGCCGGGAATCGAGCCTGGAGCCTACAGTCACCCAGCCAGGGCTTCTGACAACTATATCACGAGGCCGGTTTCCACTGTGATATAGCTTTTAGGATAGGGTCATAGTGTAATCGGTCAAGATATTGTTACCTTCCACTATGGTATAGTTTATCATATAAGGTCTTAGTGTAATCCATCAAGGTAAGACTGTTACCATTGAGGGTGAACTGAGTGTACACGCATTTTCATAGAAAGAAAGAGGTAAACAATCTATGGAAACCTCCCCATACACACATCCAGGATTCACCCCACCTATCCGCAACCCCTCAGGGAACCAGATTTGAATGAGATCGACGTTTCCGCGCGGCTAGGGCAACGCAGGTCACTATCAGCTCCCAGACCAGTTAGAAAGCTCATTAAGACGAGTCTACGAAGAGTTCACCACTCCCGTCAGCTAGTTATGAGGAGTGATGGTGATTGCCAGGCCTGCCTGGTCGGAAATAGAACTGGTATTGACCTTGTTTTACGCGGTTGAAGAGTTGCCTAGCAACGGACCCCGATGTTCGCACGTGGCCCTCATCTCTCGGATAAAGCCCGACCCGGGCTGGTAACCACACGCGCATCCCCCCCCCCCCCAGGTGCGGACAGGCTATCGCATTATAGAAACAGTTTTATAGCTCTCCTCTTCCAATATACGAGTGATATATTGAGAGCGGCCTCACAAGCACACCTGTTGGAGTATCTCTCTCTCTCTCTCGTCGCGACTCAATACCAAGAATACCCGCTTCCGTGGCCAAACGGTCTAAGTCGTCACCCTCGAGTTAGACTGGCCTTCTGATGACGGAGAGATCGGGGCTCTAATCTCAGTTTGGTCTTCTGAAGGGTTTTTTACCTATATGGTTCCCCAATCTCCTTCCACGCAAATGAGGGTATATTACCTCTTAAATGATTCTTTCCTCATACCTACCCCATTATAATAATGATCATATTTGCGTATAACCTGAACAGGTAGTAAGAAGCGGTGATAAAAAAAAAGGGGGGGAAACCAAGGACGTTTACAAAGAGTTGGCTGAGTTTGGGGTTTGGGGCACTTATTACCAGGGCCTAGACTTTGATTAAATAAAAACTATAGAAACAATTATATATAAATGACCTATAATTTCTAAATATATTACTTAAAGTTTACAAAATAAATTACCTAAAACATATTAACAAAAACTAGTAATGAATACACACCACTAAATCAAACACGCACTTTACCAATGAAAACCAATAAAATATTATATGCAATGGAAATACTTTATAGTTATATTAATATACAAATATCTGCTTCAGAAGTGATAGCTACCCCCTACCAACGCAACCCTCTCCAGACTAGTTGCAGTGTCTCACCAGGAACGTGTATTTTACAACCAGACAAGTAAAGAGGATATAAATATCATGGCCTACATTATCTTCTCATTCCGACAACTGTGTGTTGGAAACATTTATATTCTTTAGAATGAAAAATTACATCTTGACATTTTTCAATGTAAAGAATATTATATTTAGATGCAGCTATATCCGTAATAATTAATAAACCGGTAATTGCTTAGCTATTTAATCCATCACTAAAACATTTATGTTTGAGCATTTACGCATTTATAAAATATATATACTAATTAAAATTATATTTACCCAACTTAAATGCCTTAGATTTACTATAAATGCCTAAAAATTCCTTAAAATGTCGCAAACCAATCAAATATTAGCTAAAATTTAAAAAATGACAAAATTACCCATAAAACATTTATTTATGCAACCAGGCAATCATAAACAGAGTTTATTTACAAATGAACATTGTATATGACAAACCAAAATAAGATAACATGTCATTAAATTCCGGGCCCTGCTCAAGACAAATATTCAACAACTGTTGAGGTCACCCACCATGTGAATAAAAACTATACTCTATTTTTCTTCTGGAGAAATATTTGATTTATTTTGGCCAATGTGTTTTTCTATAAAAAAAATTACAAAAACACGGACCTCAACTCATGTTCTTTACAGTGAGATATTTACTTTTCTCGATGTTATAAATGAAAAAATGTTTGACCTCGTGATTGTGTTGGATCTTGATATTTTATATGCACCTGAACCCAAAAAGGTATGTTTTATCATTATGTACGTCTCTCTGTATGTCTGTCTGTCTGTCTGTCTGTCTGTCTGTACCCGAGGATACATACGAAATGGTTTGATGCTATCCCTTCAAACTTGATATTTATGTGTTAGAAGATCAGATGGACAGCCAGGGTGGCCGAGAAAGGAAGAAGTCCTAAGAAGAGTGGGTGAGAATAGACAGGGTGACAAAGGAAGAAGTCCTAAGGAGAGTGGGTGAGAATAGACAGGGTGACAAAGGAAGAAGTCCTAAGGAGAGTGGGTGAGAATAGACAGGGTGACAAAGGAAGAAGTCCTAAGAAGAGTGGGTGAGAATAGACAGGGTGACAAAGGAAGAAGTCCTAAGGAGAGTGGGTGAGAATAGACAGGGTGACAAAGGAAGAAGTCCTAAGAAGAGTGGGTGAGAATAGACAGGGTGACAAAGGAAGAAGTCCTAAGGAGAGTGGGGTGAGAATAGACAGGGTGACAAAGGAAGAAGTCCTAAGAAGAGTGGGTGAGAATAGACAGGGTGACAAAGGAAGAAGTCCTAAGAAGAGTGGGTGAGAATAGACAGGGTGACAAAGGAAGAAGTCCTAAGAAGAGTGGGTGAGAATAGACAGGGTGACAAAGGAAGAAGTCCTAAGGAGAGTGGGTGAGAATAGACAGGGTGACAAAGGAAGAAGTCCTAAGAAGAGTGGGTGAGAATAGACAGGGTGACAAAGGAAGAAGTCCTAAGAAGAGTGGGTGAGAATAGACAGGGTGACAAAGGAAGAAGTCCTAAGAAGAGTGGGTGAGAATAGACAGGGTGACAAAGGAAGAAGTCCTAAGAAGAGTGGGTGAGAATAGACAGGGTGACAAAGGAAGAAGTCCTAAGAAGAGTGGGTGAGAATAGACAGGGTGACAAAGGAAGAAGTCCTAAGAAGAGTGGGTGAGAATAGACAGGGTGACAAAGGAAGAAGTCCTAAGGAGAGTGGGTGAGAATAGACAGGGTGACAAAGGAAGAAGTCCTAAGAAGAGTGGGTGAGAATAGACAGGGTGACAAAGGAAGAAAGTCCTAAGGAGAGTGGGTGAGAATAGACAGGGTGACAAAGGAAGAAGTCCTAAGAAGAGTGGGTGAGAATAGAAGCATTTTGGATGTGATTCTTCGGTACAAAGCAAACTGGATCGGAGACACATCTTCAGGTATGTACTGTCTTCTGCACGATGTCATAGAAGGAAAGGTTGAGGGAAAGAGGAGCTTAGGAAGGGGGTGGACTCAAATATTAGACGACTTGAAGGAAAGAAGATAATTCTGGGAGTTGAAGGAGGAGACATAGGACAGGGTGTATTGGTGGTCTAAGACCACTTAAAAAAGGAATAGACCTGTTGTAAGACAACACATATTAATAATAATAATAATAATAATAATAATAATAATAATAATAATAATAATAATAATAATAATAATAATATGGTCAACACCTCGAGGTAAAATAATAGTTTTAGCTTTGGATGAATAAAAGGTGGTTTATTGATGATTTATTTTTGAAAATTCAAAATCTTTCGATAATGGCCTTAGTGATTTTGTTTAAATTTGATATCTGATTGAGTGTTTAACGTGCTAACTTATTTTATATACTTATTGTTTGGAGAAAAAATAATCTAATGATAGCTTACTAATAAGTATTTTTTGAAAAATTGAAATAGTTTAAAAATTTGACAAATTTTTGAAAATGGCCTTAATTTTTTTTTTACCAAAATGATTATTTATGGAGTGTATTAGGCATACATGATAAAAATAACACTGTATCCATCTTTTCATGAGAAAAAATAAGGGTAGTTTGCTGAAGATATAGTTTTTGAAAATTTGGTCGCAAACTATTAGTTGATCTCGGTAGTCTTGGGGTAAAGTGCTTGCCTCGGGACCCAAAATTGATAGGCCCTTTTACTCCTGCTCATACCAATGTCAGTGTGCTGAAATAATTAGTCGGTGTAGAAAGTGCACGTTGACCACCTCAAATAAAAAAAACTAAAGCATATTATAAAGAATGTAAGAGTGTATAAAATATTTATTTTAAAAGATTAGTCCTTAAAATACTTTTAATATTTAAATTATCCATGTAAATAAGAAAGAGGTTTGGATAAAAAAACATATCACACTATATTATTTTATAATATTATATCGGAATTTATCTATGCTTACGTTATAGATGCCATTTAATCACTATTCCGTGGAATTTTTAAAACCTCATTTTACTACAGGTTCATAATATACGTGTACTCACTAATTATTTTAATGCTTCAGAGTTAAGGAAGGTTTAATTTAGAGGAAGTGTACCCGCATTTACTTGAATGGAGCGTGATAAATCATTTTGGAGAAACCACCCTCAGTACACTTTACTTGTATTTAAACACTTATCTCCCTGTCATTGCAAGAGTGAAACCTTATGTTCTAAAATGATTAATATATTTTTAAATATGTCATAGTATTTAGTGATATTTCAAATATATTCGTAACTAGCCCGCTTCCCCGTAAAAAACTATTGTAAAGAATCCTGTAAAACAAAGCTTCAAATCATCCATCATGTGAATATAAAAACAAAACTTTTTTACTTTTTTTTTAAATACAGTCCTACCATCACTGTATAGCCCCCTCCCTCTTTTTATCCTCCCTCCTATTTTCATCTCATTCCTCTTTCGTCACCCCTACCCACCCACCCCCTTCACCAACCCCACTTTCCCTTCAACAATTTTTTTTCCAACGACTATATAATATACTATCGACATTTTTATGAGGAATAATTTAAATTTTCAAAATAAAATATAGACTATGTTACTCGCTGATAATGTAGCTTTATATTGGTGAAAGAATTGTTAAAATCGGCCCAGTAGTTTTTGAGTTTATCCATTACAAACAAAAAATAAAAAATAAAATCCTTCCTGTTTATAATATTAGTATTGATATATCGAGGTTCTTGTCTTCCTTCGAAATGTTTATAGGATTCGAAGGCTATTTATTATATAGGTGGAGAAGTCGAAGTGAAGGAGTATTGATCTTCAACTTTGACTTTAACATTTCGAAGATTGGAGCACCCCTATTGTTAATATTACTATATAGAGACGTATAAAATAGGAGAGCTTTCTCAAAGGGTGCTCCAGTGTATGCTCACGTTCCTCAGTTCGAGAACCGTTGAGCTCCATTCTCCTGCTATTGTTCTGCCAGACCACGGTTTCAATAATCCAACTTTTGTGTGTGGCATGTGGTATTATATTGTTAAAAAGATCACAAAGAGAATGGAGACTTCGATACAGGGAACAACCGCTGTACAGCGAGGCAGAGCGCATTATTTATTCTCCTTGGAATCAGTTCATTGCGAACTTCGGTACTGGCCAGGTAGAAAAATCGTGTCAAAACATAAAACGCGAGGCTTATATGAGATTTTGAGTCACACTCTTATCTGAAAAACCGGAGTTGGATAAACAAACGAATGCACTAATGGCGTGTTTTTTTTTGTTTTTGCAATTTGTAGCTTATTATCTCTCCCCCCGCCCCCTCCTCTTCCCATCGCATCTCACAACCTGTTTGGGTTATACGCATGTATTAGTTAATGTAATATTTTATGATTGGGTGAGAGTAAATTTATAAGAAATGTAACTGCATTTGTGTGAAGAAAGAGTGTGAAACCATTAATAAAAGAAAAAAGCCTCAATACATCCGGCCGATATTCGAACCCCGACCTCCTCATTACCAACAATATATTCTAGTGCGAGAAAGATGCCTTAGATCATGAGGGCACCAAAGCGGGTCATATATATTACTAAAGCTTTTAAAAGTTATTTGACTACCGCATTACAGATATTAAAAAATAACTTTTTATACCCGTAGTTTTCTGAATTTAATTAATGGCATTTAGCAAAAAAAAAAATCACACAGCTGCATTTATTTCCAGTTGAGTGATGGAACGTAGTCTAGCTAAATTAAATTAAATATTGATATGAAGGCTTCAAATATCTCTTTTTATCTTTCCTCTTTTTCTCTCTCATATATGTATATATATAAAGAGACAGAGAGAAAAGAGAAAGAATTTGCTTGAAGCTTTTATCTAAATATTTAATTAATTCAATTTTTTGTCGTAGTAGGCCTAAAAATGTTCTACAGATAATTGACTATATACAATAAGATTAAGCTGATCACAAAATAAAGAGTACCGCTACAGTTAAATTTGTATAGGAACTAGATATGATTTTACGTATTCATACGTCAAGTCATGTGATCTGGAGCTGTCACTTTTGATAGATAATATCAATATCCGTAAAATGGCAATAAATAATATGGTACAATATTATTAATGTTAAATGCAAAAGAAGTTTGTTTTTTCTAAATATATTATTCCAAAGTTTTATAATAATTTTATGAAAGATTAATGTATGTAAATATTATAAATTCTCAGATATCGTAAAATGTTCTAAATAAAATGGCGGAGGAGTGTGTAGGTTGTTAGGAATCTTTCTAAGTGAGCTTTGATAAAAGTTTACTTTCACAATATAATTATGTTTTACCTGAATATTCCATTACACTGATCTAAACACTATATTTTGTGGGATCTCCTGAAACTTGTAATATTTTCCTTAATATTTATATTGCTTTCTTGATAAACTACTCACATCCAAAATTTCAAGTTTATATTTATCTTAAGTTTTTTTTTATGAATATACAACATAGGCTACTTTATATTCTCTTACGTATTTAAAAAAAAATTTCTAAAACTATTAAATGAATTAAGCTCTTTGGAAGAATATTTACTATAACTGGACCTTATCTTAAGACATTCCACAAGTTTCTATTATTTTCGGTTTCAATATTTTGCTAGAAAAGTTTTACACCTCCTAATTATAAAAGTTGTAGCTAAATTATTTGTTTGACAATGACATTCAAATGCCAAACATATATATTTTTTTAAATTAGTTTGTACACTCTCTAGTGATTTTTACTTTCTCTCGGCCCCTCGAAGAGAGAAAATTGTGATCGTAAAAAAAAATCGAACTAAAAATTTTGATAAATAACGTTTCATGACCACCTGTCTGCATCTCGGCCCAGAGCTCTAACTATTCTACCTACAAGGCTAAAATTTGCTTTTAAAGGTTTTTAATAAGGTTTCCCCGAGAAATCTTTGTAATTAAAGATAAAACCCTAAAATTAAGGGTAGTTTACTGAAGGTCATAATGAGAAAAAAATCTAATACCTCAAATTTTCTTTAACTATTTTGACTAAATTTTGTATCTGACCACTATTTAACAGTACAAACAAAATAGAAGCTCTCATTTTCCCATGAAAATAATTTTGAGGCTACTTTACATCTGCACAAATTTCCAATTTTGATCATATCGCTGCAACTCTTTGAAATACGAAATAAACAATCATTGTAAAGTTGTAACTTAGTACTATTTAAAATAAGAAAATCCATTATTTTGAAATATATTTTTATGAAACCAATAGTTTCTAAGCTATAAGAAAATAGTTATTATATATATGTTTTTACTAAGGTCTTTGAAATGTGATATTGATTGTTATTTTCATTGGTGGACAGAGCTTTTCCTATTTTCTCAATGTTTCTGTAACACTGTAAATTATATCATTTATGCTCTTTAGGAGACTTGTTTATGCAACAATCTATATTATTCGTTTCACATATTTTATGAGTTTTTTTTGTAAAGTTCTCTTTTTTGTGATAAAAAAGAAAGCAAGTTTGTGTGATGAACCATACAATTTATTTTTGATCATACAAAACAAAAATATATTCAAGTCTTATCAAAATCCATAAAAAAATCTATTTTGAAAAACAAACAAGTATAATTCCAATATTGACACACGTAAAACCATCACTATACCTCACTCTCCACTTAAATATGGGCATACATCCTAACATCCTATGCATCCTACCTTTCTGATCCCTACCCCATTAGTGTAAATTTGTGGATATTACGGACGCTGTACGACGCTGCGTGAAAGAAAAAGAACATCCCAGTCTTTTGTTTTAAGCACCACGTCTTACTACCTGTTTGGATTATGCTTATTAATTTTTTGAAGTTATACTTCTTTAGGCGCGTTATGAAAAAAATGATGAGAGTGAAATTTTAAGATGCGCGCGCATCACTGTAACACAAAAGTAACAGGTTGAAGCTAAACCGCTCATTAAGTCTCGAAAAAAAAAAAGCTACCAACAAAATAGAAATAGAACCTCTGTTAGTCGCGCATGTTGGTACGCTCATAGAGAAATGTATACTATGTTATTCCTTTCTCTATGGTACGCTCGTCGCCTCTGATCACTGTTTTCATATAATATGTATCCACATGTTTCTAGTTTCTACATTCACAACACGTGTTATAGTTTCATACAAGTGCGAATTATATATGCGCTAATAAATTATATTCAGTAGTGATTTAAATTGAATATTTTGATTAATATTAGTTACTATTCGTAAATAATAGTGAAAAAAAATTGTGCTTATAGACTTTTTCAAGTGCTCCAATATAATTGAGGTTAACTATCCGTATGTATTATTTTATTTAACAAAATTAATACTAAATATTATTAAATTATTATTGTTAAATATTTATTATTGGTTATTTAATATTTACAAAATAAAGAAATAAAATTAATAAAACATTTAATAAAAAATTTGTGATAAAAATTTAAATCAACATCAAATTAAAATATTAATTTTTGATATTTATTATTAAATTGAATAAATAATAAATATTTATAAAAATAAATGAACAAATTTAATGAAAACTTTTTGATAAAAATGAAAAGTGAATATTAAATTAAGAAAATAATAAATATTTAAAAAATGAATAAACTTGAATTCAATTTTTGAATTTATTATTAAATTTATTCATTTACTTTTAAAATATTAAATGATCAATAATAAATATTTAAAATTAAGAATCTTATAATATTTAGTACAAATTATGTCATATGTATTTATTATTTCTAAATTTTATTTTGAATAATTATATATACATATTATTAAATTTTTAATGATGCCAAAGAATTATAACTTCTCACGCGCGTACATAAGTACACACACCCATTTTTAATTTTGTTAATGTGCCAGGGATGAGAATGGTTAAATTAAGAAGATGTTTACTTACATTTGCGAGTAGGAAAAGTGTAACACAATTAAGTTAATAATAATAATAGTAATAGCACCGCGTCTTACTACCCGTTCGGGTTATGCGCTTTAAGTACTAATTACACTAATGGATTAGAAATTGGGAAGGTTGAATTAGAGGAAGTGAACCCGCATTTGCGTGGAGTGGGAGTAGAAAACCATTTAGGAAAACCCACCCTCAGTTCACCCGACCGAGATTCTTACCTCGATCTCCCCGTCCTCAGCAGTCGAGCTCAACACGACAAGCGCGTTAGCCAACTACGCCACCGAGGCGGGTCACAATTAAGTAAAAACCACCCTTAGCACATCCGACTGGGATTTGAACTCCAAACTCCTCATCATCGGTAGTCCAGTCTATTGCGAGAGTGACGCCTTAGAACATTCGACCACCGAAGTGGTCTATACTAACTTAGTTTCGCTTATTACGTTGGCCGAGAGGGTTGGTCAGAATTACCACGAGAGGCGGCAGATTTGTCCATGTCCCACTCGACATAATATACCCTGAGGAATACCGGAAGAGATTAAACTTTCCGGAAATAAGTAGACATCTAGCTCATGGCTCAGCTAACGGACGGTTAAATAATTTACATATTTCCTTGATACGAAAATTTAAGATAGTTCGTATATTTTGCTAAGGACATTGCCTACCTATGACGTCACGGCAAGTCAAGTTAGAGTTTTCTATGTAAAAGTATTTACAAATATTTGACGAGTTTAAATATATAACATTGTTACAAATACCATACATTCCTTAAACAATAATTATAAATAGTTTTATATTGTCACACAATCATTTTTATGATCTTGAAGTAGTTTTTTGTAAAAAAAAATCCATTTTGAAATATCTACAATAGACCATTTGGTTTATTTACAAAACTAGCCAATAGGAATCCTCGTGATAGAATGTTAGTTAAATAATTCCGTGGAAGCATTTGCCTATCTAAAATAGGAAATAAGTTTTTTTTTTAAATTTCAAGTCTAGACGCAAATAGTATGAGTTTGAGTATGTACATTCGTCAACGAAATAGGGTAAGGGCTTTCAGCAAATAAATAAGAGTTCTCACAGAATGAATCGCTTATTTAATTCCTTCTCTTTCTATTTCGTATATTGGCGTCTAAATGTGATATTGTGAAGAGTGTTTAAGTGCGTTAAGTTAAGATTTGACCAGCTTCGCAAAATAACTTTGAATTCACCAAGTAGGTGATGCCGTTCAGTCGAGCTAAACATATGTATTTCATAATAAAACTAAATAGTATGTAAAACTATGCGTGTAAAAAGTTAATGTAAATCTTAAGTTAAATTATTATTTATTATTATTATTATTATTATTATTATTATTATTATTATTATTAACACGTCTAACTACCCACTTGGGCTTACGCACTTACGCTAATGTGTAATGGTAGGTGATTGTGAGATGAAATGGAGGACCTACAGTTTAACGTGGGATCCGAACCACGGTGGAGGCCTGGCATTCCCCACATTCACAAGATGTCTTGTCAGAGGTGAAGGAAGGGTTTGGAAATCAGATAAATCTGTGCCGGAACCGAGGATTGAACTCCGGACCCCAGCACAGAAGTATGACACCTTACCCTTAGACCACCAGCTCACCTAAGCTCAGTTTTAAATTTCGCTTAGTCCATCCTGAACCCTTTTAATATTTGTCAATATTTTGTTTCTGTGCTGGTGCATTATTTTAGTAAGTAGTCTACCTTCTAATTTGCATGGATGTAACTTGTTTGTATAAATTATTATAATTCAAAAAGGTACTCTTGGGATGGAGGGGGGGGGGACGAGAGTAAAGGTAAGTGTTTTTGCAATTTTTTATAGCCAAACATTTGTTTTGCCAAAATAAATTAAATATTGATCCAGTAGAAACAAAGTTTAATTTTATATACATTAAATTTTGCAGATTTAAATACTCAAAAATATTAATTTTAAAGATTTTTTTTAAAGTAAATACAACACATAATACTCCTAAATGTAATTTACTACAATTAAAACAATCACCCCCCATATTTAATTAAATTTTGTAGATTAAAATACTTACAAATTAATTTTAAAGAGTTTTGAATGTAAATACAACACATAATAATCCTAAATTTAACCCACTATATTTAAATACTCACCCTCGTATCTGTGAATAACATAGCAAATGAATATAAAATGTTCTCTACAAATTCCAGGACACACTTGACAGATATTAACTGTTGAGGTAAACATGTAAAGTAAATTAAACTCTATATTTCTACTGGAGAAATATTGTTTTATTTTGCCGAAAAAATGTTCCCTATAAAAAGTGTGAATTGTCCTTAGCTTTAAATTCCTACCATCCCACCTTAACGTGCACGTTAATAATAAAGTAAAATATTATCAATACTTATCGATAAAAACTAAAGAATTTTCAAAATTTCTTCTCATATGAAAACTGGACTGTATGAATGTTCTAAAAGGTTCTTCCTACGAAACTTGGACTGTATGTTCTAATAAGCTCTTCCTACAAAACTTGGACTGCATGTTCTAAAATTCTCTTTTTATGAAACTTTGACTGTATGTTCTAAAAAGCTCTCCTCACGAAACTTGGACTGCATGTTCTAAAATTCTTTTTTATGAAACTTTGACTGTATGTTTCAAAAGCCTTTTCCTACGAAACTTGAACTCTATGTTCTCAAAAGCTCTTCCTATAACATTTATACTCTTTTATGATCTAAAAGGCTCTCTATATGAAAATCAGACTGTTAGTTCTAAAAGACTATCCACATGGCAGTGTGACTCTAGTTTGTGTACTCACAAACCACGGCTGGTGAGCCATAATGGAAACTCGTGTTTCAGTTACTGTCAGAATTAAACAAAGAGTGATTAGTGTGTGTCGGGCGCATGCGTATCACAGACCATCCGAGCTTATGAAGTAAAACACACACGTTCATCAAACAAGAGACTAAAGATGACGTAGGCTACGATAAGCACGTGACAAACAATAATCGTGCTTGGAGTTGAAATTAGTTGTTTTGTTCTGTTTTCTGGATCAATATTTTCATTAATGATACAATATCAACCAGTGTGCCTGCCTGCTATGAGGAGGGGGAAGAAAGATGGGGTTGGATTTTTTTAAACCTTTTTTTATAAACAAACTTTGAAACATATGTGCATATCAACCGGACGTTAGAGTGGTAACGGATCAGGACAACCCTCTCTAGTTTTTTTTATACACAGAATGAATTGTACACATATTAATGGGCAAAAGTGTTAATTTATTAATAGATCAGACTACCGATGTCGGGGAGATCGGAGGTCAAATCTCAGTCGGGTTTACTGAGGGTGTTTATTCTTAAATGGCTTACCTCACTCCCCACACAAATGAGGATACACCTCTTCTTATTTAACTTTATTCACCCTTAACAGATTAACGTGATAAGTAACTATCATATAATTCGAACGGATACGTGGTGCTAAAAAGATATGTATAGTCTACATATTTATTAGCTAAATACGTTAATGTGCTAATGGTGAAGGAAGTTGAGTTTAGAGGAAGCGAATCCGTATTTGCGTGGAGAGAGATTGTAAAACCAATTAAGAGGAGCCCCCGTCATTAAACCCGACGGATATTTGAGCCCCAAACTCCCCATAACCGTCAGTCTAATCCATTGAGAGAGTGATAACTTTAAACCGTTTGACCACACAAGAGGGTAAATTTAGAACTTTATTACTACTTTAGATAAGTTAATTATAAATATATAATATTATGTATATCGTTGGAAATTGTTAATCTCAATTTGTGAATTTATTCGCATCAAACAGTCATAATGAATACTCGAATATGAAAAAATGTGAAATATTAGTGGGAATCAAAGATATTAAATAGTAGATTTATTCAATTTAGACTTTTATAGAGAAAACATACTAAATATTCAATATTTAATGTTTCTACTATAGAAATAGACGATTAAAAATTATAACAATGATTTATAACTCAATAATTATCTATTTCATAGTGGTCTATTTAACAATTTAACTAAAATGAGATTAAGATATTTTTCTTGTAAATATATAGGTTTACTGTATGTATATACATGTTAGACAAAAATTAATTTGATGTCTTATTTCAATTGCTTATTAGGGAGATGTACCTCGTATTTTTATTGTTTGTGTTGGAGGTGGATTCATTATTTACTGGAAGATGGAATCCCTTCTGTTTAAATTGTTTCTCTGGAAGTTGGATCGCTTGTATTTTAATTGTTTTCTGGAAGTGGATCCTTGTATTTTAATTGTTTCTCTGGAAGTTGATCGCTTGTATTTTAATTGTTTATCTGGGAGGTTGGATCGCTTGTTTTTTATTGTTTATCTGGGAGTTTGATCGCTTGTATTTTAATTGTTTATCTGGGGGGATTTCTTGTTTTTTAATTGTTTATCTGGGAACCCTTGTATTTTAATTGTTTATATGGCATTGTTGATTGCCTTGTATTTTAATTGTTTTCTTGGGAGTTGGATCGCTTGTATTTTAATTTGTTTATCTGGGAGTGGATTTCTTGTATTTTAATTGTTTATCTGGGAAGTGTATCCCTTGTATTTTAACTGTTTATCTGAAAGGGGAACCCCTTGTATTTTAATTGTTTATCTGAGAGTTGGATTGCTTGTACTCTTATTGATAATCTGGAAGGTGTATCTCTTGCATTTTTATTGTTTATCTGTAGCTGTATCCTTTTATTTATCTAGGAGGTAGATATTTGTAATTTTTATTATCTATCCGAGAATTGGATCCATTGTAGTTTTATTATTTATCCTGGAGGTGGACACCTTGTATTTTTATTATTTATTTGAGATCTAAGTTCCTTTCTACTTTTGACAGGGGCTGGTTTCACCACAGTTGACATACGCCCTTCTACTACTACTACTACTACTACTACTACTACTACTACTACTACTACACACATCTTCAGGAACTTGTAGATAGGGAAGGGATATGTTGATCCTCATGTAACATGAGATACAATATAGCAGTGCAACCTGTTCAGGGAGTAAGCTTACATCGAGAATATCCGATCATATTATGTACGAGAGTGTGGTCCCACAGCTCTCGGGTGTTTCGTAGCTAAGGTCTTGGCGTTGAGTCTGCTTTAGGAAGATAAGGAGCTCAGCATCCCTTCTAAAGGAAAACAAGAGGAAAAGTTAGTGGTGTTAACAGAAAAGGGTTCCGCTTCGGTGGTCGAATGATCCCAAGCGTCACTCTCGTAAAACACTGGATTCCCGAAGACAGGGAGAACGGGGTTTGAATCCTAGTGAGATATACTGAAGGTGTTTATTTTTCTTAAATGGTTTCCTACTCTCCCTTTTCAAACAAATAAGGGTGCATTTCCCCAATAGATCTACCTATCTCATCCTTATTCCCCTCACGTAGTAATTGCATGGGTTTTAAGATGTGGGGAAGGGGGGTAATTACAGTGAAGGAATTTAAGACGACAGTCTGAACCAAAATTAGGTTTCTTTAAATGTCTCAGAGTAAAGATGGCTTTAATATGATTAAATCTGATTCTTGAATATGAATGCTAATTTTAGATTAATATTCCAATTTCTAGTTATAAAACGGTTATGTGTGCACCAATTAAACGCAGCTGAAATTACAATTTTTATAAATATTTAAAACACACATTACACACATATTCAAAAGTGAAATTCCATCGTTAAATTAATTTTAACCATCTTCCAACAGCTCGAATCTTTCTTAAGAATCCCTAACTTGGTAATAAACATAGACCCTCTGCTGGGAAGGAGAATACCCGCCCTGGTGGTAACGTGGTATAAGGTGTCAGGCTCACAGAATACTAGATTGTCTGATAAAAGAGAGATTGAGGTTTTGGCCTTTTTCTCTCTCAACACGATTGAAAGTGTACTTTTTCTATGAAACATTGCTTGGATTAAGCCGTTAGTAGGCCTAATCATAATCAAGAACGTGCTAAATCATATAATATATTATATATAAAATATATATGCATACTGCACCAAGGAAATTAAGTCTAGGATCGTCATGGCCAAGGAATCTTTCAACAAGAATGGATTACTGATGAACTGCTACATTTGAAGAATCGCATTGTATGAAGCAGAATCTTGGACTCTTAAGAAAATGAAAAAGATGTACTTGCATAGTTTGGAATTATGGTGTTGGAGAAGACTTGAGGTCAAGTGGAAGATAACTATTTTGGATATAATTCTTCGGTGCAAAGCAAACTGGATCAGACACATCCTTAGGAGGAACTGTCTTTTGCACGTAATATAAGGAAAGGTTGAGGGAAATAGGAGCTTAGGAAGAAGGAGGATTCAAATATTAGACGACTTGAAGGAAAGAAGATAATTCTGGGAGCTGAAGGAGAAGACATAGGACATGGTGTATTGGTGGTCTAAGACCACTTAAAAAAGGAATGGACCTGTATTAAAACAGAAAACATTTAATTTTAAATAAATATATTAAATTATTCTTATATATTAGGTGACCTGGTGCTCTAGATGTAAGGTGTCAGACTTCTGTACCGAGGGTCCGGAGTTCAATCCTAAGTCCCGGCACGGATATAACTGATTGCCAAACCTCCCTTTACCTCTAACAAGACGTGTATTAATCACAACTTGTGACTGTGTGGAATGCCAGGCCTTTACCGTGGTTTGGATTCCACGTTAAACTGTAGGTCCTCCATTTCATCTCACAATCACCCTACCATTACACATTAGCGTAAGTGCGTACAGCCCGAATGGGTAGTAAGATGCGGTGCTAATAATAATAATAATAATAATAATAATTATATATATATTATATGTATACAGTATATGTATTATTTATACATGTATTACAGTGATATATGCCCAGTGAAATACAAAACTGAAGTAACAAATAATTTAGTCAGTTACTTTATTTCGTTCCTCTAATTCCAACTAGACCTTTTTTCCTGTGTTAGTAAATTAGAAAGTGTATCTTTTTATTTTTAAAAAATTTGATAATATTTTGGCAGTAGTGGTTAGTAAAAGTAATTACATGTATAGAGACCTACTCGCTTCTGTGGTCGAATGCTATAAAATACGTCACTCTTACAATAGACTAGACTGTCGATAATGGGGATATTGGGATTTAAATCTTGGTTGGGTTTACTGGGGGTAATTTTTCCTAAATATTTAAATATAATTCCTTTTCACAAATGAGGGTGTATTTCCTCTAAAAATGTTATCAAGAGGAGATGGGGGAAAAAACTCAAACAAATTAGATAATTTGTCTAGTCAGCCTTGCTTGCAAAATTTGAGATTCCTTGGTATTATCGACTTCGAGATTGTTCCATTAAATTCCCATGAAAATAAATATATAAAGCTTTCAAATATTTTAATTTTATTTCTTAAAATAAAACATTATTGACTAGAACTACTTTTAATTCTTAAATAATCCATCGTTTTTTTTTTAGGATGCTCCGTTAAGTAATCCGAGTCGAATTAGACGGAGAAATAATTGAAGAGGCTTCATTCAGTTCATGTTCTTCAAGAGGTCCGGCCAAATAAGGACCACCCCACTCACCCTTCATCCCCCTTACCCCTTCTTACGCCACGCTCTTAAGGGCAACTCTTGTTCCCCCCCATTATACCGACGTCTATAGTACCTCGTAGCGCTAAAGAAACCGTTACCATGGTTACTCTATTTACTTGACGTTTTTTAAAGCTCAGTCGAGCGGTGGATATTCCAGCTAGGTCATCAGTGAGAAGTAACATACCGAGTTCATTAGAGAGGATTGTTCCCCCATCCCCGTTCTTTTTTTTTTAACTCTAAGGTAAAATAGAGTGCTCGTAGTTCGGAGTCAATATGCAGCGATAATTGTCTGAGCTAGAAAATAGGGGGAGATGGGTGGGGCTTTAAATGAATTATTGAAGATAAAATGTACACATTTGGTTTCTCATCCCTCACGCCACTCAACGGATAATAAATTGAACAAATGAACTATAGCCTCATGTGGGAGATAGTTTAATAAATATATATATATATATATATATATATATATATATATATATATATATATATATATTTTACTGTGAATGTGCTGAGTTCGTTATTATGTAAAATAACCAGTGAGTATATAGAATCACCGAAAACGATGGCCTATTTAACAAATATTAGGATTTATTTTAATTTACCATTGATTTTATAAATTTCCCAATACAGTTTGATGAAAGTATAAAACATGAACTGTACTATCTACATTTATTGGTGATTTTATAAAATATTTTGTGTAAGTGGATAAAATTATAGAATATAAATCCAAACTAAACTAACCTAGTTTAACCCAACCTAAGCTAAAATAAACTAGTTCCAGTTCGTCTAAATTAACCTAGCAAACCTAATATTGATGTGACTTGTTAACATTCACTGGTAATTGATAGTAATTTTGTAAACTTACCGGTGATTTTGTAATAGGTTTGGCGAGTATGTGAAATTGTAAAGACATTTTTTTACAAGTGAACCAGTGGCTGTGTAGAATCACCGGTGACTTTACATACGCATCACATTCAGCACATTCACAGTAGCATATATATCACCACATATTAATGCCTGTTCGGGCTATACACAGTGTTTAATAATTTTACTTACTTGTCAAATATGAGGAAATTAGATTTTTAGATGAAATATACCCCTATTTGCATGGAGGAAGCATGTAAAACAGTTTAGGTGTAGCGTCTGATGAGCTAGAACGTTGTATTTTTTTTTTAACTGGACACTAAACCATTACTAACCATATCCCACCACAACCAAAATAGTATAATTTCCTAAACTCACCAAGGCCCATTCCATTGTTTACGTCCCGAGTTGGCTATCTCCCGGGCTACGCAACCGACCATCGTGAACGTGTTGTTATGACTGACAGCGCGAGGCCTGGAGGCTCATCGACACCGTGTGATCGCAAGTACTATGTTCCGGTGCTAGACGATTCTGGATGGATCCAGGACTCTCTCTCTCGTCGCATGTTCTCCGTCCACTATTATCCCTTCCCCTTCTTTTCTCTCTTTGTATGTTTTGTGTGTGTATCCCCTACTTACCCCCTCTCTGAGCAATTGATTTCGGATAAATACTGCCAGGATGTCAGAGACCAGATCACTCTTGGCAGGATAAACATCCAGGGCACATCTACGTGTAAAATGTAAACTCTACATTGATTTTCGGTATTTATAATTCAAAATTCCTTTTCGGCTAATAGTACAATTTAAATATTCATAGTTCTTTATGAGGGATATTATGTTATACATTCAAAGTCTTTTGTTAAGAAGGATCGTTAATTGTTAGAGTCCTTTTAAGGAATATTACGTTAATTATGTATAGTCTTTGGTTAGGAAAGATATAAAAACGTTCAGAGTCCCTTTTATAAGGAAAATTACGTTAATTATGTATAGTATTTTGCTAAGAAAGATATTAAAATGTTCATAATCCCTTTTATAGGAATATAATGTTAATTCTGCAAATTCCTTTGCTAATAAAGATGGTTAAATATTCAGAGTCCTTTTATAAGGAATATTATGTTATATTGTGCTATGCCCTTTGCTAAGAAAGATAGTTAAATGTTCAAAGTCTTTTTATAAGGAATACTATATTAATTTCGCAAAGTCTTTGGCTAGGAAAGATATTTAAATGTTCAAAGTCCTTTTATAAGGAATATTGTTAGTTATGCAGAGTCTTTTACAAGGATAGCTTGTTAAATATTCGGAGTCCTTTATAAGGAATATTATGTTAAATATTCAGTCTTTTACAAGGAAAGGATGTTAAATATTCTGAGTCTTTTTGTGAGGAATAGTATGGTAATCATTCATAATCTTTTACAATGTAGTGTTTGTTAAACATTCAGAGTCCTTCCGACTTGTATTAAATATTTTGTCCTTTTTTACTAGTTCTGACTTGTAAATAATATATATACCTTATTTATACATTAAAACTTACATTTATCCAATTTATAAATAAAAGGTACATTTAAATACTTATCTTCTGATTTGATGATTTCAAATGTCTCATATCTATCTATTTTTACTCTATCCTGGGAATGTTCTTTATTATTATCTGGTCATTCCTTTATTTTGTTTAGCGCTAAAATGCTGAATGGGTTGCAGGGAAACAGGAGAAAATATATTATGTAATAATAAATTTGTTTTATTGTCCTATCGGATTACTCTGCATTTATTTCCTCCCCTTTTTTATGCTTTTTAATTTTGTATGCCTACCTCGGTCCTGGAAGACTAAAAAGGGGCTATATTGGGTTAAAAAAATTAAATATATCTAACCGGGATTCAAACCTTGATTTCTCCTTCATCGGCAATCCCAGTCTATCGCAAGGATCTTCCTTTTCCCCACCCTATTAGTGTAAATATGCACACAGCCCATACGAGTAGTAAGAAGCTGTGCACAAAACAATTATCAAAGCTTAGTTAAATTAACAATTGAATCGTTTTTTGGAGAAAGGTCACATATCCTTAAAGTTAAATTTTACAGGAGAGACAAAAAACTACGTAACTAATTCCGGACTAAGGTGACATCCAAACCAAAATTCACCAATCAAAAGCACATGAAAATACATGTTTGGACATTAGAATAAAGTCAAAATGTAAAACAATTTTTATATAAAAAATTGATAAAAACAAAGGACATGTGTCCTTTCAATAATAAATAGGACATTCTTGATAAATCTTAAGTGTTTCTTGATATTTAACTCATTTTTACAACAGCGCAATGTAAATATTTGTAAAAAAAGTCCATTACAATAAGTTGATCAATATAATATTAATAAAAAAATGGGCGTTTATTAACCAATTTGTCAATATTAGGCAACGTTAAACACAGAAATCCAGAATAAGACTGTAATTCTTCTTAAATAATCACATTGAAACTTAAATACACAGTAATTTTGCACTTTATGTTAGGCCCACTTTAGTATTTTGAGAGTTCACTATGCATCTTTATCATCATCATCATGGTTCACTGTTGGCCATTCAAGTATTTCTTCATAAAACCCTAGATGCTCTGAGTTTACATACTGCACTACTTTCCTAATATCATCTATCTTTTTCCTGTTGATTGGATTTTTGTCCTGATAAGCTTTAGATGTTGGCAACTTTACTTTCCGGATAGTGCTGTCATCAGTTTTGTGAAGGAGCCTGAATGTGTATTGTTGCAGCCCATCAATGAAATCCAAGGCACAGACATTTCCTGGAGATTTTGCATCGAATACAAGCATCGAGTACTGTGAAATTCCAAATGATACTTTTTTATCCTTTGGAACATTACTACCGAGAGATTCTACAGAGAGTGTGGTTTTCTTGTAATGTTCCTGCCACCAAGTTTTAAAATCCAAAATATCTGCAGTGTTAATCACATTGACACAGAAGTTACCTTTCTTGCTTGCCTCTGCTATGTAACGTGCATACTGATCAGGAGTGTAAACTCTGTCAATCTTCTTCAGATACCGCTTTATTACTCCAAAATCTCTGTCACAAGGGAGGAAACTGTGTCCCCTCACAGGAAAGTACTGAAAAATCTTTGAGAATCGACCTGTAACTGTCAATGCAGAAAGAAAACGAGCAACAGTATGGTTACGGTTTTGGCCTCCACAGCTGTCTGAGAACACGTGCAACACTTTTACTTTTTTAGGTAGAACATAATCAATATAGTGTTTTATGAAAGAACACACCTCATTTGGACCTTTTCTAGCCAAACCCTCATGGTAAACATACATTTCACTTTTCCCTGTAACGACATTCTGAATGCAAAAGTTATTTACCCACAACTGTCTGAAATAGAAAATTTCCTGCACAGGGACATGTGGCAATGGAAGATTCTGCATATAATCAAAGACAATAGCGGACACTTGGTCATCACGTTTTCCGACTTCACGTATTTCATTTAATTTGTTGTAAAACTTTTTCGATCTTCTGACATGAACAACTTTTTCGGCAACTGCTACTCTTTTTGCACGATCATTAAGTGCGGGGCTTTTAATCTTTACACTAAGTTGTTCACAAGTGGAACAAACATCTTTTTGAGGCCTTCCAAATTTATAACCGTAGTTTTCCTTGAAATATGTGTAGTAAAAGTTGTACTTCACTTTTGCTTCAGGGTGCTTCTGTACAAAAAGCTGGTACATTTTGGTCACATTGAGTTGAGAGTCAAGGTAGACTTGATCAGATCCTGAATAGTGAGATTGTTTTGTGGGGAAACATTCAATATGGTTCTTCACCAGTTCTACGATTTCTCCTGGAATAGAATGAGATTTTGGATTGAGACCTCTTCCATCCCTTGGAGACCTCCCTTCAAGAAGAAGTCCTGATATACGTCGAATACGTTTTTCACCTATATTGAGCAAATTTATTAAAGCTTTCTTACAAACGGGAACTCTTGTGCCTCCATTCAAAACATGATAACAGAAGCCACTTTTTCTTGGTTTCTTCTTTTCAACAGGACCATGGGATCGTCGGCGGGCTATGGGCCTGACTTCGATGAGCCCTTGTAAAAAAATATCTTGCTCATCCTTCGAAGTGAAATCATTATAGAAGTGTGTGAATATGGTCAACTTTTCTTCTTCAGATAATGCATCTAAACATTTCTTGTGGCATCTAAAAACAATAAAAGTAATGATTATATTTTATAGTAGTTTTTAATTCTGT
Source organism: Timema cristinae (assembly GCA_039000515.1). Lineage (NCBI taxonomy): Eukaryota > Metazoa > Arthropoda > Insecta > Phasmatodea > Timematidae > Timema > Timema cristinae. Next base: position 6,480,927 of record JBCFYV010001001.1, on the reverse strand, counting down.
TAATTTCCTGTGTTAACACATGCTTCAAAAATAAAAAATAAACCTCCATAAATTTCTCAGTTACTGTTTAACTGATGCAAACATAGATGCAACAATGCCATGTTTACATGCCTTACAGTTAGACGTGTGCTAATAGAGTTTTTTTTATCGAATAAAATGGCAAATTTCATATAGTACAAATCGAATAACTTAACAAAATCAGTTTTAATGGAAATTATTTTTATTATTTTTATTTATTTCAACAACAGTGTTTTATATTTAATTATTGGAAGAGAGCAAAGAATACCACAAAACAATATTTGACACCTCTTATAATTTTTCTTTGGTTTCACACACCTTAAAGCATATCCAGGTTCGTCACCCCTTACATTTCTTTCATGTTTGAAAACCTTAAAATGTTAAATTTACTTGACACCCCTTATAATCTCTATTCTCTGTCTGGGTCGCCTCCCTGTCTGGCTATCTAACAACAAACTGACAATGCACACTCATTAATGTTGACCTTGGAAACATACTTCCAAGCCCCTTACCCTCATTTTCATGACTTGAAAGATGGTAGAGTAGCAATTATGTCTAACCTACTCACTAGACTATGGACGTTCATTAATATTGTATTATTATTATATTATTATTATTATTATTATTATTATTATCATCATCATCATCATCATCATCAACGCATAAGCTAACATTTGCTGTTTAGTACTTACCCACATATTGTGCCCATCTGCTTTTCAGCAATAACAGTCCCACTATAGCTCTGGTGTTGTTCTCCTCTTAAGTTCGCTTTCTTTATGAGGCGAGCTTTATATTTATCTTTATGTCTATTTCTTCGTTTTCTTTTTCCTTGTTCTACACCATTTTCTTCGACAGAAGACACCGACTCACTTCCAGTAGCATCCATCTTTGTGAGCTAACTGAATTTTGCAAGGCATGATGGGAGCTGTAGACAGCCATTTAGTATTGAAAAGGCATATGTCCAGGACAAGTGCCCTTTCAAAAACAAAGTAAAACTTGTATTATTTTTATCTCAGTGGCTAACACTAGGAAATGTGCCAGTTATTCACAGAAATGTCCGCAGACGTGCAGAGAGTAATGTAACGCATATAACTCAATTTCGCAAAAAAGTGGACAAGTGACCTTTCAATAATAAACCATTCAATTATATTACAAAATTGCTCATAAGTAGGCTCACAGGAATCTTTAGTGTTAGTTACCGGGGGGGGGGGGGTGATGCTCACCTCTTCCCAATATTCTGCTCTTTTAGTGACGTAAAATAAAATAGTAAAATGTTTTATTCAAAAAATTGTAATCCACGTTTGTAAAAATGCAAAAAAGGATTAAGGTATTTTTTTATACTACTTAGATAGTTTTTAATATAGTTATCATATATTTCTTACTATTCTTTTGTTAAGAAATAGTTTTTATTTTCCCATTTAATAGTCGAGATATATCTACATATATGAGTAGGTTACGTAGTTTCTGCTAGTAAGAGTTTTTCTAAATCAACTGTAAAAATTTAATTTACAGCCCATCTAAAATATTCTCTTGCGGGGCAAATAAATTAATGAAATCCCAGTAAAACAAAGATAACATTTGAAACAGTTGCGAGATTCGATTAAACCACGCACCACATTCGTCTGGAATTATTCCAAACAAAATAAGCAAGATGTACCAAAACGGAGTCATACGAACGTAAACAAATTAACTAACACAGTGGTCTATTCTAAGGTGTTGAATTTAGACTTGACGTAGAAAGTTGCTACATTCTTTATTTAACGGTGTTGCCTAATGGGGGGAGTTCGAAGATAATTTGCAAAGCGGGCTGGATCTTTACTAGACGCACCTAAACACTCAAAGCACTACCACACTTTCCCGCCAATGTAATAAATAGAAAGAGGGGTGTGGGGGGGGGGGGGGGATTAAATGAGCGGTTCAGCCTTCAAGGCCTCTTGTTACCTGCCAATAAAACTTTCCCTCGTCCTCTGACGAGTATAAACATTCATTCTACTAATTTGAGCCTGGGAATCTTGGACTTTCATTTTAAAATTATATTTTTCTTGTTTCCTATTCTAGACACACATATGTTTCCACGGACTTTTTTAATCTACATCCTGGCATGAAGATTCCTACTGGTCATTTTCGTTAATAAACTAAATAGACTGACCTCTAGAAGATTTACAATAAAACTACTTTAAGATTAGAAAAAATACTTTTGATACAATTTAAGATGATTTGTATAATTATATGAGAATTGATGAGTAATTGTTTTCAATGTTATATATTTACAACACGTCGAATAAAACGTAAATAAACACGAGGGAATCCTATCTCGACTTACCGTGACGTCACAGGTAGAAAATGTCCTTAACAGCCACCTGTGGTTCGAACTGAATAACTCCCTCAGAAGTTTGGGAAAATAGAGAGAGAGAGAGAGAGAGAGAGAGAGAGAGAGCGCAAGTATTTTTATTTTTTATACCGGCGTCTTCATCGATTTAGCGGCCGGGTTGAAATACCTTGCATAATTCATCTACTGGAACCATGTGTTGCGAGTCTATAGGATTTGCTAGACATATTTTTATGTAGAGCTACTCCTGGAAATGTAAAAGTAGACAAAGCCCTCTTATATAACTAACAAAGTTGTCGAATTTAATTCTTCGATACCCTAGATACGTACTTATTGATATTAAAATAATTAAGTATCGATCTTAATAACACGATTTTCGATACCTCGATTCATAGCTCTAACGAAAGTTTCTGGCATTTAAACGGAACGGTGATATTCAAAATCGGCTAGTTTTTCATCGTAACCATTATTCGTTATTTTCTGCCGTTTCACTTTATTACCGGCAGATTTCAAATGTACTCGACATTATATTTGTGTTTTAATGAATGAGCATACGGATCTAACCATGGCTGTTTTGTTTAAAAATGTGTTTAATCACCCACACTTTTTAGGGGTTTTTTACAGCCACATTACAGTACGGTATATTAATAAATAACAGTATTTTAATGTGAGTTTGGATTTATGGAAAAATATTAAAGATACAAATGTTTATGATTTGGAATCCAGAAAAACTATAATCGTTACATTTCTGGAAGAATCTTAAATCCCCCCTCTCCGGGTGTCGTTTCTCTCTCTCTCTCTCTCTCTCTCTCTCTCTCTCTATATATATATATATATGTACCCGATCACTCTAACAAAATGTTATCTTAAAATAGAGTTTGTCTATAACGATCATCGCGCGGTAACTACCTCACGCAGAGGGCTGAAATTTTAAAATTATTACACACTGCACACAAACATGTGCACATAGAGGGAGGAATTTTAAAATTTGGATTAGATTTTATTAAATTAAATAAACACTGAGTCGTATGAAATAAAATGAAGAGTTTTTTCTGTCTGTTTAAAAAAAGAAAAGTACTTCTTTTGCTAGTATTTTAAATTACTCTAGTGTGATGGTTTGTTTAAAATTTCTATTAAGTATGTGTTTGTTTAAGAGGAAACTAATTTCCTCTTTGTATTAAAAGACGCAAATCATGAAATATACATATATATAGTAACGTGAAATAGTTCTTAAATTTTCTCTTAAGTTTCTTTCCTACCGCTTATAAGCGTTTGTTTTAATATTCTTTAAACACATATGCTTGTTTCCATAAACACAATTCGCCTCTCGGAGTAAACTCAAGACTATTTTAAATTGAACTTTGGTGAACTCGAATCTAACACTGGGACGTGATCCTACGAGGTTTCAATCTATTTGAGCGTTTGTTTGCGACGAGATCTCGTCAAATCTCGTGAGTGACCGTGTGCCCCCCCCCCCCCCCCACCTTCTGGCCCCTTCCACTTCTTCCTTCCCCTCCCTCAAGAGTAGGAAAGAGTTGTTTGCTTCGGTCGTTTTGTGTGGAGTGTCATTGAAAACTGTCAACAATCCTTGTGGGAGCAACATATAATGTTATTTAAAAGGCGCTACCGTTACCACATTTGAATATTTTTTAATATTTTTTTTTTTTTACATTCTAGTCGTTCGTTGCAGTGGTGGCTATAGATTATAACGCTAAAATGTATTCAAAACCTTTTTAATGGGAACATTTCTATGGAATGAGGCTTCCCACGACTTTCTAGTTAGAGGTTTACACGTCAAAGGCTAAAAAAACTTGTTATATATTTTGAGCTTTCAGTGTTAATTTCAAGCAAAACTGTTTTTTTTTTTTCTTTCCACACCACGACGATAAGTTTATAACGACCCGTCTCTCGGCTCTTTATCTATTTGTTGCACCATACCACTTCAATTGAGTTGTTATTATTATTAACCAAAGAGAAATATTTAATTTACCGATATACCGATTAGGGTTCCCATAGTGATGTAAACAAAAAATGACTGTACAGATGAACTACTACTCACATAGCAGGTAATCTGGAAATTTGTTAGGAAAATCTAACTTTCTTTGTAAGATACTATTTTTTTTCTGACATCCTAGGCTGGACCTCTAATCTTTAAAATGAGTATTTGCTGGTCAAAATAGGTTCATAAGTTTTCGTAATTAGTAACTAGTACTGTACATATTATCCGTATAGCCCCAACAAATAGTAAAACATGGTAGAAAATTATACATCAATGACTGTACCTTTCCTTTCCAGAACTAAACCCACTTCATGTATTGATTTTAGCTACCTTTATTTTTAACTCCAAAATTTTCTATCTATTAAATATTATATTTTACTTGATCTAGTAAATAAAATTGATAATTTTGGTTAAAAACATAAAAAGTAGGAACATAAATTATCCTTGTACATTTATAAATGTAAAAACATTTTACACGAGTGTATGAAACTGACAGTATATTTCTTTACTTCTGTTTAATTTACTATACATTTGCATATCAATCATGAAGGGAGGGAAGGGTGAGATTAAATTGAGCCCGCGGAGGATGGCGACAATAATAACTACTCTCTGTGTGTGTGCGAACACTCGATAAAAGCGAAACAGGATGAAGTATCTAACATACTTTTCAAAAGATTCCTGTTGAAAGCGTCTAGCAATGGACTGCTTGAAAAGGATGCTTGCTGTAAGGATGGCTGGTGGTGATGGGAGTGTTTGAAGTGGCTATTGTGTTAGAAAGACGTGTGATGGTCATGAAAGAGGAGGAATAGGAAGCGTCACTGCTTGTTTGGTATGGATGGGTGCCCATAAATGGGTGATAAAGAGAGCAAAATTTTATTTATTTATTTTTGCTAATTTTTATTTAAAAAAATGTATTGGGGATTTGTCTGCAATTTTTTACTGACAACTTTGAATCAATAAACCGCCTCGGTGGCGTAGTTGGCTAACGCGCTTGTCGTGTTGAGCTCGACTGCTGAGGACGGGGAGATCGAGGTTTGAATTTCGGTCGGGTGAACTGGGGTGGTTTTTTCTAAATGGTTTTCCATTCTATCCTCCACGCAAATATGGGTTCACTTCCTCTAATTCAACCTTCCCAATTCCTAATCCATTAGCGTAATTAGTACTTAAAGCGTATAAACCGAACGGGTAGTAAGACGCGATGCTATATATTATTATTATTTTGAATCAATATCCGAGTTAACTGAGATAAAAAATGATAAAATGTAGGTTTCCTTCCATTCTCTCTTCAACAGCTTTTATTTTTATTTTGTTCTACTCAATAAATTTATGAAAAATATAATGTTTCTTTTCAATGATTTCAACAACAACGAAATTTAATTTTGGCTTATTTTTCAGAATTTTTTATATGAAGTTTGTTTCATGAATCTCATATCTTTTAATTGTGTTCAGATGCTCTAAAATTCGCTACAACAATATTTTTTCTTTAGCGTCACGTCTTACTACCCGTTCGGGGTATACATCTATGTACTAGGTTATAGCTACATAAGGTGTACCCGCATTCCCGTGGAAGAAGAGTGGAAAACTATTCTATAAAAAAAACCTAATTGCACTTTACCGAGATTTGAACTTTGATCCCCCCGATATCGGCAGTTTAGTCTACTGTGATAGTAGCACCTTACACCATGCGGTCACTGAAGCGGGTTCACACAAGGTCAAATTCCTGAATCTCTCTAGGAGGGAGGGTGCCACACCCCCGGCAGATGAGTTTCCAATCCACCCCTCTTTTGGATAAACCACATGGGTGCCCTTGCTTGTTGGTTGTTCGCTCAGAGTGACACAGTGGGACTGCCATGGGACATGTTACTATAGTAATATCACTATAGGAATATGTTATTATATTAGTATCGTCATAGGAATATGATATTATAGTAGTATCACCATAGGAATATGATATTATAGTAATATCACCATAGGAATATGATATTATAGTAATATCACCATAGGAATATATTATTATAGTAGTATCACTATAGGAATATGTTACTATAGTAGTATCACCATAGGAATATGATATTATAGTAAGGTGACCTGGTGGTCTAGAGGTAAGGTGTCAGACTTCTATGCTGGTGGCCGGGGTTCAATCCTCGGTCCGGCAAAGATTTATCTGATTTCCAAACCCTTCCTTCACCTCTGACAAGACATCTTGTGAATGTGGGGAATGCCAGGTCTCCACCGTGGTTCGGATTCCACGTTAAACTGTAGGTCCTTCATTTCATCTCACAATCACCCTACCATTACACATTAGCGTAAGTGCGTATAACCCGAATGGGTAGTAAGACGCGGTGCTAATAATAATAATATTATAGTAGTATCACCATAGGAATATGTTACTATATTAGTATCACCATAGGAATATGTTATTATAGTAGTATCACCATAGGAATATGTTATTATAGTAGTATCGTCATAGGAATATGATATTATAGTAATATCACCTTAGGAAAATGTTATTATAGTAGTATCACTATAGGAATATGTTATTATAGTAGTATCACCATAGGAATATGTTATTATAGTAGTATCACCATAGGAATATGTTATTATAGTAGTATCGCCATAATAATATGTTATTATAGTAGTATCACCATAGGAATATGTTATTATAGTAGTATCACCATAGGAATATGTTATTATAGTAGTATCACCATAGGAATATGTTATTATAGTAGTATCATCATAGGAATATATGATTATAGTAGTATCGTCATAGGAATATGTTATTATAGTAGTATCGCCATAGGAATATGTTATTATAGTAATATCACCATAGGAATTTATTATTATAGTAGTATCGTCATAGGAAGAGGTTATTATAGTAGTATCATCGTAGAATTATACAATCACAATTGGATCATTGCAGGAAGAATCGTGTGTGATAGTCAAAAATGTTACTAGTCAATTCATTCTATCTTCAGCTGTCACCTTTTATAAATAATATGAAATAATAAAACTGTATTAATACAGTAAAATGTTATCACTGTCGATAGAAAAAAGATACTTGTATATTTTAAATGTTTCTTACTATCCTAATACTTATACAGGCCAAGTAATTTGATATCTATAGTAGCTTAAGTTTTTTAAAGGCTGAGCCTTCTTTAACAGTTGTCAGTAAGTTAATATCTTGATCTTTTGTAGTTTTTTCCAAATGGTCCTAATGTTTATATTAATAGTATGACTATAAACTGTTTAAAATCTGAATATATTATAAATTATGAATAAAATATATTATTTCTTTTGTATTCGTTAAAAGGGTTGAATCTAAAATTATTAGAAAACACTTTTTATTTTATTTTTACTATAGGATTTGATAATTGAACCAAATTTTGATCATAAGTCTACTAATGATAGATGAGGGAAGAATTTTGAAAAAATTCTCTTTAAAATGAGTTTATAACTCTTCTACTAGGATTATTTTTGCTAAAGCCTAAATCGTTTAGCTAAAATTTAATCAACATTTAATAGTTAAAAAATTGTATCACAAATAATTTCTAACAATCTACATATAGTAATAATTATGCCTATTATTATAAAGTTAAGTTAAAAGGTAAATAGTATGAATAATTATTATATCTACATATTTATATTATAATAATTTTAAAGTTTAGAAAAAATTCAACATTTTAAATTAATGTTCTATATTACATTTTGAAATGTTAAACTTTCTGGAAACTTTGAAATGATAACATTAATTTATATGTATATAAAATAATATTATAATTTCAAGGTTATATATATGTATATATATATCATATGTATATAATATATGCACTAATACCATCAATAAAAGTTTTCAGAAACTTTAATAAGCTAAAAACAAACTATAATATTATCACTGTAGTATTATAAAAATATTGTGATTATATATATTATATATAAAACTACTATTATATTTATATAACATATATACTTCTATATTAGGCCTACTCTAGTGGTAATATTATAGTTTATTTATAGCTTATTATAGTTTCTGGAAACTTTGAAATTATATTATTATAATATATATAATGAACATTATATAAATTATATATATACTATTTTTTGAAATTATAATATATAATAAAATTTATCTATTATATATACCTATATTATATAAATATAATGTTATTAATTCAAAATTTTCAGAAAATCTAATAAACTATAAATAAACTATAATATTATCACTATACAAATATATGTATTATATATTTATGCATATTATATTTTGAGCTCTATAACTATTTATTCCTGCGTCATAACACAAAACATCTTTGAAATAACAATATTGCATCTAACAAATCCATTCTCTTAGTTCAACTGCAACACTGCTGCCACCTACAGAAAAGTTTCAACAAAGTGCAAAGAAGATTACTGATCTTAAGTGCTGTATCTTGTTCATGTTTCCTCCATGGAGAACTAAAGAGAAGTGAATATTGTAAGCTGCTTAAGGACTCAAGCAAAGTGAGAACTTTGGTTTTTACACCGTAGGAAAATGAGAACAAGTGCTGGACAAATAACTGAGTCCAGTTTTGCAGGGATGTGTTCCAAAAGATTTAAAAACAGAACTACATTTTTTAATAATCTTATTATTTGTATTATAATATTTGTGGTTTAGTAAGTGTTTAACATATAAACATATTTTAAACCAGGGGAAAATAGTAAGTCAAAATTGTTCAAAATTGTGGAAGTCAATTAATTACACTTGACTTGACTAGAGTGACCATTTTGTAAAATTAGTATAAGTCTTACTCAACCACATCATTGAAAAAGTTCCATTTAATCATTCTAGAATAAGTTTATTTGTCCTCATTTGTTTGAAAGTGTCAAACTAAGTCGTAGGTGCCTATATTTGGTATATTCTTATTTTTGTATTTTATTTACTAACCTCAACAACATAAATCAATTAATACTGAAATGGCTAGCTATAAAGATGTGTCGTATACATATATACAACCAGTGGCGCAACCAAATATTTATTTTGTGTGGACAACAATCTAGGTTGTAGCCAGAATTACATTTTGGAGGAGAGGGGGTGAGGTTGGAGTGGGTAGTTGCAAAATAAAGTTTTTTTAAGATCCAAAGGTGAGTCTAAGGACCCTCTCCAGTAAAAAGTAAAAAATTTGGATGCACTAGAAGCTATTTGAAGGGATCATTCCGTAGAATATTTTTGAAATTTAAATGCCTCCAGAAGCTATTTGGAGTGGTCTTCGCTTGGTAAATCTTTTAAAATTAGATGATTCTAGAACATATTTGTAGTAGTCTTAGCGTGGATTTTTTTTTTTTTTAAATTAGATGCTTCTAAAAGTTATTTGGAGGGAAATTTGCTTGTTAAATCTTTGAAAATTAGATTCCTCTGGAATCTATTTGGAGTAGTCTTCGCTCGGAAAACTTTTGAAACTAGCTGTCTATTAAACTATAAAATGTATTTCAGTATGGTAGTGTTATTCGTGTAGTGTATTTTGGTATAATGTTGTAATTCAAGTGATGTATTTCAGGATGATGTTGTAATTCAAGTGATGTATTTCAGGATGATGCTGTTAGTCATGTGGTGTATTTCAGTATAATGTTGGTATGAATGTGCTATAATTATTTCAGTATGATTTGAATGAATGTTATGTATTTCAGTATGATGCTGTTAGTCATGTGGTGTTTTTCAATAAAATATTGTTATTTATGTGGTATATTTTAGAATGATATTGTTATTTATGGGTTTTTTTTCCGTATTATATGGTTGTTTAGGTTGGTATATTTCAATATAGGACTATCGATTATATTAATGTTTTCATCAGTGTAAATATGTTCATTGGCCTGGGTGGGTTGCAGGATTCTTAGTTCAACCTCTAGCAAGTTTGATCTAACGGAGGTATAAGATACCTTAATTATGGTGGGAATAAACTTTTAGAAACGTTTTATGATCAACATTGATAACCTTTCACTATATTATTAGTGTTATTTTAGAGGTAATGATACTATCCATTAAAAGTGACAGCTGCAAAACACATTACTAGTTTTAAGTACATTTTGTAACCGTCAAAAAAAAGGGGGGTTGTTTCATAAATTAATCTGACTGTACATTTTGCATTTGGTATCTTGATCACGAGATCGTTTTAAACTTCCACTATAACTCGTAACGTCTTTATGACCTTGTGCGCCTTAGTCGAGAAACTGTTTCTTACTTCTCGCAAGCTGAAGTCCCTGCTGGTGCGATATGAAATATATCTTGTACGGCATGTTACTGAACAAACCTAGCTCAGAGCATTCTCTTGGTTTAGGGTGCACACATGTGTTCTGAATATTCAAGCAGTAATTTGCTTTTAACTCGGATATATTTTCAAACTTACCCTCTACAATGAAGGTGAATGAATTAATAAACCTAAATATCCCAGTATGAATAACCATATCATAATTAAATATATCAATGATTAACCATATCATACTGAAATATATCACATGACTAACCATATCATACTGAAATATATCACATGACTAACCATATCATACTGAAATATATCACATGACTAACCATATCATACTGAAATAATCACATGACTAACCATATCATACTGAAATATATCACATGACTAACCATATCATACTGAAATATATCACATGACTAACCATATCATACTGAAATATATCACATGACTAACTATATCATACTGAAATATATCACATGACTAACCATATCATACTTAAATATATCACATGACTAACCATATCATACTGAAATATATCACATGACTAACCATATCATACTGAAATATATCACATGACTAACCATATCATACTGAAATATATCACATGACTAACCATATCATACTGAAATATATCACATGACTAACCATATCATACTGAAATATATCACATGACTAACCATATCATACTGAAATATATCACATGACTAACCATATCATACTGAAATATACCACACAAAATTGGTAAGGTTGTTTCGGTAGAACTCTAGAAATTGCTGTCGAAAGAAAATGGTCGTTTTTTGAAAGCGCGACTTTCTTTAATAATATGTTAGCGGAGCCGGATTTCGATTTTCGATCTTTGAATATATTTTTTTCAATCTTTCTTATAACAAAAATGTTTCTAATCCAATCGGTTTTGAGAAACCTCTATTTTCAACCTCCTTTAATTTCAAAAAATCCCATTCTTAGAGTAAGGGAGGGGTTTGCATTTCTCGGCCTATACTATCAAGATAGACTGCATCCTAATTATTCAAGTTTAGCTCGCCTGTAGCCGACAGGATTATTAGTCTACTAGTATAAAATAAAAAGAGTAAGAAAGAATGTAGAATTATATGTGTCACTGATGTGTGTAGGTTTCATTTTACTCCCGTTCTTCTTTTTTTTTTTTTATGACAAAGTCATGAAGTATGGTTGAATCTATTTAATAGACACCCTATAATTTAATCTGGAAAACAGTTCTCTTTAAATAAGTTCACTTATATTTACATGCTTTTTTTTTTAAATCGTCCTTTTTAATACAATCTGACTGTAACATTATTAATCTCGCTAAACGCATAAGAAAACAAAATATAAATATAGCACACCGCGTAGACTTGCTGGCTCCTTTGCCTAAGAATGGAGACATTTACCAATCGGTAAAACTGTTTTAGTTCTAGGTCGAGATAAAGAGAGATGGCATCACAAAAATAACTTTTTCTGGTTCAAGGGTCATGAAACGTTGATATCTATCTCAAATGAAATTTGGCGGGGGGGGGGGGGGCAGGGCACAATACTTTCCCACCGAATAACATATTTGGGCAACGGGACCCCTTGTCCCAAAATTTAATAGCTTAATTGGGTCACGATCATTGACCAGGAGGACTATAACAGATAATAGACCTGCAGGTAGATAATTATGAATTCAACCCTACCAATAGTTTTGCAGCATATAGGTTATCCTTGTTTAGGTTAGGTTATGTTAGGTTGGGTTAGGTTAAGTTAGGTCAGTATAGCTTAGATTAGTTTAGCATTTTGCTGTTTTTCGCTCAGCTTGAGAAAACATTCACAACCATCCTAAATGAAGCACCACAACAGCCGGGGCCAAGTTGGTATACCAGTACGTACGATTTGTTTATAATTCCCGAGAACAAACTCATGTCCCAACTGTACTGTGGGACTAAATGCTGACCTTTTAAACTCAGGTGAATCGTGTCCCAGCTGTGCTGTGGGATAAACGCCGACCTTTTAAACTCAGGTGAACTCGTGTCCCAGCTGTGCTGTGGATTAAACGCGACCTTTTAAACTCAGGTAAACTCGTGTCCCAACTGTGCTGTGGGATTAAACGCTGACCTTTTAAACTCAGGTGAACTCGTGTCCCAGCTGTGCTGTGGGATTAAACGCTGACCTTTTAAACTCAGGTAAACTCGTGTCCCAACTGTGCTGTGGGATTAAACGCTGACCTTTTAAACTCAGGTGAACTCGTGTCCCAGCTGTGCTGTGGGATTAAACGCTGACCTTTTAAACTCAGGTAAACTCGTGTCCCAGCTGTGCTGTGGGATTAAACGCTGACCTTTTAAGCTCAGGTGAACTCGTGTCCCAGCTGTGCTGTGGGATTAAACGCCGACCTTTTAAACTCAGGTAAACTCGTGTCCCAACTGTGCTGTGGGACTAAACGCTGACCTTTTAAACTCAGGTGAACTCGTGTCCCAACTGTGCTGTGGGATTAAACGCTGACCTTTTAAGCTCAGGTGAATTCGTGTCCCAGCTGTGCTGGGGGATTAAACGCTGACCTTTTAAACTCAGGTGAACTCGTGTCCCAACTGTGCTGTGGGATTAAACGCTGAACCTTTTAAGCTCAGGTGAACTCGTGTCCCAGCTGTGCTGTGGATTAAACGCTGACCTTTTAACTCAGGTGAACTCGTAGTCCCAGTGTACTGTGGACTAAACGCAGACCTTTTAAACTCAGGTGAACCTCGTGTCCCAGCTGTGCTGTGGGACTAAACGCTGACCTTTTAAACTCAGGTGAACTCGTGTCCCAACTGTAATATGGGATTAAACGCTGATCTTTTAAACTCAGGTGAACTCGTGTCCCAACTGTACTGTGGGACTAACGATATATACTCTTTTAAACGCAAGGAATAGCAGGTATACGTGACCCAACAATAATATACCCTACTTTCTCTACCCGAAGGGTCGCGAAAAAGTAAAATGAGGAAAGAGCTTAAAATGCTATCAAAATAATCTATAACGAATGAAACAAAAAATCTAACGAACGAAGACACCGTCGTAAATCTTTAATGAATAACTTTTTTTTGGTCATTATCTCCAGATAGCTAGCTACCTCTCCCCCCTTCCCTTCTCGCCATCATGCTGTCATCCAAACCCTACGCTGTATCGATCACATGCGGCGCATGTTACCGCTCTTCTGTTTGTGTAATGAACAACACAACCACCGCCTCCGGTCATTTCCTGAAGAGAGAGAGAGAGCGAGGCGGGGGGGGGGAGGGGGGGTTGAAGGGGTCCCATAGAGAGGTGGGAACAGGAGGTGCTCGTTGAGTCTCTCGACTAAGGTCTAAGGGCCTTTTCACACTGGAACATCGGTGTCCGACACTTGATTGCCAACAAACTGGTATGCATTATATTATTTTTTACTATATAAAAATTGACTCAAACGATATGGAACTATTGTTATTAGTGTTTCAAAACAGAAGGAGGAGAATGAGGTAAGAACGCTTACACTCTCCTCCTTGGCTACATGTTCGGCTGGATAAAGACTTGATATACACACTATTTGACGATTTGAGGCATCCCAAATGACAAGATAAATTTCCACTTCATTTATAAATCAACTGTGTTAATTCAATCTAAACTAATGTCTAGAAACATAAAAATGGCAGGGAGATAGACTTTAAACTAACAACTGACTTGCTTGCTTCTAGTTCTCAGAACTACCAACGGTGTCAGACACTTGTGTCTCAGTTTGAACGCTCCATTTGAAACTAATGTTTCTCAAACGGGGACTCGTCCGGATAGGAACCGGCACCATACGAGTCGTGGTCTCCCAGACTCGATTCTCGGCTAGTACCTTAGGTTTTTTTTTTGTTTTTTTTTCCGAAAGGGAAACCGCCCGAACAGCCATCAAGGTTTGGTTAATCAGGCTTTAATATTTCCACTTGTTCCACACCCTCATACTCACTATCACCATCATATCGCCTCATCTGATCAGAACATTGGAAGAGCCTCCATGAAAAGGATGCATGATTAGTACATTCGGATGTCTCCTGGGCAATGGTACATTAGTACTAGCTAATCTTTTCACTATTGGACTACGAATGATGTAACCCAGACGCACGATATTATTACTGTCCAGACAGTGTCCGTGTCTGGAACATGTGTCGGAGAGCAGACACTTGTCTGGGCCAAACACTGTAATGTCTCGGTGTAAAAACCTCCATTCAAACTAGTATATTTTAATATATTATAATAATATTTAGCACCGCGTCTTACTACCCGTTCGGGTTATACGCTTTAAGTACTAATTACGCTAATGAATTAAGAATTGGGAAGGTTGAATTAAAGGAAGTGAACCCGCATTTGCATGGAGGGAAAGTGTAAAACCATTTAGGAACCCCCCGCCCCCAGTTCACCCGACCGAGATTCGAACCTCGATCTCCCCATCCTCAGCAGTCGAGCTCAACACGACAAGCGCGTTAGCCAACTACGCCACCGAGGCGGGTTAGTATATTTTAAGACAGACATTTGTGTCCTAGTGTGGAAAGGCCCTCAGATTTATGGTTCTCGCTACACTATCTTTAGTTCCATTGATCAGACATTGAAACCGAGAGGTGTTAGTATCGTCGTATATCTAGCACGTGCACAGTTCAAGTATTGTAGAGAAAAGCTTGAGCCACTAGGTTTTCATTTTTTGTTTTGTTTTAGGCACCTAATATGGTGATTAGAAGACATAGTTAGGCCACATAATTTATTTAATTGCTTGTTATTGTAAAATCATTTAAATTTACTTGCTATTGCTATAAATATATTCTTTTTATCAAAATTTATTCGTTACAATAGGAAAAGATTTTTAGCACATTGTGTTCAATTGTAAAACTTTTTTTGTAAATAGAAATTTATTAAGGGTTAAAGACATTTAGATAGCGGTCTTATATGATAGCTTACCTATTAGATGACAAATTAAATAATTTGACTAAATATTAAGTCAGTTAAAGGTATAATGACATTTAAAGTAAAGGGGACGATCAATTAGAAAAAATACTTTTATATCATATATGAAAATAATATCTTTTACATTAAACAAGCTTCGCTAAGGATGTATAGTAGTGTTTGTCTAAAACAATCATATGTAGCTGTTGTTAACGTCATATGTTCATAATAGCGGTACTGAGTGATCACTCTGTGTGGATGAGGAAGGATGAATTTAGGGTAAGTGTAACCGCATTTTCCTGGAGAGAGAGAAGAAAACGATTTAGGAAAAATCACCTTTGGTACATCCGACTAGAATTGGAGCTCCAATCTCCTAGTCAATGGCAGTTCCAGTATATTTTGAGAACCGGAACCGGATGTAACTCGCTAACTCAGCTTTTACCGCTAGATCTACCTTATTTTTTTCGGTGAGTATTGTGAATAAAATAATCAAATAATGGCCAGCAGTTTTTTTCTAACCTTTTTCTTTAAACTATACTGCAGCTTTATTTGCTCACGTAAAGAAGTTCTCGGTTTGAGTGACTATGTATTGTTTTATTAATTTTAAAGTCATTGTGTCATGAAGGGAGAGTATAAATCCATCCATTATGGAAACACCATTAGTACACTCGACCGGGATCAAACCCCGATCTCCCCGTCATCGGCAGTTTAATATATTGTGAGAGAGACTCCTTAGACCATGCGACCACCGAAACTGATTTAAATTATTTAAGCGTTTCAAAATTAACTTTAAAAAAACCAGCCAAAATGTTTAATCATTTAATATGACGTCAAGTAATATTTAAAGAGTAAAGGACTCTATGAGCTAATAATCGTGACTTCTCTGACCCATTTCTCTGTGGTGTAGTGGAAACCTCAATTTGGGCATCATTACCCCCTCCTCCATCCCTTTCCAACCTTCTCCTTCCCCCTCTTATCCTCTCTCGCTAGTTGGCATATCAGTTTGCATTTATCGAGATTTTCAAGGGGCTCTATGACGTCGTGGTCTCGTTAGCAGTAACTAGGAGAGTAACAGGTGGTGGTCATGGACACAACAGGCCCGCATGGGAGAGATCATCAGGTTCCTAACACGAAACACTTCGTTAGCAAATGAAGGAAGGGTACAGGGGAAAAAAGGGTGAAAGTCCAATTTTATAACTCAAATTGAATTAGTGCTTATATCTGTTAAAGGATAGTGAGACCTTTCTAATGAAATTCAGATTATGACTAAAAGAGTTCTCTGACATACTTAGATTAATTTAAAAAGAAGTATTTACTGGGGTTCTTATGGGATTTGAGATATAAAAGTTGTTGTCCTGTAAAATGAATGTAATGTGAAATTTCCTCCTATTTTCCCTGTACACTTCATAATGTTAACGTGGAGTATTCCACAACGACACACTTTGAATGCTGTAGCAACAAGACACTTTTAGAAAATTCAAACTTTTTTCATGACCAACATTGATAATGTTTTACAATATTTTTTGTGTTATTTTAATTATATATATATAAATAGATAGATAGATAGATAGATAGATATATAAAGAAATAATCACTATGTATATAATGTTGAAAGTAGATTTGCCTGGAAATGAAAACCCACTTTCAGATAAGCAAGAAAACTTAAATTTGGTAGGAAGGTAGAGTGCTTGCCCCATGTCTCTAGAAAAATTGATAAACAGAAAATTTCAAAATGGGGTGAGTGGAAGATTTAAATAGAAAAAAAAAGTTGTTAGATAAGGTAGAAAATTAGAATTTGGCAAGGAGGTAAAGACACTACTCTATATAATTTGGCAAGTAGGTAAAGTCACTACTCTATATAATTTGGCACGGAGGTAAAGTCACCACTCTATATAATTTGGCCAGTAGGTAAAGTCACCACTCCATTTAATTTGGCAAGGAGGTAAAGTCACCACTCTATATAATTTGGCAAGGAGGTAAAGTCACCACTCCATTTAATTTGGCAAGGAGGTAAAGTCACCACTCTATATAATTTGGCAAGGAGGTAAAGTCACCACTCTATATAATTTGGCAAGGAAGTAAAGTCACCACTCTAATAATTTGGCAAGCAGGTAAAGTCACCACTCTATATAATTTGGCAGTAGGTAAAGTCACCACTTATATAATTTGGCAAGGAAGTAAAGTCACTACTCTATATAATTTGGCAAGCAGGTAAAGTCACCACTCTATATAATTTGGCAAGGAAGTAAAGTCACCACTCTATATAATTTGGCAAGGAGGTAAAGTCACACTCTATATAATTTGGCAAGGAGTAAAGTCACCACTCTATATAATTTGGCAAGGAAGTAAAGTCACCACTCTATTTAATTTGGCAAGGAGGTAAAGTCACCACTCTATATAGTTTGGCAAGGAGGTAAAGTCACTACTCTATATAATCATAAAAGTAGGAAATATTTAATTTTTAAATGGGACTTCAAGATACATGGTGGAGGGAGGGGGTGGGGGTTAAATATAAAACTAGTTACTAAGTGTCGTAGAAAATCTAAATTTGGCAGGTGGGTAGAAAGACAGCTCCAGATAAACAAATAAGTCACGGAATTTCGGAAGGAATGTAAATCGACCACTTAAAATAGCATGAAGACTCTCAAATTTTAAATGGGGCCCCGGAAAATAAGGTAAAAGGGGGGAGGGGTGTTTGAAGAAAAAAAAACTTTTTTGCGGGTAGAATTTTTATATTAGCCAACCAGATACCCCTTCAGATTACTAAATAAAAATTTCTAAGAGAGAATTGTAAAAGTGCAGGGCGAAGGCAAATTTTCAAAAATAATACAAACAACTACTACTCTGATTGGAATAAAAATTAAATTTGGCAATGGGCTTAGGGATTATTAAGATCTACAAATAAACATTAAAGTCTAAAAATTAAAAAAAAAATCCAAATGGAACCCTGGAAGATGGGAGAGTGGGACTAGTGGGTGGTATATAAGTAGAAAAATTCTTTTAGGTTGGGTATAAAATTAACATTGCCAGGAATAAAGATTTATCACCCCAAATATCAAAATTATTGCTATGTGTTCTCTCTTTATAAGTGGGGAATGGTGAAATGAGAGGCTGCCAAATTTACAATTAAAAGAATAAATTACTTATCAGTGTGATAGAAGATTTAAATTAGTCAGGCGGGTATAAGGACCAACCCAAATTTCATTGGAGTTTTGAACATTCTTAAATTTCAAAATAAAATTCCAGAAAATGGAATGTTGTTTCCTTCAAAGTTTAAAAAAATAAAAACACTCCTTGATATAATATATATTTGATTTTTTTAAAATCAAATGTAAAGAAAAAAACAAATAGCAAGATAGTTTGCAACCCCTAATTGGTTTGGTAAAATTTGGAATTTGACGAGATGGTAAAGAGAACACCATAAAAGCAAAAAATATTTAATTCAAATTTTGGCGTTAAAAATAGGAAGGATGGTGATGAAATGGGGAATGAGAAGAAATTTCAAAATAGAGATTTCACAAAGAGATAGAAAGTTTGATTTTTTTTTATTATTTTAAAATCAATATCTGTTTTAAAGGAGAACTAGGAATTTAAAAAAACTAATAGATAAAACTTCTTTAGGGGTGTTAGAAAATTTAAATACTTTCAAACAGTTAAGTCAACCACCCAAAATGATCAAAAATAAAAAAATAATGTAAATTTGTAGTTTCAAAATTGGTTTTAAGAAATGGGGGATAGTAATTTATTAAAATAAAATAAAAAACTTATCGGTGTGGAATAAAATTAAAATTTGTCTTGTGAGTAAATAGCTCTTACCGGGTCGCCAAATGATGTCTAAATAAATGGAATACCAAAATTTAAAACTGAAAAATTTAAAAGCTTGAAATTGATAAAACTGTTTTCAGACCCGCTTTGGTGGTCGTATAGTTTAAGGAAATACTCTCCCAGTATACAAGATTGTTGATGATGGAGAGATGGTGATTTGATCCTGGTTCGATGCACTGAACATATTTTTTCAAAATAGTTTCCAACTCTCTATCAACGCAAATGAAGGTACACTTCCTCTAATTTCTACCTCCTCATCTCTATCCCTTAGCGCCATTAGTACATAAGAATATAACTCTAAAGGGCAATAAGACGCAGTGCTAAAAAATTATTCTTGTTGTGGTTTGAAATTTAAATTTGCTTTGTTTTGTAAAAGTATTTATTTAACATTATGCAGTCAAGTGTACAATGTACAGTTGTTAAGATTAATATAATCTTGTTATTATAAAGGTAACTCTAATGTTAAATTAATTGATTAATAATTATGAAAGTGATAGATTAAATATTTTAAATCAGACCAAGTTGTTACATTGCAAATGCTAGAACACAGTTGAGATTGATAAGAATTACTTTAAAAAAATAATGTTGGTATAATTGACTATCCAATTAACATTTAAAAGCAGCTACCAAACTGGTGTATTGAGGGTGGTTTTTCCCTAAATGGTTTTTCAATATTCCTCCTTGCAAATGTGGTAACACTCCCTCTAAATTCAACCTTCCTAATCCAAACTCATACGAGT
The DNA here is from genome assembly GCA_039000515.1 of Timema cristinae. Lineage (NCBI taxonomy): Eukaryota > Metazoa > Arthropoda > Insecta > Phasmatodea > Timematidae > Timema > Timema cristinae. The sequence continues at coordinate 6,460,863 of JBCFYV010001001.1, read as the reverse complement.
AATTAGAAAATTGGCGTACCACCCGAATGGGTAGAAAGGCCTGGTGCTTAGAAAAAAAAAAACATAAATTATTACGACCCGTCCGGAATAACCGCATATTTACACTTATGGGGTATAAATGAAAAGGTATAAATTAGAGGAAATGTTTCCGAATTTGCATTAGGGAAGAGTAAAAAAATCATTCAAGAAAAAGATTCACTTTGCACCCAGCCTAGGTTCAAATACTGACCTCCCGATCAGCCATAGTTTCATCTATTGAAATACGCATTAACCCTCATGATCACCCGTGAGTATATTTTGCTTCCGAAAACCTTTTCTGATAAAAATAGACCTATCGTATTGTCTTTAATTTTGATAGATCTTTTTTTTTATATATAACATCTTGGTAGAAAATAAGCGCTGAAATATAATTGTAAAAGTATTAAAATATACTATTTTATTTACAAACTAAGAAACTCATTTTTGAAAAAATAAAATAAAAAATACATTTCATTCCGAGCATTTCCTTTCCTCTCAATCTTCACAAATTAAATTCCACGCGTGGTTGAATTTCATTACGTGATAGCACTCACTTTTGAAATATATATATGCACGTATAATATTATGAGTTTCCTTTTTTCAATGCTGATGAGAGTTTCTGACAGCGAGATGAAAAAAAATAAACGAATAAAGTTTCACTCTGCTTATAAAAACGTGAAATCTAGCTATTTTACGTAACCTTCAGTTATTATTTTACTCGTGTATCAGAATAGTCAGATAACGACACACTGAAGAACTACACATTATATTTAGTTTTTGGTTGTGGAGTAAAAGATGAATAAAATTATTTGTCTATTCCATTTTATTTGTTTTTTAGATTTCAAATAGTGTTTAAATCATTTACTTTTATTTTTAAGGTCGGAGGAATTATAACGTGCGTTAAAGTATCTATTTTTACCATATTTATATCAAACCAGCCACGTGATTTAGTATTCAGAATACCTGGCTGCTGGCCTATAGGTCCCGGGTTCAATTACCGACTGGTATCGAGGGATTTTTCTCGAAAGGGGAATAATTCCAAAGCTTACAAGGTTTTGGATAATTAGTCTTAGGTTAGGTTAAGATCTTCATTGACTCAACGCCATCATATTCACTATCATCATCACCTCATCTCATCGGGAATGGAAAGAGCCTCCACGGAAAGGATGTATGATTAGTACAGTCGGGTGTCCCCCGGGCAACGGTACATTAGTACTGGCTAATCTTTCCACAAACTGGGCTGTAAATTGATCTAGCTCGGGTATCTTATTATTATTATAATATTATTATTATTATCAATTATTAGCAAAAAATATTTGTTATCAACAAATTAAAATATCTCTTTAGTAGAAACGTTTAATTAAATTTTCTAGACGTGTTAATCATAAGAATTGTTAAATATTTGTCGTGAACATAGTGACAATTGAACAGGACCATGCCTCTTAATTTTAAATATTTTATGTACAAATTCCGCGATGATCATGACAGATATTCAAGAACTGGTAATTTTAATATGGGTAGAAAATTAAATTAAAGAGAACTACAGAAAATTTACTTGATTTATTTTCCCCAAAAAAAGTGTGTTTTTTTTAAATAAAAACTACAAAAGAACTCACACTAATATTAGATCGCTTTCCTTTCGATCCCACCTTCAAATAAAAAATATACTTTATCGACAGTAATATTATTTACCGTCACACACAACAACTTGCCACTGCATCAAGGTTTTTATTATATATAGAACGTGTGAATATGTTTAGAAATATATTAACGTTAGGAAAAGCTAGGAACTATAGTTTGAATTTATCCAAGATTTAAAAAAAAACTCCCGAACATTCTTTTGAAGAATGTCTAGCGTCGTCCTGCTGAGAATATAGATCCATTTTACTAAAATAGAAAATTATTGTTAATAGTAAGTTTTTTTTAGCATCTACTACCTATTCAGTTAATACGCATATATACCACTTACTTTAGTGATTTAAAGATAAGGCATATTTAATTTGGATGAAGTGTACACGCATTTACGTGAAGGGAGAGTGGAAAGCCAATTAAAAAAACTCAATACACCCATTCAGTATTTAAACCCTTATCTCCCTGTCGTCAGCAGTCTAGTCTAACACGATAGTGACGCCTTATACCATGCGACCACAAAAGGAGTAAATATTGTATCTTTTGATAAAGTATACTGATAATTATGATAGCGATTTTTTTACACCTTGTCTTATTACACTTTTGGGTTATATTATATGAACTGATTACACTTATGTATTAGGGATTATAAAAGTTGAATTTAGAGGAAGTGTACCCGCATTTGTGTGGAGGGAAGGGGTAAAACCTATTTATGAAAAAACGTCAGTACACTCAACCATAATATTATCTCCCCGTCATCGGCAGTTGACACCTTAGACCAGTGGGATCCAACTGGCGGTCCACGAGACAAATTAGGCCCGCACTCACTCAAAGTCTGGCCCTCACAATAACCTGGAGGAAAATTAAAGGGAAACCCTTAATGGCAGATGTGAAATGACTAATGATTCAAATAAAAATATTTATTTAAAAGGGTCATGATTGCAGTTTATTATGCATTTATTTGATTAAATAAAAATTATGTAGGTCTATAAGTATATTTATAATATGCTTAAGTTGTTTTTGTGAAAATTTGTGTGTTCATCCATATTTCATAATACACTTTTGGGAGATTAATAAAAAAAAAAATGTTGAAGTAAAATATGAAGTGGTTAACCAAACGAAAAAGATGCTTATTTTTTATTTTTAGGTATTGAAAGTAAATGTTTATGTTGTTTGTAGACTTATATTAATCTTCATTTTACTTATAATTAAGAATCTTGGGGGGGAGGGATATGAACACAAGAAGAAATAATAAACTAAAAATAGTAAATAAATGATAAAATGTTTCTTTATAATTTATTCATTATAAAAATTAGACATTTGTTGAAGTGTTAAATTAATGGTCTGGGGTATGGTTGTTAAGTTCTTCCTATAATTATATTGAGGTTGAACTACAAATAATAAGTGTCGTAGCATCCGCCTCGGTGGCGTAGTTAGCTAACGTGCTAGTTTCTTGTTGAGCTAGACTGCCGAGGACGGGGAGATTAAGGTTCGAATCTCGGTCGGGTGAACCGGGCGTGGTTTTTCTTAAACGGTTTTCCACTCTCCCTTCACGCAAATGTGCATTCACTTCCTCTAAATTCAACCTTATCAATTCCTAACCCATTAGCTTAGTTAGTACTTGAGCGGATAGTAAGACGCGTTGCTAAATTAAATTATTATTATTATCACCGCGTCTTACTACCCATTCGGGTTATACGCACTTACGCTAATGTATAATGGTAGGGTGATTGTGAGATGAAATGGAGGACCTACAGTTTAACGTGGAATCCGAACCACGGTGGAGGCCTGGCATTCCTCACATTCACACTAAATTAAATTAAATTAAAAAGTGTTGTAGCAGACTTTATTAAGTTTATTTCTCTAATATTAAATCTGATGTTTCCTTGAATACTTCTTAAGGTCGTTACATACCTGTGACGTCATGGCAATTCATAATAGGAATTCCCATGTTAATGTATTTGCGTTTTATTTGACGAGTTTCAAAGTTATAATATTGATATGAAAACAATTATTTTTAATAACAATAAAAAATAGTATTAAACTGTCCCCAAAATATATATTTTTGATCTAAAAGTAGTTTTTTAGTATATACATTTTTTAATCATCTATAGCTCGGGTTATTTGGTTTATTCATGAAAATGTCCTGTAGGAATCTTCCTGCCAGGATGTAGATTAAAAAAGATTATGGAAGCACTTGTCTATCTAGAAGAAGAAACAAAATAATATCATTTCTAAATGCAAATCAAGTCTTCTTTAAACATGTTTTACTATAGAGGTCTACACTATGGCAACAATTCTCGGTAAATCTTATTTTATCTTCTGCTGTGACATTATTCTAATGTTTCCATTCCCAACATGACTTGCGTAATAATTTAGTTCGGAGCATGTAGCGGAGATTCAATTTTATTCAATATAATAATAAGACCACGCTATACATGGTGAAAGTTCTGTTTAAATTGCTGGTGAATCTAATTGATATTTAAGAATAATTACTTCCAGACGTTCATACTTTATTGAGTCTACTTGTTATTTAAGATAAATACTTTAAGATGTTTATTCTTTATTGAGTCTAATTGTTATTTGAGAGTAATGCTTTCAGATGTTTATACGTTTTTAAGTTAAATTGATATTTGAGATAAATACTTTCAAATGTTCACAGTGGGGAGTCTAATTTATATTTAAGAGAAATATTTTTAGATGTTTATACATTATTGAGTCAAATTTATATTTGATGTTTATACGTTTTTAAGTCTTACTGATATGTAGATAAATACTTTCAGATGTTCATGATGGTAGATCCAATTGATATTTGAGAGAAATACTTTCAAATGTCCTTACTTTTTGAGTCTAATTGATATAAGTCTAATTGATATTTTAGATAAATACTTTCAGATGTGCATTCGTTATTGATACCAATTTATATTCGAGATAAATAGTTTTATACAGCTACACGCTATTGTGTATAATTTATATTTGAGAAAAATACATTTATACGTCTACACGCGATTGAGTCTAATTTATATTTGAGAGAAATACATTTAAAAACTATTGAGTTTAATTTATATTCAAGAAGAATAGTTTTAGACGTTTATTTACTTTTAATTCTAATTTATATTTGGAGAAATTTCGCAAGAACATAAGCCGCAAGAAAATTATAATTAATGATTTCCAATGGAGAACAATGTTTAAGCGAGGAAAATTTTGATTGAAAATATTATAAAACAATTTCTGGGAAAAACTTTAATGGAATTTTATGAACTTTTAAAATAGTCTAATATAAATAAATATAGTTTTTAAAAAGTAAAGCCCTCCGAAGACAAGCAATAGAACTTCAATAAATGAAACTTAGACATTTTATGTAACTTTCTAATAGCTAGATAATCCTCTAGCACAATTTTTTTTAAATGAACCCTAAAACGGTGACATAAACCGGTAGCAAAACATATATATATATTAGATGTGTCAAGGTAGCTGTGTACGTGTGAAGTTAGATTGGTCGAAATCAGTATATTAGTTCAAAGTCGATAAGAGGCTACCCTCGCATCGATGATAAACTATGAGTATTAATCAAGGTCGTCTAGTCTGGTTTTCCGATATAGGGGAAGATGGGGTTCGAATACCTGCCGATATAGTGAGATTCCCCCCCCTCACCCCACTCACTCCCCCGAATAATCTGACTCCATATATTAGTAGCCTATTTGACTAGTGAGCTAGGGTCCCGGGTTCAAATCCCACCATGGCTGAAAATGAATATTTAGTAAGATCGGTGTTTTTCCTGTCACAGTGATGAATTAACGACCAGGGTGCTGGGTGTTGTGTCTGTATTAGATTTGAGTCAGTTTATAAGTCATGCGCTGATAAAATTCCCCTTATCTTCTCCAATTGCACTATATCGGGCATCAAATCATGCATGATTCAACGAGTGAGTGAAGTGTAGTCCAATTTTCAAATAAAGGACCTTATCTGACGGCTAGAAATGTTACTGGATCTACTTTCGCGTGTCCATACGTCAAGGAATGTGAGTTACAGCTCTTAATTTTGATTGAAATTATCAATACTTATGAAATATCATTAACTCCACCCGCGAGCGAGCAATACCAACCGAGCGGCCACCGACGTTAGCGATGATAGAGCCAACATTTGCGAACAGAGGGTGTCATGTGGTCAACACGAGGCCTTCAGCCATTAATATTAGTTCTATAAACTTTTATAAATGTCTTTATTCAAGTAGCTCCTCATTTGTCCTCACGAGGTTAAGTTTGACCTCGTTACAGAGCCAGTGCTTTAGAGATAAATTTTGGATGCGCTGTAGATTGAATCCGGTACCTCTGGATCTGAAGCTAGGAACTCTAGCCACCAGACCACAGAGGTGACCGAAATTTCACCAGTAATATAGCAATGCGTTATCAATGTTGTCCGAAAATAAGAGTTTGTATTTTCTAAGGGGTCGGGTGACCTGGTGGTCTAGGGGTAAGGTGTCAGACTTCTGAGCTGGCGGCCGGGGTTCAATCCTCGGTCCCGGCAAAGATTTATCTGATTTACAAACCCTTCCTTCCCCTCTGACAAGACATCTTGTGAATGTGGGGAATGCCAGACCTCCACCTTGGTTCGGATTCCACGTTAAACTGTAGGTCCTTCATTTCATCTCATAATCACCCTACCATTACACATTAGCGTAAGTGCGTATAACCCGAACGGGTAGTAAGACGCGGTGCTAATAATGCTAATGCTAATGATATTACAGTGCTCATGAATGACGTAAGGTTCCACAGTCGTGTCAACAAATTATAATTGAATTTATCATCAATTGATGTAGATTAGAGTTACCCCTTTATTTTGGTATTTAGGTTTATTTTATCATATATCTGACTTAGTAAACATTTACAGGCTTACTTGGTGATGTATCCTACTCCGTAAACACTCACAATAAAGTTTGAGCAAGTAAATAGATTTACAAAGTTAAGCATTTACCTCGAATTATTTTGATTTGTTTTGTTGTCAAAAAGCACCATTGACTTATTTACACAATACATTATTTCCCAAGGATGTAACTAAAATAATTATACATTTTCCTTTTATTTTATTTCCGAAAAATTGTGTATAAACTTTAAGATATATTAAAACAAGATTTGCTGAATTTCATACAAACATAATTCCTGATCTTTTGAATTCCGAATCCAATTGTGTGTCGATTGTCTATGCTTGAAGTAGAACATACTCTTAAGCTCCCTTATCGCAGGATGGATCGCACCAACGGTAGCTTAGGTAGGTATTACAGCTCATACCAGACGTATTAAGAACACGTCCCGTCCCACAGATAACACCTAACTTAGGTAGGTAGTACAGCTCATACCAGACGTATTAAGAACACGTCCCGTCCCACAGATAGCACCTAACTTAGGTAGGTATTACAGCTCATACCAGACGTATTAAGAAACGTCCGTCCCACAGATAACACCTACTTGGGTAGGTATTACAGCTCATACCAGACGTATTAAGAACACGTCCCGTCCCACAGATAGCACCTAACTTAGGTAGGTAGAACAGCTCGAAACAAGCGTATTAAGAACACGTCCCGTCCCACAGATAACACCTAACTTAGGTAATACAGCGTATACTATACGTCATAATATCATGGTTGAGTCTACTTTAGAAAATAGTGGAATTAAGATCTGTGAAACTATTTTACCATATTTTAAAATCTTCAGAAAAATTAGTAATGAATTCTTTCAAAAACCCGTTTCGGTAGCCGCGTCTAATGCGCTACTCTCGCAGTACACTAGACTGCCGATGACGGGGATATCAAGGTTCGAATCTCAGTCGGGTGTATTGAAGGTAATTTTCTCCTAATTGTTTTCCATTCTCCTTCCACGCAAATGCGAGTACACTTCCTTTAAATTTAACCTTCCTAATCCCTTAAACCCTTAGCGTAATTAGTACATAAGCGTATAACCCGAAAGGTTAGTAAAACGCGCTGCTAATTTTTTCCCCCAATTTCATTCAGATTTTACTATCGTTAGATAAATAACTGCAGAAAAAATGAATCCGATTTCCAGTTCTGATTAGAGCGAAATAATGTATTCATTATCTCTGATATTCGGCCGAGAGCACTTATTGCAATGATCTAATACCGAGCTTTTCAAAAAGTTACCAGTATTAATGTTAATTGTATATCCTTACACATGTGAACAAAATTCAAAATAAATGGTTACTGAGCGCATACTTACCTTTCTAAAACCTTCTTGAAAATTATGTACCCAGCCTGTATTATTCTTGATAGCCATTGTGGATGTCGTCAGTACCTCTTGTGTTGTTTGTTTGATGTTTTTTTTTAATGTTCTTACCAATAAAAATAGTTTTAACTCACCTCATTGCTTAATATATTGTATACACACTTTATAATTTAATATGAGACATGTCATTTAAGGTCTACGTTTATTTTAATAAGAAAAAAGTAACATACTTAGGTACAAATGCACCGAGATTTTGTGATATTAATTACATGTAAGGTGATCAAAATGATAGGCCACATTATTTACACTAGAAATATAATTTAAATAAACACAAAAAATTAAATAATTAGCCCGATTGATTTTTTTATAAAAGTGATTTTAAAAAATGAACAATTTTTCTTATCGGCGTTTAATAATCAGATGTAGTTTAGCCTATTATCAACTAATTTTAACAAAGGTTTTGACCCGGTTAGAAGTACCTCTAACAATTAAGTTATGAAAATATATTTAAAATGTTTCGGATACTTGTGCGTTTGTGTTGAAATAAGTGATAATAAGACATTATGGAAATTTAACATTTTTTTCTCTCCCTCCCCTCCCCCTTCCCAGTCAATATTTCGACAACCGTATCTTGAAGTTGTTTTAAGCCACAAATAAAAAAAGGAAAAGGGGTGGTATAGGGGCGGGTCACGAATCTTGGCGGTGGTGGCGGCGGTGGCGTATAAAGCGTACGGCCCGTCACTACTCACTGGTCCAGCGAGCGTTCCTCCAGCATCCAACAGGTAGGTGAGGTGAGCCTAGACGGATCCAGGGGTGTTCGCGCAAACGCCTTGTTCGCCACGCGCATGCGCACCTAGCACACGCACGCACGCACGGACGCTCGCTCGCTGTTGCTTTTTACTTTACCTACAACGTCTCCGATAAAGTTTCACACTCGCTTCATCAAGGTTTGATCTGGTGCAGTACAAAAGCGGGTCTAAAATTTGAAGCTAAATTATGACACTAACTGAAAACGATCAAATTTACCTTCAAAGTAGCTACAATTTGCTTATATATATACATATATACATATATATATAAACTCTAACTTAAATATTTTTTTAACTCTAGCTCATATACAGTATATATATATATATAAACTCTAACTTGAATATTTTTTTAACTCTAGCTCATATACAGTTATATATATATATATGTATATATACATATATATATATACTGTATATATATATATATATTATATATACATATATATATACTGTATATGAGCTAGAGTTGAAAAAAAAAATTTAAGTTAGAGTTTATATATATACATATGTATATCATATACACATATATATACTGTATATATACATATATATATACTGTATATGAGCTAGAGTTAAAAAAATATTTAAGTTAGAGTTTATATATATATATATATATATATAAAACTCTAACTTAAATATTTTTTAACTTTAGCTCATATACAATATATATATGTATATATATATATATATATTAGATATAAATAGTATAATGTTAAATATTCATAAACTAAAATTAAACTTCAATTAAGAGAAAATGTCAAAAACTGTATTTTTAAATTCCAGTTCATACATATGAGCTGGAATTTAAAAATGCTGGAACTAAAAACATAAAATTTAAAGATTAAACAAACACTTCTTTCTTAACTGATTACATTATGGCCCTATCTTATAGCCTGCACCATAGTGTAACCAAGCAAGATAGTGGCCTTACCGTAACTGATTACACTATGGTCCTATCTTATAAGCAACACCATAGTGGAACTAATCAAGTAAGCTTGTTACCTTTCCAAACAGAGCGTGCTTATTGAGACCATGACCATTGGTTAGCACTGATGTGGTAAAAAAAAAAATGTTCAATTCCTATTTCTAAGTGTCATTTATAAAAACATCATTTTCATTATTCTAGACAAGAGATCATCAAACGGCCGATCGAAGCCTATCGGTAGTCGGCAGCTCACATGATAAATTAAGGTTGCGTTTTCCAAAGCAACATATCCTTAAAGAGTTTTGCCTCAAGTTTAGAACATTATGATCGGCTTCTTGTCTCGAGGTAGAACTATCCAGTCTTGGTTCGTGTTACACTTCGGATTAAGACGTTTTTATTCTTTACCAACTTGTGTGAGTCAACATTTTCAAATCCGCCTCAGTGACGTAGTCGGCTAACGTGCTAGTTTCATGTTGAGCTAAACTGCTGAGGACGGGGAGATCGAGGTTAGGATCTCGCTCGGGTGAACTGGGGGTAGTTTTCCTAAATAGTTTTCCCCTCTCCCACCACGCAAATGCGGGCTCACTTTATCTAAATTTAACCTTACCCATTTCTAATCCATTAGCTTAATTAGTACTTAAGCGCATAACCCGAACGGTTAGTAAGACGTGGTGCTAAGTAAATAAATAAAACATTTTCAGCTGAAGATGGTGATAAACAAATACAGAATTATTCTCTCATCACAGATGAACATCTTGATAATTGCATTCGAATGGGAGTGAGAATTTAAGTTTATTCACACAACAAAAATACAATAACTATGGGTGAAAGAAAATGTCATTCTTTTCAGTATGTTGTACAGAAAGTTAAAAAAAAGAAACTGATTATAATTTTGTTTAAAAAAATTAACAATCCTTGTATTTCATAGCATTAAACAATCTATTTGAACACGAAAAAGGTACTTATATGTTTACATTTCTATCACAATTAAAAGCTAAAGAGCTTACCCCTAATTAAAAAAAAAGTGTGATGGCAATTTGTCTCTTTAAGGTTTATAGTACATTGCATGTTCTTTAAATTGAAAAATGACACCTGAACATGGGAATCGAACCCCCCGGGATGTTTGGCTTAGTACGCCAATGCTCTAACCACTGAGCTATCCAGGAATTGTCCCGTTCTTCACTCATATTTTAAGGCAGAGTCTGTGATGGACGTACGGGAATCGTCAGCTACATAATATGTGTGATCAGCTTAAATAATATGGTATTTGGATGCGTCTATAATCGTAAATATTTTATATATTATTTCTGTTGTCAACATCCCTTTTTCTCAACTAATACAGCGATGAATAAGGTATCAGTGGATAGCATTTTTTTATCGACTTCTGACATAGCATACTCAGCTTACGTTAAAACACATTGTTTGTTTAAAATGTAAGTTTAAAGAAAAATGTAACAATATTTGTGTATCAATTACCGAAAATTAACCCTCTTTGCTATTTTGTGTATACACTTCGCTGAGTATTTAATTTCAACAACCCAACAAAAGACTAAATCTGTTGAGGTTTTTTTTTGGGGGGGGGGGGGCAAGGGTTCACCGGTCAAATATAAACCACTAATACCTTTGCTATTTAATCCAGCACGATATGAATATTTGTACAGTTGTAATTGTACGTTTGGAAGCTTAGAGCCAACTACCGAGTTGATGGGGGCTGCGTTATCTGATAGATCATCATCTTAATTGATCACACATTTGTAGCCGACAATTTCCGCACGTCTTTCACAGACTCCACCTTAAAATATGAGTGAAGAATTACCCTAGTTACGGGATGATTCTTAGATAGCTCAGTGGTTGAACCTTTGACGTACTGAGCCAAAGGTCTTGGGTTCTATTCCCGTGACAAGGTGTGATTTTTTAATCTTACAAATATCGTTCCTGGATGCTATTATAACCGTAATTTATGAAATATACTATCTTTGCCATTTAATCCAGCATTATGATAAATAGACATACGCGATACGGCCAAAGTTTTAATCTAGATAGCTCATGAAACAATTTGACATTTTAAAAGCACGTTTCATACCCTAATAGTTTGGCGACCCCGTTCTATGGTATAGTCTTTCTCCTCAGAAACTATATAATTATATTTTTTAAACTGTCCTTTATGAGAGGTTTTCTTCCAGGTATCTAGCTGGTTTCAATATTTGCGTCGGGTGTTTTAGACAAGTTCCGTTCGTATAAGGTATAGCCTATATGAGAAAAGTACGCTTCACTGAATGCAGTAGATAAGAGTTGAAAGCAAAGTTCAGTCAGAAATTTAGGAACAGTTTCAAATTTCTGGTTATTCGTCAAGTTAAAACCAAAACTTAATACAAAATCCATCACGTATGCACATACACATCACACTGGCACCATAAATCACTAAATAGAAAGCTTTCACCAGCTGTCACTCTTGGATAATAAAATATCTTTTCTATTTTTAAATATAGAAAACAGTTATAAATTTATACGTTTTGATTAAGTTATTATTTTCATCAAGTGATTTATAGATCTCAACAAAATGTAGTGTAAAAATCTGTAAGAAGATATCTTCTACTGAAATTAAATCGGCGTGTGTTTGAAATGGTTATCATTTTGGAGAATGGATGAAGCCTTTTATTATCATCAATCACTAGCAAAATAAATTTTGAAAAAAATTATTTTCTTTAGATTGTGTGAAAGTTTTATAATATTTCATATTGGTACTAGCCAATTTAATAATATAGGAGTTGAACGCATTATTATAATGAGAAGATGAAAAAAAACCACTTGGTACGTATGCACCATTTTAAAGTGCAGCATTTATATCTTTTATGGTCACTATTTCAAAGAGTAGGTTTATGTTCGTAGATAAAGAAGTTCGCTAGCAGGAGCAATTTTTATAAACTAATCTCAATGTCTCAATTTAAAACAATTTTTATAGTTACGTTTAAAATATATAGTACTGGAAATATATTAAATCTGTATATTTTTATGTTCTAAGCTCGGTTAAAGACACTTCATATTAACTACCTCTTTTACCGGATTTCCAGAATAATAAAAAAATGTAGCCACGGATTTTTAGAACTAATAGTTTCGAGTTCGTACTTAATACTACCATATTTTTATACCTTTGCAAACGTAAATATTATTTAAATAAGTGGATGAAGTATTAATTACATAGGTTTATTAATATTATTAGCACCTCGTCTTACTACCAGTTAGGATTACACGCACTTACGCTAATGTGTAATGGTAAGGTTATTGTGAGATGAAATGGAGGACCTACAGTTTAACGTGGGATCCGAACCACGATGGAGGCCTGGCATTCGCCGCATTCACAAGATGTCTTGTCAGAGGTGAAGGAAGGGTTTGGTAATCAGATAAATCTGTGCCGGGACCGAGGATTGAACCCCGGACCCCCAGCACAGAAGTTTGATACCTTACCCTAGACCACCAGGTCACCAATTATTTCAAATGTTAAGTTACTGATTATATATGTTCTGGTTTTTTACTTTATTACATAGATAAAATATTGTAATCCTGAACATGTTACGCCTTCCGATTATGATAAATAAAGTGATGGATATATAGTTTAAGGTACAATATTTAAGCTATCAAGTTTTAAGCTCCGGCTGGTAAGTGGGGTGGGTGGTAAGAGGATGTATGGGATCAACATGGTCATGATCGAGCCAGACTACCTCTTGCTCAGGATGGTACAGGAAGTTGCATGGCTTAAAGGAGGTAAGAGCACAGGATGGGGGCTGGAAGTTGTGCAGATCAAGGCTGAGGGTAAGAGACTAGAAAGAAAGGAGAGGAGCGATTAGCAGGCATGGTAGGAGAAGGGGATGAAGGCTGGGAGGAGAGTATGGGATGGAGACTGGAATCTAGACTCAAGCGTGGAGGGGGTCTCTAAGGGGCAGAACGACAAATACAGGGACATAAGGTACTCTTGTGTAATTAAAAGCCTGTTAAGGTTAGGTTAGGTTAGAGGAGAAAGTGACCCACCCCATTCAATGTGGTGGATTAATGTTAACCTTATGGGAGAAAGTGGTCCAGAACTGTCATTTCAACCACTACCACATTGTTTATAGCTTTGTTAGTTTTGAAATAACTTATCTGTCACTTGAGCCACTCTTAACTGGATTCATCCCATGTTTGTCGAGCAATTGGTCCTCTCGTGTCGGCCGCTTAGCTGTCTATCACTTTATCCTCTTATATGGGAGCTTGTCTATCACATGATCCAGCTCATGTCGATCACTTGGTCCACGTTTATGCGTGTCTAGCAGTTGGTCTGTTCACAGATTTGTCCTCTCGTGTTTGGTTGTCTATCACTTTGTACTCCTATACATGAGCTTGTCTATCAGTTGGTCTGTTCACAGATTTGTCCTCTCGTGTTTGGTTGTCTATCACTTTGTACTCCTATACTTGAGCTTGTCTAGCAGTTGGTCCAAGTCGTGTTGGACACTTGACCCACCCAACCTTCCAAATAATTTGTTATAGCTGGTCGAGCAGTTTGTAGTCTAGAAATGTGTACGGTGTCGACTCATCCCATAGGTTGGAAACAGTAATGTAAGTAAGTAAGTAAGACAGTAAGTAAGAATTTGATGTATTTTTACGTTTTATGTTTTCCTGAACTAGAAACGGTGGATCTTAAAATTAAATCTGTATGTAGTACCCGGGGCACAAACAAATATATCAGATACTCAGTCTTACAGAAGTTTCGCTGCCCTCCTTGAGCCAGGTTGAGTTAATCAACACTGGGGTTCACTAGTGTGGTGTGTCAAAATGTTCAGTGATAAAATCACTTCCAAATGTGCAGTTGTTTTAAACGACTCACTTTTAACACGTTCGTCATAAAAGGAACATTGTAATCATAATATTCAGTCTTCTCAAGCTCTTTGTGAGGTAGGATTATGTGAAGAGGGGGTTGGGTCAATACCTGAACCTGGATTTGTGGAAGCTGGCAGATTGACTCGAGAAGGATATTTGTCTACTTATCTCTAGTCAAACTCTATTCAAACTGAGTGGTTTTTTTAATGCCCCTTGATCGCACCTAGTGATACCGGTGTTGAAGGACCCGAGCTCTCCCACGGAGTGCAGCCATTTTAACCAGGAGGTTGTGGGTCCGGTTGATACCTTCTGGGGCCACAGCTGTAACGGTTCTTTGGAGTTCGTTAAAAATCATTATTTAGATGTTAGATAGTCATATCCGGAGGAGAAATTGGGATTTGGATTCTAGCCCTGAAATTAATGAAAGTTACTAACATTATTAACAAATGATTTTTGAAAACCGGAATGTGAAACTTTTCAAAAGTGGGATTAATGATTTTGTTCAAAACGTATATCTGGAGAGGATTTTACAATATAAATAAGAGTGTATATTCGTGTTTATATAAGAAGAAATCATTTAAATATTGTTTATTACAAATTCTATACCTATAATATGTTTCCATGCATATATACACCATAATCAACGGACGATTGTGTAGGTCAAACTTCTTTTATGGTTTTTTATTTCACGATGAAGTTAAACCTAAGTCAAATTTGGTATAAGTGTGGTGGAGCTTACTTAGTATTCGCTTTCATAAAATGTAACTTTTAAAAGGGTTGCAAGAAAAGTTTCTGCAATTGAACCCGTTTTATTGAGGCACATAAGATAAAGTAGACCTGGTGAGAATCGATCACACTCCTTTTGAAAGGAGTGTGCAATAAAAGTAATATATATTTTTTAGCACTTCGTCTCACAATCCGTTCGAGTTATATGCTTATGTACTAACTAAGCTAATGTTTTAGGAATGAATAAGGTTGAGTTTAGAGGAAATGTATCCGAATTTGTGCTGAGGGATAGTGTAAAACTATTTATGAAAAAACACCCTCAGTACACCCGACCGGGGATCAAACCGCAATCTTCTTGTCATCGGTAGTTCAGTCTATTACGAGAGTGACGCCTTAGTAAAGTTTATTGATATTTAAATAAATAACAATAATAATCACTGACTGTATATTAAGTGAAACTAAAATATCCGCGATGTTAACCTCCCGTTGAAATCAATAAAGTGTGTTGGCGCTGGCGAGCTGGAATGACTTCTCTGGCTTATCAGTGGCGAGAAATGGGGTAGAGATTTATCACTTCTAATAAAACGAGCGTCTGCGATTCAAGCATCTTCAGGAGCCATCTCTTACCGCTCCCTCCTCCCGCACTCCCCCACACTCCTTCCACTCCCGGTCGTATCTCTGAAAACTAGGTCATTCCTACCCAAACATAACGTCGTAAGCTTTTTTCTTGTCGTCTTTGGAATTGATTTAAATAAAAATAAAAATACACCAGAATTTAAATTGGTTTTCCTTCTCGTTTAATTTTTTTTAAATAATAATTAATTGTTCTTACTCCTAAAAAGAAAGAGTTTTTGTTTCGCTGTAATTTTAAAATGTATAAAACTAAAGATACAAACACAGTTACATAGAAAAGGATTTTTTTGACAACTATATAAGTTACTAAAATAACTTTCATATACTTATACATAAAGTCATACATTGTGAAACTATAATTTTGCAAAGAGAATATTAAAACTATAAAATAACACTAATAATAATGTAGAATTTCATCAATAT
The DNA here is from genome assembly GCA_039000515.1 of Timema cristinae. NCBI lineage: Eukaryota > Metazoa > Arthropoda > Insecta > Phasmatodea > Timematidae > Timema > Timema cristinae. Next base: position 6,444,613 of record JBCFYV010001001.1, on the reverse strand, counting down.
TTACTGCAAAAAAAGTTTGTATTTTCAAAGAAGGAAGTGTCATCCTGCCATAAATCTAGTATAGTTGTCCTTTTAAATTATTAATAATAACCAGAAATTAATCCAAAGTATTGAGCTACCAATATTCGTTTTTATGTCCATTAGGGTGACCTGGCGGTCTAGGGATAAGGTGTCAGACTTCTATGCTGGCGGGCCGGGGTTCAATCCTCAGTCCCGGCAAAGATTTATCTGATTACCAAACCCTTCCTTCACCTCTGACAAGACATCTTGTGAATGTGGGGAATACCAGGCCTCAACCGTGGTTCGGATTCCACGTTAAACTGTAGGTCCTCCATTTCATCTCACAATCACCCTACCATTACACATTAGCGTAAGTGTGTATAACCCGAATGGGTAGTAAGACGCGGTGCTAATAATAATAATAATAATAATAATAATAATAAGTCCATTAGACTGAAATTTTAATCTAATATAGAAAATTTGAAAATTAAACATTTACATTATGATTTTTCTCCAAGACCAGAAATTAAAAGCATTGAATATGAAAATTAATATATATATTTACCAACCATATAACTGAAATTATTTTACTTTCAGGAAATATTTATGTAGTTTGGAATTACAACTCTTAATAGTTTAATTAAATACTGTATATCGATTTTCAAACACAAAGGGGACTTTCAAGTAATGCGTAAGCACCTTAGAGGGTTAGGGTGTTTTAGATGCTTATCTTTGCTGACAAGGGGGAACAGCGGGTGAAAACAATGCTTACGTAAGACAGAAAGAGACGGGCAAGAATGGTGCATTGACCCAGCCACCAACAAATGGGTACATAATAATTAAATGTGTGATAAGTGGATTTGTGCACCTTGGTCGGGCGCATTACAATTGGGCTACGTAAACAAGCTATAATCTCCTTTTGAAAAGGGAGGCGTTAATCCTACATTACAACTGGGCCACGTCTACATGTCAACTTAATTGATTAAGTGCATTCCAATTGGGCCACGTACACCTGTTGAGACAAGGTCGTGCATAGACATATAAACAAACTATATACAACCCCTTTCGATTTCTGGAGCTCTCGCCAGAACACAACACCGCAAATTTCAATTAGGCTGTAAACGTATCAAATCCAGGAGGGTGTTCGATAAATATCTATTTATTGTTGTTTTTTCCTTCTGTAAACTACCCTTCAATTTTAGGGGTAGAGGGATAGTTCCAAAAACCTTTCTCTAGAACCTTATGAAAACCCTAGATACGAAGTTTCAGTCCGATCGGTTTAACTAACTCGTCTCTCACCGTATAGTTCGCAGCACTGTTCTCGGGTGACGTCATTCCATCCGGTCGTGCTGCGAGCGAGCGGTCTGTGAACTAGGACCGTCAAATGGTGTAATACAAAGGTAGGCACAAGTGGTCGGTCATGGCAAAAGTGGTATACTTACATAACTTAATTGAAAAATGGAAGGTACGTTTATGTGTAGTGAAATGGGGAAAAAATTGCTTGTTCTCGAAAACAACAAATTTTCAATGTCTCATTCTGCTACCGATGATAAAGTTCGCTGGAGATGTGCTAACAAAAAGTTTTCAGCAAAAGTGTACATGGACCACGTAGACAGTAACTTTACAATCCATGGTGATACAAATCATAATCACGGATTGGTGACAATTATAAATAGGCAAGTTATAAGCAATGTTTCAAAGCGAAGAGCTAAGGAAAATTTGTGTGAGAGACCATCGAAACTCATACGTTCTGAGTTGGTAAAACATGATGCAGAAGATATTACAACGCATGATATTGCCTTGGTACGAAAAACATCTAAATAGCCAGGCGCGGTGCTGTTCCGAAACTTCCAACGAATCAAGAAGAAGTATTAAAAGCTGTTGAAGGTCAGTGACTTATTTTAAAGAATTAAATCAAAAGGCCTATAAATTTCTGTGAATTATTTTTCATTATATATGTTTTATGTAACCAAGAAACCAAAAAAGTTTTTTTTAAAACAGACCAACTGCTAGACACGCATAAACGTGGACCAAGTGATCGACATGAGCTGGATCATGTGATAGACAAACAAGCTCCCATATAAGAGGATAAAGTGATAGACAGCCAATTGCTCGACAAACATAGGATGAATCCAGTTAAGAGTGGCTCAAGTGACAGATAAATTATTTCAAAATTAACAAAGTGATAAACATGGGCGTAGAAAGTTTTGTGTTAGGATGGTCTGGACCCTCCTATAAATTGCTGCCCTCCCCACCCCCTGGATTTAATTAGCCCAAAAAGGGTGAGGCCCATTTATACGTGTATAAACTTAAACCATCGTGTTTTTAATTTTAATAATTTACCTACACGCTGGACTCTTCAAAACATATTTTTAACACAAGTTTTGCTCGATTCCGGTTGGGTACACTGAGGGTGATTTTTCCTAAAACTTTTCAACTCTCATTCCAAACAAATGCCGGTGCACTTCCTCTAGAATCAACCATCTTCATCCCTAACACATTAGCGTAATTGGATAAATGCGTGTAAACCGAACGGGCAGTATAACACGGTGCTAAAAAAACTAGGCTGGGAGTAGGTACGAATATAGTGACTGTGACAAAAAGGAGCAGGTAAAAGGAACAGGTCCAGCGGTGAGCAGTAAGATTGTCTGCTCACTAAAGGACAGTAACAGATTGCTCCTGCTCCACTAAAGGAGCAGTTTTTACCATCCCTAATTAAGGAGGAGTTCAGGGTTATAATCCTGGTTGATTGTATCTGCGGTTGGTTTTTTTTATATGGTTTCTCACTCTTCATATATGAAAATGTAGATACGTTTTCTCTGTTCTACCTTCCTCATCATTAACCCATTTAGTGTAATTAAAATGCGTGTAGCTCAGACGGATAGTAATACGTGGTCAAAGAAATTATGACGTTGGTATTTAGAGTGTGCTATGTGACCAATTGTCTTCGACTCTGGGATTAGACGGTCGCGTTGAAAGTTTTAAAGTTTAAAAAAGTTGATCATTTTAAATCAAACTCTTAATCATATAAAAACGCACTAAGAAGTGTAATAACGTCATTGATGAGATATATTATTTTGATTCAAACTCTCACTATATAAAATGCACTAAGAAGAGCTATGACGTCATTTAAAAGTGCAGTTAGATGCTTTGTGATACCTTTTAGCTCCAAATATAAATTAAGTCCCCTCTTTTTTTGTCTAGCACTGAAACTGTGAGCCGGACTTGCGTCAAAATGTAAACCGGAACTTCCGCTGCTGTAAACTATGCATGCACCAAGTTTGCTCGAAATTTGCCCGTTGCCTCGAATGCAACAAGGTAAAAGGAAAAGCAAGAAAGGAAAGATGTGTAGAGTCCAATTTTAATAGGAAGGACCTTTTAGAAAATACAGACAAATTTTTTGACGTCAACATTTTTAAAATTTTACTACATTATTTTCGTTATTTCCAAAAGTGTAATCTGAAAATCACATGGCTTTACGTATGAATACATGAAATAAGACCTAGTAACTTTTCTATTTGTAACATAAACCCATTCAGATGGAAAGTGGCCTGTGGAAAGATATACAAAAAGCTTAACTCTACCGAATTCTATAAATGTATTGTTTATTGCCTCTCTTATTAGTATGAAATTAAGTTGTTTTAAGAAAGTGTCTGATTTCAATACGGAATAGAATTTTATGTTTGTTTTAAAATTTGGCAAATTAAAAATGAGTTAATCATGCTCAGGATACATGATTTGTATTAAATCCCAAAGTAAATTCAGACTTTTGTGATTTTTGGTAGATCTACGTCTCAAGAACAATTTTTTTTGAGACCTCAACATTTTTTAATGACATTGAGGACCCTGATCAACCTATATTAGAAATTGATGTCGAAAGAAATAATATTGTTTTCTGAAATTATGGAAGCTCCTTTGAATATCTTTGAAATTTGAAATTTTCGGGCACATACTCCGTGTATAGCCTTTTATTTATTTATTTTGAAATTATATTGGTTAAAACACTTCGGGAGAAATTATGGTCGAAAGTAATCGCTTACGGTTTTAAATATAGAATCTATGTCGTATTGTGTACAGTAAACGAAATTTAATCTTTACTGCCAGTTTGTGATAAGCCAAAGAAAAGGTTTCTAATCTTAAATGTATGATTTTAAATTGTTTTTTATAGGTATGTGTTGTGTATACATCTCTCACATGAAAATTAATTTTGACAAAGATTCATCCGAGTCTTTATCAGGTATTTTCAAGTACAAAGAAAACTGAAAAAAAAACATTATTTTTCACGTGCCCCAAGACCAACAAAAAAACTACAAAAGACCTATAAAATAAATATAAACTATTAAATATGTGATATAATATATTTTACAGTTAATCTTAAACCAAATATGTAGATTTATAACGAATGGGTTTCGATTTCTTTTTTATGAGAGCAAGTTTATTATTTTTTCTGATTGTAGACTCCTTTTCTCCCTTTTTCCATTCGTAGGGCTAGCTTACATCTTCTATCTCTCTTTTAGAGAGATAGTTCTTTGTTCTCGTCTTTCTTATTGCGAGATGTAAGAGGCGTGACGAGAAATTTAAAACATCCCATTCGTTATTCATGCCCCCTTCACCGCCAAGTAGTTACCCTCCATTAACCCTCACCCCACTCCACCCCTTCAAGGTTGCAAGCAATATCATGTTTACCTTTCTAGACTATTTTTAAATTATTCTTACACTTCCAGTATTATTACGTATTCAAACGTATATTCTTCAAAGGATTGTTGCAATATTAATACCCGCATCGGTGGCCACGCAGACTAAATGTCAGGCAAGCACTTCTAGTCTGCTGTTCCAATGATAGGAAGGTCTGGGTTCGAATCCCATTATTTTGCACTGAAAACGGCTTCTCTTAAATGGGTTCTCACTCTCTTTTATAAGAAAATGCTGGCACATTTCCTATGAATTCTACTTCTCATCATACTCGATAGTGTAATTAACGCGGATAACCCGGATGCACTACATAAATAGTTTAGAAATTAACTGAGACCGCTTCAGTGGTCAAATTGTCTAAGACGTCACTCTCACAATATAGCGGACTACCGATGATGAGAAGATTTGCGTTCGAATCCCGGTTGGGTGTATTGAGAGTGGCTGTCCCTAAATTTGTTTTCCACTCTCTCTCTCTCTCTCTCGATCTTTCTCTCTTCACACAAATGCGGAAACACTTCCTCTAAATTTAAACCTCATCATCCCTAACGCATTAGAGTAATAATTGGTATATAGGAGTACCTATAACCCAAAAGGGTTGGTGCTAAATAATAAAAATTAAAATTAAGGTCATAGATCACTTACACTCTATTTACGATGAAAAAACCTCCATGGCGTCGCGTCATCCCAAGCGGACGCCTACGCTAGCGATGATAGTGCCAAAATTTGCTGATAGAGGGTGTCATGTGGTCAGCACAACGAACCCTCCGGTCGTTAATCTCATTTTATAGACCGGGGCTGTTATTTATTTATTCATGTAGCTCCTCGTTTGTCCTCACAATAATTGAGTTGGACGCTCGTTTCAGAACTACTGCATTACAGAAATCTGGAA